>KZ112457.1:137596-266062 GCA_002120305.1 Hypoxylon sp. CO27-5
AGTAAGGATTTGATGAGTAAGGATTTGATGAGTAAGGATTTGATGAGTAAGGATTTGATGAGTAAGGATTTGATGAGTAAGGATTTGATGAGTAATGATAGTAGTATGATAGTAGTATGATTACTAACCAATTGATGAGCAGCCTAGAACGCTCATCTCTCATGTTTACTAACTCTTCCGCTAATATATAAGCTGACTCAGCTTCGGTTGGGGAGAGGCGATGGCTATCTAAGGAGGGAGATATGCTCAGAAGTTGAAGACATGGTCTCCAACTGCGGCGCCCCTGTGCGATTCTCAAACACAGGTAAAGCTGTTCATTAGGTATGAATGACATAATCGCCTACGAGACATGCGTATTCCAAACCTGGAGATAATAGGATGGCATAAGGTAAGTAGATTTTACTTGTTAGCCCACTGTATTAATCCCTTTTCCCTACTCATGCTTGATATAGGCGAAGTCACTAGATCGTCTTGCTGTCCTGCGGCATTTACCTGATTGATGGATAAGTTTGATTTCCCCAGGGAGGTTCTTGGGAGAGTCACTTCCCTCAATTTTCTATTCCACGAGATGTAGGAGGCTGTCGGGACCGGCAGCACAATAACCCGAGTTAATCTTCCCGTCTTATCTAATCAGTGATTACGTGACACAATAGCCCCTCGTGAACTCAAGTATTCATGTATATCGGCCCTTCATAAATACCTATCAATTCAGTTGCATCCAGCATATGAGGTGATATTTCTTATGGACGGAGATATCAGGGACCTTTTCAAGATTGATCAGCTCCACTCGATACATATGGGAGTAGAGGTCCTCGAGTCCAGAACAATGATCTAATAACTTAGTAATAGGAAATAGGGAGGGAAAGTACCAACCTTAGGTACCTACCCGGGTACATGTAGAAACGAATCGTCGACAAGTCAACAGCTAGTATATCATAGCTCACTCATATCCTATGACTACAATTAGTATCTAAGTTGTAGATTGAGGTATCTTTCGTATCAATAAGGTGTACCCTCATGTAGCCCCACCTTTAGCCCCTGGAAAAAGGGGTAAGAGACTTTCGGAGGTCAAGTCAGGTGACACCATTTAAGGTAGGTAGGTACGTAGCCCGGAACACGGATAACGCGGTTCCTTCGAGAAGACAAATATCATCTCATGTTTGTATGTTTGCATCATGGGTGCCTGTATAACAGTCACTTGAACTGACTTGAATTGAACATAACAGAACCCTCTCATCTCTCTGTTCTTGCTACCTCGATAAAATCTCCCTCGAAGGTTTCACCTCGCAAATCGGCAAAAATGGATGAACTAACCACTCTGATACACTTCAATGTGCCTCTTCGCTACAATGTCCATGAATTTGACTTAACTAGCGACGACAGCAAGCAGCTCCTCAAGGCCATTGCACCAATTGTCGGAGAGACCAAGTATACGGCCTGGGGCAGGTTGCAAACTCAGCGGGAAATGACTGTCCTACTCTCAGTCTGGCAGTGTGCGGAGAAGTACACTAACTTCATCGAGTCGTCCGGCGGAAAGAACTTTCTCTTGGGCCTGAAAGCACTTTCTTCTACCCATCCCGCCGCAGAGTCTGACAGCAACGGCGAAAAGCGCGGTGCAAACACACCAGAGCCCCTCATTATTGCTGCACCATTCAGTAATCGAAGCCGGGTGTCCTACCGTCAGCCGGTGTTTGCACACACCCAGATTCGCCTTTGCATGTTTCCAGCACCAGTGGCAGAGGACAAACGCCGTTTCGTGTGTAGACACGCTGGTCCTTGGCACAATCTCATGTTCGGTTCAGCCGAGGTGTTTGAAGAGTACAGCTGTTACTACCATAGCCCGCGCCGCGGTTGGTGCCCGTGGCCGATTTTCTGGTCTACGTATGATGACATTCCTGGGAAAGTAGAGACGAAGATTCAACCAGTGGGGAAGCAAGAGGGGGCGCGCTGGGAGGTCATGGTGACCCTTATGGCGTGGCGGAGCAAAGAGAAAGAGCAGAGCTTTCGCGACATGGAAGTTATCCCCCGCAAAGACCGCGGGTTGGTGCTTATTTTCGAGGACTGGGAGGATACTTTGAAGTCGGAAGGAGCTTCGGAATGGAAGGATTACTACGTCGACTTCGAAATGCTGGACAAAGTTGCCCGGGATTATATAATTTCAAACCTAATATAGATTAGGAGTACGAATCCGGTAGCTTCAGGTAGGGTCTACAGCCATCCTCCTATGAGATGATATGACGCTATTCCTAATATTGCGTCTTTCATTAAATTAATACTTATCTTATTTTCCGGCGCTACAGAAAACTCATTTGGCAACTCGTCGGGAAGCTCACCGGCAAGACTATTGTTAGATTAGGTAATCACATGATCTAGTCCTGAATCAAGTGACCAGCAAGAGTGTTTGGATTCTTTCGTTTGTAGACTCCTAGAAAGATACAACACGCAACGAATGAAATCGTTCCTTTCTAAATCTGTCCAGAATCGCTAGCTGTCTGACAGGTATCCGGCTTCTATCAAGCCTATTGAGAAAGTGGCTAAACTCGACGTCGTCGTCGACCAAAAAGGGGAAGAAATCTGATGGTATACAAAACGGCGAAAGTACCAGCAGGAAGTTTACTTTAGTATATATATATATTTCTTTTAAAAAAAGGGAAGGCGAATAACTTTCTATTGAAGCGGTTCTTTAAATTACTTAGGCATTCACACTGCTATACTAAGGTGGGTTTAGTATGTATGGATATAAAGTGACTTTTTACGATCCTAGATGTCCATAGAAAATCAGGATGGTTGGAAGTTATACGAGTGGAGGTGATGCTTGAAGCAGACTAGTAGTATGATGGCAAACAACTCAATAGTCATAATCGGAAGCCTAGTTTGAAATATTGATTCATCTATCATAAGCTACTGGTTCGGCTGAACATGATTAGACATACCGGCATCAAAGAAGACTTGTTCATGGTAGAAATACCATGCTGCTAGTGCAAACCAAGTATAATTTTCCGGTGCTTGTAGGGTATTCTTATTCGCATTTCTCGTCCCTCTCCTCTCTCTCCCTAAGACACTTTTCGCGTTGCTGATAATAGCTCGAGCTCCATCTGTGTCCCGCTGTTAGTTAAGTATTTGATGAAAGGTAGTTACTGAATGAAGAAGATTGGAAGGTGTCGGAGGAAGACACTAACAGCCTGTATTGTCGATAGACTCGTATCTCTCATGGACGGCATGGAACAATCTGAATAGAAGCTGAATGTCAGTTATGTGGATTAATTTATGTGTAAAATATTCGACCGCCATAATATAGAAGTCTTACTCGTGATAAAACGTCTGAGCAACACAGCTGACAGTCTGAATGTCTTCATTGACATCCCGGACTTCTGCGCCCAAGCGCAAGTAATTGGCCTTCCCACTGCCTATCACGAAACTATCCGGACAGAGAAGGACGCAGACATCGGAATCTCCATGCTGTGTTCTCCCTAGTGAGCCAGGCTGGCTGCAATACGTAGTGGGGTCAAAGCTTCTATGGTCAAGGACATAGAAGAAATGCTTCGGCATTTCCCAATCAAGCTCTACGAGATATGGCGCTGATGACCTGAAGTCAATTCTGGGATACTCCGTTCGTATGCGTGCTGGTTCGTTGGTAGCGGGATCAATCATAGGAGAGCCGTCGCGGCTCACAGCCGGATCATTACTACTCTTCTTCGTCTCGAAGGTTGAATCACAGAAGAGAAAGTACCGTACCTCCTTTGTGTCTCCATTAAGAAAAGTTTCGACGTCGTTGAGCCATTCTTTATCCATTGCTTAGGAGTTAAAAATCACCACCAGATATTATATCAAAACTTATGCGTACATACCTTCGATTTCGTTTAAATCCATCTCCGTACCAAAGAATGTAGCTACCAAACGCTTTGCTTGGAAGGTTTCTGGTGCGATGTTCGGGTCTGTTGATTGAGCAGCTCGAATCAATTCTAGTGCAGCATTATTCATGTTCACTGAATCATCCCATATATCATTAAGCTGGTTCATATAGGTTTGGCATCCGCCTCCAGTGGTGCCAGACTTGATATTGAAGACATTGGCGATGGCATACGGATAAAAAATGGATAGAAGGATGAAAACTCCAAGCGAGCTCCTTTGACTCAGCTGGAGACAACGTAAAAAGCCACGGCAGAAATTCGCCATCATTCTTCCTCCACTACAAGGTAATCTTAGCGATAAGGACAAGAGAAAGAACGAGTATTAGGGAATTTTGGATTAAGTTGAAGGCAAGAAAATCCCCATGTGAAGTTTTCCCGTTGACAGTGTGTAGTATATGCTCTGTACTTCGAGTTAATAGAGAAGTAACACGGAATTTCAGGACCCAGTCCCCTTACCCCCTGAGCAACTCATATCTAGTGTATAGTATCTAATAATGTGGCGCGTAGTTACAAATAGAGATTATAAGCGACATTTAGATTGCAAGATTGTCGCACATTGGAGTTTGCCCGTATAGCAATACCCGGATGTCAGCTCGTTTGCCCGGATGAGTGCAGCTCGGTCTTACTCGAAACGACGCCTCATGAGCCGGGATGAATCCTCGTTATTCGAGATAGAAAGGTATAACAATTGTTTCGACATTTAGTTTAAGAGAGACGCGAATATATCTGCATCTCCAAGATTGCTACCCCTCTGTTTTCCACCCGGCTTTGACCACATCGATATTCGTCTATCACATTGCAAGCAGAGTTTCCCAATCATGATTATATCAAAGTTACTTTTCGTTTTACGCACTTTTCCCTTGGTCCGGAGCCAAATAAGCCAGGAGTATATATCTCCGGCCGCGTATATCCCACAGTTACAGGTAACATAATTAATACCTACCTCCTACCTATCTACCTTCAATTCTACTACTACTCTCATTCAATAACTGTCATTCTGACTACCAGCAGCCACCTGCAGCTTACATGGTCGACAATACCAATAACCAACACGGAGTTGCTCCGGACAAAGGTCAACTTGACGGTCCGGTAATAGGCAGTGACGTTAACACTACCCACCTCATGATGGGGGTTTCAGATCCTACCCAGAAGTATTACATGGGTAATCACCGTATTGATGCGGCTCAGATTCCCTCAAACAAATCATCTGCATTTTATTCGAAGCTTGATGCCAGTCAAAATTCAGCATTCTGGATGGAATCTGTTGATCATGGCCGAATGCCTCACCAGCCGGGGCCGTATACATTCTTCCGGAATGTAAAGGTATATCCAATACATATTAGAGTCCCTCACGGTAGGACTTAGTTAACTCAATATTATAAAAGGATTACGGAGCGAAAGGTGATGGCGTTACTGACGATACTGCTGCCATCAATGCAGCTGTATCTGCTGGTAGTCGCTGTGGTCTTGAATGTGGCTCAAATACTATTTCGGGCGTAAGTAATGTCAATACCCTCGCTTTCGTCCATGGTATTTTTAAAGACATAAATTCTGATATTTTCGTATTTAGGCCCTCGTCTATTTTCCGGTAAGCCCAGCCAATTGTTGATAATTTGAAACCAGCAACTTCTAAGAGAATTTCTCAATAGGCTGGAACGTATATGATAAGTAGTCCTATTATTCAGTGAGTTCGAAATCCCTAAGGTATGAACCCACTCGTCTCATGCTTAAATTGGTAGGCTATATTACACTCAATTCGTGGGAGATCCAACCAGTCGCCCGAGACTAAAGGGTATGAATAACTTCAAAGGTATTGCATTAGTCGATACGGACCCCTATATCCCCGGCGGCAGCGGCGCCCAGTGGTATATCAACCAGAACCAGTTTTTCCGACAAGTGCGAAATATTATTTTCGATCTTACAGTTATGAACGATACCAACACGGACGGTGATCAGAGATACGTTACAACGGGCTTGCACTGGCAAGTGGCCCAAGCAACAAGTATCCAAAACTGTGATTTCATTATGCCGGACCCTCACGACGGCTCAACAAGTGCAGTCGGAATCTTCATGGAGAATGTAAGCTAGGGTCATTCTATATAAAAGACTTGTTTTCCTGTTTCCTGACCCAACAATCCTATAGGGAGGTGGAGGCTTTGTCAGTGATCTCTATTTCTTCGGCGGAAACATCGGCTTTCGCGCAGGTTCCCAACAATTTACCGGTCGTGGTATAAGATTTCAGAACTGTGGTACAGCAATCTCTCACATCTGGAACTGGGGCTTCCTCTGGAAAAATATCGAGTTTAATCATTGTTACGTTGCTATTGATTGTACGCTACTCGGTTCGGGTCCAGACAAACAGGGGACAGGTTCCATTACCCTTCTTGGTACGCATGCCTGGCGGATAGATGGTAAATACAAGTGGCAATGCAGCTAACAGCAAATAAATAGACTCGGCCATAATAAATGTATCATACGCTATTCCGGTAAACCCTACATTCCTCCCCAGCATCGTCTTGGACAACGTCAATATTCAAAATGTTGAATTTCTTGTCTATGTTGGCGGCAGGTGAGTCTCCTTTTACCCCTTATCTTTCCTTTATCGCTCTCTCAGCCCCTAGCAGTTTGTATGCTCTGATACATGAGGTATTCTTGGAGATTGCTAATCCTGTTGTGTATCTCCTCGGATTTTAGCACGAACTACTTATCTGTAGGTGGAAGTACTCTCACCATTAAATCCTGGGCCATGGGTAAAAGGTACACGTCTATTGACGACTCCGGCGCATATCAAATCGGCTTTCTCGACCCAGTACCATCTAAGCCCACTGTACTTCTGGATAGCACCGGCAAGTTCTATACTAGGTCGAAACCTCAGTATGAGCTATTCGCTGGGGTGGATTTTATAGTTGTCACTGATCACGGAGTGTCGAACGACGGTACTAGCGATCAGGCAGATGCTATCAACACGATTTTATATGACTATATCGGCAAACCGGTGTTCTTCCCTGCTGGTATCTACCTTGTCAAGAGCACTATTTTTGTTCCTGTTAATTCGGTGCTAATTGGGGAAGGTCAGTATCCAGACATGCGGAAGGAAGAGTTTAGGAGTATATATACATGTTTTGTGTTTTGTTAACTTGAATGACAGGATGGTCTCAAATAATGGCCTCCGGAGATTATTTCTCAGATGAGAAAAATCCTCAGGTCGTCGTCCGTTTCGGATACGCAGGCGACGTCGGAAGCATGGAAGTCTCAGATTTCCTCTTCACTGTCCAGGGTCCTACCGCCGGAGCCATATTGGTTGAGTGGAACGTCCGCGAATCATTCCAAGGCTCTGTGGCCATGTGGGATTGTCATTTTCGTGTAGGCGGAGCGATTGGGAGCGACTTGCAATTCAGCGACTGTCCTAAACTAAGCGGTGGAATCAAGGACCACTGCAAGGCTGCATCGTTACTTCTACATATTACTTCGTCTTCATCGGGCTACTTCGAAAACATCTGGGCGTGGGCTGCAGATCACGACATAGACTGGCCAATTGGCGCCAATGCATCAAATACGAGTGCTTCACAGATCTCGGTATACTCAGCCCGCGGTGTCTTAATTGAGTCGTCCGGCCCCGTATGGCTCTATGGCACTACTTCGGAGCACAATGTCTTCTACCAATACCAATTTAGTGGTGCGAAGAACATATATTCTGGCAATATGCAGGCGGAGACTCCGTATTATATGCCCAATCCCAACGCCTTGGGGGTCTTCGAGACGGGCATATTTAAAGATGATCCTACATGGTCTGACTGCGACTCAGAAGTTTCCTGTATCGAGTCATGGGCCCTGCGCATACTACGTTCAGATGATATTTATATCTATAGTGCAGGCTTCTACAACTTTTTCAATGTGAGTGCCTGATCCGAGGCCTGATTTACACGCAGTGACAGAATTGTGGCGCGTCTCCTGACATAAACCTATCAAGAATTACACACAAGATTGTCTCGACGATGAGTCCTGCCAAGAGCGCCTTGTTGAGACGTCCTATGTCTGGAGTTTATGGTTGTACGGACTATTTACTAAAGGCGCTACCCAACCAATTAGTCCTCAGGGGGGATTGATGAGACCAGTTCTAGCAACTGATCCAAATGTTCAATAGTAAGTTGTTCCTGTTAGCCTTTAAACTGTGGACTGTCACATTGTTAACAAGAACGGCCAAAGTGGTTACACAACTCAGATCAGTGCGTGGCTCTCATTAGCTGAACAAGGAGAGATTTTCGCCCCAAATGATGGGATGTATGGTAGAGACAGCGACGATGAGGGATCAGGTGTCGTTTATATCGACCCATCGATATGGGGCGATGAGGAACCCACTGTATACTGTATCCCTCCCTGTATCATCATTTTACCACCGAAAGAAACTACTATCACATACACATTTCCCCCTATTATCACGACAATCCCAGTATGGACCGGAGACGATGATCACCCGACGATCGTGACAACAACAATCGTCTTGCCTCCCTTCACAGCCACTTCCCTTAATTATTGGAATATTAACATCACCACGCTCCCAATAACGACAGCTGCATCGTCCAGTATCCAACCACCCCCAATTATCATCACAGAGACGCCAAACATGGTGACAACGACATTCTACCCACCACCTCATCCCCTTGATACCTCTTCAGCTACTTATAACAACCCAACCATCACCATCAAATCGGACAAGCCTAAGCCTACCTGCAAGAAGAACTGTGGTCATCGCTGTAACATTTGGTGCGGAGGTATTTGTATTTTCGACTGCATTCCATGTCTCTTCTGCAACGGCATCAATCCTCCAAGCCCTCCACCTCCTCCGGGGCCCCCACCGGGACCTGGACAGCCCTCTTCGCAGTCACAGTCGACTTCGGATTGCACTACAACCACGACATCCGAGTGTCTTACACTATGTCAGACTACTTCGAGTATGAGTTGCTCCTCTACATGTTCGCCGGTCATCCAATGTGAGGCTAATCCTACAAATGGATACGCTAATCTTGGTAGGTATAATTTCACCAACTCTACTTTTATCCCCCCCCCCCCCCCCTTTTAAAGTTCTCGTCATCTTCTCGTTTAACTTTGTTAATAACAGCTGACATTCTTCTTCTATAGCTCCTATATTCCCTGCCGAGACAGAGCAATGGGTGCTATGGGACAGCGACACGGTAGCGGATATTTCTGTCTTCAAGGAAATGTCCGTCTTGCTCAACTCCGTCTTTCCACCACCAATAAAAGGAACAACGATAGTAACGACAACGACAGAAATAGTGACTGTATACCCCCCAAGGCCCACGGCACCTCCTTTTGCCGTCATCTAACCGCGAGAGAATGGTGGCATAACTTGTCATAAAAACGTGGATGCGACGGATCTTAGGTAGCAGCTGCTATGACCACACCATCGACCCAGACGCAATATATTCCACGGGGAAAAAACCTGCCACGAGACCGGCAAGATTGTGCACGACGGGTTCTGGATAGGTGAGTATTACACCATCGTCGCGCTCGAACCCTGTAGCATCGTTCTTGGTGTCGCCAGCGACTTGATCGGGCCGGTAATTGGCCACATTTCTCTCGCGCTCCCGCGCCGCCTGCGGCGATAGCCCTGCCTCCGTTGTTCCCACCGCTTCTTCAGACCCCGATGGCCAGGGCGGCGGCTATTTCCTGGGTTTTTGTCTGGTGTACCCTGGCCAGGAGAATGCGTGTGGAAAAAATTATGGCATTCCATAGTTGTTAAACGCTATAAAGACCCATTTTCATCTACAGGAGTGCGCTGTAATTATAGGTCTTATAGCGCTGAGATCTACTGTAGCTAAAGGGGCTATAGCGCATAGTCCCTTATAATTTATAGCGACCAATTTAACCAATCAAATTTTGGCAATCCTCCACTGTAAATACAGGGCATCTAGCACCAAACTCCGCTAAAATTATAGCGCATATTCCACGATAAATATAGGGCTCCAACTCCATGACTGCGGGGAGATTAACGCTATAATACGCTATAAATATAGGGACTAATAGCGCATATCTTCCTATATTTATTCTGTATAGTGCGAAAAGTCTGCGATTTGATTGGTTGATTCTAGTCACTATAATTATAGGGGAAAAGCGCTATACGCCCTACAATTACAGCGCACTCCTATACATGGAATCTAGAATTCACCGGTGATACTACGCGTCTATTATGAGTTTATAAAGAGGTAGGTACCTAATCTGCTCGTTCTATACTGATGCGAGCAGAATATTTGTAAGTTTCTCTTCATATGTCGGTTCTCTTATGACTACCTGATTACCTAATCTACCTTAGGTATGTATATGAATTCAAACCTCTCTTCTCAGCAATAATATCCTCAGAAGCTCTCAGCATATCCAAATCCATAACAATTGTGCTTAATATATCACGTACAGTCGACCCCCCACACTCATCTTCTTCTAATGTAGCCTCGAAACGATTCTTTGGCTCCCTAGAGTTGCTTAACTTGAAACCAGGAGTCATACAATTGTCCTGCGCCCTCCCGGCCCTCAACTTGCAAATCTCCGTACTCCTACACTCTCCCTCACAGTTCCCTGCCGCCCATCCCCGCCGTCTCCTCGCAAAATACTGTTCGAATGCAGTCGTATTCTTCTTAAACGCCTCGGTCACATTGTGCCAAAACGCAGGCGTTAGTTCCTCCTGTTCGTCGACTGCGCCTTCTTCCCCCTTTCCTACTAGGGGTCCATACGCCTCCTTTGCTGAGTAGTACTTAGTCCACTTTGGCTTCGTAGAGAAGCTAGGATCGCTCATATCGGCGATGTACGTAGTGGCATCGAGCACACCGAAGGTGATTGGGTCCACAGTGTAGACGCGGAAGGCTGGGTGCCCCGATGTTGGCGTCAATGAAGGGGCAATGTAGGATGTTGCGAGTGCGTTCGCATGTGACTTATCGCTATAATCTGCATATGAAATCTGGAACTCGTCGAAGTGCGTGTGTCCTGTTTTCCGGTAAGTATGTATTTTTAACCCCCCCCCTTTTTGCCCCTCTGTAAAAGGGGCTAAGAGGATTGGGAGTCAGCCTTAAGGTGGAGGACAGGAACAATTAGTTGACCTACCAAAGAACATAGCCGCGATCGTATTCGAATACCGGTTAACTATCTGATCGAAATAATTTGAGCCATCATGGAAAGCATCGCGAGTACCCATCGACATATGACCAATGATATAAACACGCTCGCCCACCCTCTCCGCGGCGTCAAGCTCATCAACTAGCCACGCGAGCTGCCCGCTCGGATCCCTCTCTATAGGTTCCTCATATAGCCAGTAATTATGCACGTAGTACATATTCGTACTGATTGAAATGATCCGAAGATTGCTACTAGGATGCTTGACGGAATATGCGCCGAACTCCCGACTAATCTCCGCGGCCCGAGGCCCGATCCATGGAGACCAAGCTGAAGACAGAAGGTCGTAGAGCCACTGCGAGTCATTCCCAGCCGCTGTAGGAGGAAACGAGTTCGCCGGCGAGGCTTCATGGTTGCCAGCGGTGCCGTAGACAAGCATGCCAGCGTTGGCCATACGGGAGTACGCGTCAGCGATGTCGAGAGTGTTTTGCAGCTGCGAAGTATCCCATACGGCGTGGTCGACGATGTCGCCAGTGAAGATACTGAATGCGGCACCGGGCACGGCCTCCCTGATTGCCGTGTACATACTTTCTTCCAAATTGACGGGGGCATCACATGTGTGTTCGCCGTTGGGGCCTGCTGGGAACTCGACGTTGCCCCCATTAGAATATTGCCTATTGTGGTATTAGTAAGATATTAATTGTACCATCATGAAACAATCGAACAATGTAAAGTTGAGTACCTAGACAAAGACGCCCTATTCTGATATTGGAACTCGAACTCGGAGATAGGGGTAAAACAAGCTTAATGCCACTTCTCTGAATGTGCAACCAAATTCAGGGGTGAAACATACCTGCAGCAGATAGGTTTTGAGCAATTCGCGTCAGCGCCCTCAACATACAGCGGATCGACATGAATATCAGAGAAATGCACTACATGCAACGGCTTCAAGCCGCTAGGGCGCGGCCTCTCAGCCCTAGGTTTCGGCGACGGGAACGAGACATTATACGGTTCGACCTCGGGATATGAGCACAGTCCCATAAACGCAACGCAAGCCAACCGCGACGTCCGTGAGCCGATGGAGATCTTCCGGAGGCTGTTGGCAACGATGGGCCCCTCTAAGGCTATAGAACCTGCGCAGACGTCGTCATCTTCGATCTAAGCAGGAGTCAGCGGTCCGGGACTGAGAGCGAGCTCCCGGGAAAAAGGAGTTAGGAGCTATACCCCAGACCGTTTACACAACTCCGTCATGACATCCACGAAGAACTCGTCGCCTCTGGAAGCCACAAGCTTAAGTTGCAGCAAGATTGCCTTTGTAGAAGTTAGATCATCTAGTACGTAGTCCCCGTAACGTAATATGAACTCCCACCTCACAGGCAACACATGACACAGGACTCTGTGCATCTTCCCTTATGCTGGCGCCTATTGTATCGATATCCAAGCCACCTAATAACTTCTCCCTTGGACTAGAGGCTAACACTTTCTGGGATTCACCGCGAGTATCAACTAGGACGTTAATACCCTGGCCGACGACCAGTGTTGGGATAATGAACGAAAGAGCCCGCATCCTAACGTCCTAAACCTGCCTGATACCCAAGCTGCTGCTGCGTATAGATGTTCCAGCATATACGTTATGCTTGATACTTCATTTCTATAACCAATAGACATCGCCGTATCCAGAATAGTTGTACAAAGTCCGTAACAAATAAATCAGACAATATACTATAAAGAACCAATGGGTACATGCAATCATGTAAGTGGTCATCAACTACAAGCACCACGAGCACGCCTAAGTCATCCGGTGTAACACATAATGTAGGTCGCATTAGCTGCTGACATATCGGCCTCTTGGCCACCTAAAACTACAGGAGTCATCCCTGGCAAATCGATTGCGTACTCGAACCCCCGGCGGTCCAATCGGAGGATATTCTAGCAGCCATGATTTACGGCAAGCGGATCTGAGAGAGGATCCCCACTGGGTGGTCACCGGATCTCTTTAGTCTGCAACCCATACATAACGTAGGTCAGATACACGAGCCACGCAGGCGTAGGTATGACATAATTGTCCGGAGGAATAATGCTCTCCCCAATCCCATCTCTATGGCATGGGAACCGATATGCAGGGACCCCACTAGGTTCCCTGAAAGGATGCCCTGTAGCACGTCCTAGAAAGCCTGGTTGGGTTGCGATAATGTAAGTGGAGTTTAGCTGTGTTGGCGTCTTATTCATTAATATCAGTTCGTGTAAGCCGATGATATCACTTCTCACCAGCCCTATAGTCAATAGTTCGAGTAAGCTCATCGACCTTGCACCAACAACTTTTTAGATGATCTAGATTACCCTACTATCAACACGCCGCAGACACGCCGTAGGCGTATATCCCAGAGGAATGTCTCATAACCTTCCGAATCAGATTAGATGCTTCGATGCATGAACGCCCGCCATTTTTCATGCAGCCAATCAGACCAGCCATCCATTCCGTGACCCGGGTGGCCGGGAGCGACTATTTACTCCTTGCTCGTTTTTCGCTCTCACCTTCCAGCACCGCAAGCCTCCATATGCTCGCTCGGCCTATTATGCACAGTCCTTCTGTCCTGCCGCCACCCAAAAACGCCAACATGATTGCGATAGAAATGACGCGAAAATGGAGAGGGGATTTTTTTAATCCACAAATTGCCAACCCAAGACCTCGCAATGCTGCCGATGCCAACCGCTCAGTCTAAAACCCATGATTTTTTTGCGTGCAAGAGAGGAAAGCATCATGTCGTCCCGTCATGATTTCGTACTCGTTGACCACTTGATGCATGTATTCCTGCCCGATGGTATCATGGTCCCCAAATATCCTACACGGCACCGCCTTTTGGTCTCTGTTTACTCCTTTGATAGGAGAGGTTTCAATACCTCAAGCGCTTTCATAGACTGCTTGCTTGAGAGAATGACCGCGCCGGCGCGTGCAGTTGAAAGATACGAAAGCTCGCTACTGATGCCACTTTCATCCATGCCCATCTCTTGAATGAGCTTTCCCGCAACGCCGGAAACAATGCCTGTGGCCTCCAAAGGGAGGTTTACAAGATCAAGGAAAATGGGGACGAGGTCGCCTTCTGTGTCGCCGACCAATGAGTCTCCAAAAACGCCAAGATATTCTCTATCCAGTAATAACGACGGTGGGTCTTCTTGAGCTAGAGTAATCGAGAGAAATCTAGGCTGCTTGGCCAAGACAGATATGAGACTTGTATATAACTTCGTGTCCACATTGTCAAGCCAACTCCTTCGATGATGCCCGTTGCCACTTGGATGTCTGCTCAATGTTGGGCGGCGGGTATAATCGACTAGCTGCGACGGGTCTCTACCGGAACATTGTACTAAGCTGAGATAAGGGCAGATGTACGGAACCACATTTCGCTTCTTTAACAATTCAAATGTGCGAACTTGTAATTCCGCTACATTAGATGGCGGTGGTGTCGATGGTGGCTCGCTGCTTTGACTCTTCCCACGGACATGAGACATGGCACTGGGCGAAACGTACGCTGACTCATCCTTGTCAAATTCGAAGTTCCGGGCTAGAAGCACCTGCACGACTGTCTGCCTATCCTTGCTGGGAACCAGGATGAAATCTGAATAGTAAGTTGTAATGAAGAAGATAGGCACGCCCGCTAGCGCGAGTGGAGAAGTCAAGTCCATAACTCGACTCCCCGCATCCATCCCAGCGGCTATTACCGAGAGGATCAGGTAGTCATCTTTCGATATTGTAACCGTCTTCGAAAGATTCGGGGGAAGGCGTTTAATGACCGGCTCAAAGACATTCTTAACCCAGTTGCTGTGACAGACCACCGAACACTCAACAGGCGTTATGCTTATGTTGAGAAACCCATGCTTGTTATCGATGCTGAGACCTTCAGCTTCGTGAGCGATAGAGTCATCCCCGCCTTGAGGAAGAAGGACCTGCAGTATAGGTTGAAGGAAATTCGGGTATAGCTGTAAAGGAATGTGTATTAGGCGGAATGTTCCATCCTAGAATCATACGAGTCAGTATACCAACTAGACTTTTGCGACTTGTTTGTCGCGTGCAATTGCGGGTTGTACCAAAATGTGCGTAGAGAGTCTCCCTTGGTTTGTGTTACACATAGAGCTGACTCTTCGTAATTCGTCACTTTAAGGCGATTATGACAGCGATAGCAAAAAGTTACAATTGCGTCGCAACGGGGAAATTGACGTGGTAAAATTAAGATATGAAGCCGGGGAGTCTTACAAGAAATGATATCTGAGCATTCATTATGACAATGTCGTATTTGTGACGCCGTAGATCACGACTGGTGGCCAGAGCATCCGTCCCCGAAGATCGGGGCGAAGGACCCCTAAGTGCACTATCAGGGAGACCCGGGTTGCGCTGTGATTGGTGAAATTGCCTTCGACCTGACTTGTGTTCCTGGGTTCTCTTGGCCAATCTTTAAACAAAGACTCCCGTAATGATATGACGAGAATAAAAGGAGAAGTAAAGGAGATTGGATGAGGGAAATATGATAAATAAAAGAAACAATGCCAATTAGATAAACTTCAACCCTAAGTCGGAGCAGAGATAAAGAAAAACGGCTTGCTTCGAGATGGCCACCGCGATAGGGCTACTAGTCGGAGGCAACTTAGTGGACACCAGACTTCGTAAAGTGGACTAGCTCTAGGCTATCGGTTGACAGCGAAATAGAAGCCTTCGAGAGGGACCTCTTTTTAACGACTTGAATTCGTCTTGGAGTCTAAGATAGCGTGACATGGCACCATTGGTACCACTTCGAAAGATTCCCACAAGGATCGACGCCCGTGACGGCGTCCGGGACCAGGGCTTACGGGATGGCGAATGCGTAGCGCCGTGATCGCTTGTCTGTCGCCGCGGATGCACGTAGATGCAGCTACAAACAGCCCGAGGTAGATCTCTATAGGTAAGGGGGGGTCAAGATGTCACCCTCGACCACCAGGAACGTCGAGAGGGGGGTTGGTTATCATGTAACAGACCGACATCGACCGGTGAGATGAATGCGAGGGGGCACCAAACCTTATTTATGTGTTTTGCAGCATGGTGTAATCTAGCAGAGCTAGCTTCGTGAACCTGGCTGATGTTCCTGGGCACGAACTAACATCCATATGCGCGTATGCACGCCATTTTCCCTAAAAGGGTAAGCCGCCAAGGTGCAGAGGGATGCAGAGGGGGTGCAGAAGGGGGGCCGAGCAACACATGCGGCCACTCTCGACATATCATCTACATACTGCGCCATACCGCATCAGCTCCTCGAGCGCGTGGTCGATAATCGGGGTACGAGCTAGGTGAATTTGGGAGAATCTTGCAGGACCACTCTTTATAACGGTGCAACTTTGCAACGCTGGCTAACGCTGGTTAGCGTGGGGGGTTACCTTTGGCCTCTGGGTCTTGGATTACCGGGAGATGTATCTTGCTTGGCCTATCTGCAAGGGAGTTTCTACCCTTCTGCATGATGATGTCTGCTCGGGAGAGGGGCGTTAGCCTCGCTTCCCATTCACCCAGTTATACCTAGGTAAGCCCTAATGGAGGGACGCAATATACTGCTGCAGAACAAAGCTGATGATGACCTGTAACACAGCAGTAGTGATCGACCTGGTATGTAGAAAGTCGATACGCCATGCAGGTGAGTGCATAATCTGAGGTGCGACTCTAGTATGGAGAACAGATAATGAGTCGTGAGATATATGTAATGGAGCTTGGCCCATACGGGCGTTGATGAAGGAGCGTCCATTGGTACCTGAGCTCGGGAAGATTCACCATCGAATGCATGTGTTGTCGGTGCAGCCATCCGTGTCCTAGACGAAATGCTGGGGGATAAGGTAACCCTTTAGACCCCCCTTGCTGCCCCGCATTTTCCTATCTCGAGCCGCCGAGAGTTTCATTGATCTTATCTTGCCCGTCACCGTTGCCGTACCCACTACATGTAACATGGTAACGCCATTTGTCTAAGGTTGGCGTAACGACGCTGCGATTGGAAATTCTAATATCGATATATTTTGTGTGACTGATCACTTCAATCACGATAACTTGCGTGATGTGATGTCGAATATCCGACTGGAGATGCCGTCTTTGAAAAGATACCTTACCCTGACCACAGATTGAGCACTCAATTAGCATCATTGCCGTCCCTCCTTTTGAATAGAGAGCTGGTTCGATCCTAGTCTGGGGGTTTTCGATTCAGAGCCGAGTGTAACCACGACTTCCGTACTTTTTCGACCCATGACATTCCCTTCGTGAATACCCCACGAAATATCTTTCATCCCACTCTATCCACTCACCTTCCTACCGTTATGGTGCCATACGGGATCAATCGCGAAATATTGCGTTTATAATTGCGCCAGTCAGTTGCCAGAGCCAGTATCAGATTACCTTCGGGTCGTGGTGACTTCCATATATGCGACGAGCAGAGCTTGGTTGGCCTAACATGATTTTTAGATGAAACCAGCCACCATTGTCATCATGAGTGATGAAAACTAGATCGCATTGAATTTCATACAGCTGGTTTTTCGAGCGCCACCAATTATCTTGGCTAGAAAAATCCCCTTCTGGGACAATCATCTATATCCTTGGCGGAAGACTACCATCTATAATTGATGATGATAGCTACCTTGGAGATGGAGCACTCGGTATAATTAATTGCACTGAAGATGCTCTGCAGGCACGCGTGGGGTTGTACGTAGCATTAAGCCGTCATCGAGAGCCGGGGGTCTCCAAATAGTAAGCCTTGCGTTTGGCTTGCTACTGAGAACTTCAGGCGAGTCGAGCTAATCCAGACTGTTCCCGTGAAGTACGGCGAGAAACTGGTTGAGCTTCCTTGGCAAGATGCATCTTGTTTTTTCCTTACATCAAGGCAGAATTTTCACCTTCTAGTACTGGCTTGACTGATCGATGCAATCTGACGAGAGGCAACTTTGCCGCGGCTCACTGATGCAGGTTCATGCATGGGCATAGGCCTCTAATAGACGCCCAATTATCGCCCCGGATTGCCCGATTACCGCAAAGGGTGACCTGTAAACTACCCAGAAAACATTGCGTTGTGGGGCCGACCACAGACAACTGGTTCAGTTAACGCGGGATCTGTGAGACCCCGGATGCTGACGACAATTGATTTCGATTTGATTGTTGCTATTTGTGTTGCCGCGGCTTCGGTGAAGACCGACGTCAGTCCCTAGTTGGTTCAAGGGATCGGGCGTTTAACCCCAACCACGACTAGGTTTCGAGGACTTTCTCGATAGTCGAATACGGTTTCTACCCAACAATCCTGTACTAGCTCGGAATGCTGCTGAAGGAATAGCCACCGATCGGTCACTATAAGGGACTCGGTAACGATGGCGCTGAAAGCCATAAGACTCCAAACAGCACTGAGTTCCCGCTTCCTCGGCCCATATGACTCTTCATATCTCGCAATTTCCTCGTCTGTGACGTCAATCATTTTCTCTCTGATTATGTCGCAGTACTCGTGATACTCCGAATTGGTAGTCAGCTTACTGATTGCTCCTCTCACGTATGACCCGAATGTTTTATAGCATGATTTCCGGAGCGAACCGATGATCACGGGGTTGGTACTCATGTTGAACGGACTCTGAACTGAACCGTCACTATTCACAGAGTCGCCGTTATGATAAACCCTGGTGATAACACCTCTGTCGAGGAACATTTTTTGTAGCACAGCACGATAGAAGTGTCTCGTGAAGAAGGAATCGCTCTCGGCTTCGGTCCAGTTTTGTGGGGCCTGACATGCCATCATCCGAGCCGTAATATTGAGCCGGATTCCATCGTCATTGTAGTTGCATAGACGATCACTCATTGGAAATCCTTGTGGGTCGCGTCTCTCAGACTCCCTTACCACGCGACCATTGAGAGCCTGAAGAGATGGCCTCATATACGGAATTTTGTACGTAGGGGGACCCAGTCTCTCCGTCATCAAATTGTAACAGCAGCCGACAATAGCAATGGCTTGGACTCGTGGGTTTAGGACAAGAGATCGTATGCCGTAGTGGGACAGGTTTCCACATGAATGTATAGATATAGCCATCAGATTGGGATCGCCTCGTCCTTTCTCCTCAGCAAGGGGATCTTGTTCAAGTTGGCTAATGACATCCGTCAAGTCTCCTGACTCTAGTCTCCCTTTAATATAACGTATGAAACCTTTGCCCTCTTCAGGAGTATAGATGGCCTCAAATTCACTTCGAGGCCTGAAATCAGGCACATATTCGCTGGAAATTGTTGCAGGATTAGTTGCTTTTCTTCTCAGAGCCTTTTCGTCCAGTTGATCCTCAGGAATCATGCTATCGAGCTTCTGCATCCACAGTTTCTTATTTCGTATAACCTTGGGCTTTTCAGCAACACCAGCATGCATGTCGAGTTCTTTGGCACTGATGATGTTATGTTCCCTACCCTCCACAGCCACGATCTGTTTGTTATAAGGGGAGCTTGCTAACGCTCTTCCTAGGTAATTTTGGCCGCTTCCGAAATCCACGAAATGGGTAATATCTTTCTGATATACGGTGGATATTTCCTTGGCAAGTGTATCCACATAATTTGCAAAGTTGCTCACTTCGTGCATTTTCTTTGGTTTCATCCCAACCGACACCATACGAGTCAACTTAGGAAGCTTCTGTTTCTTCGGAGAGAACTCGCGTGCTAAGGAGAATTTCCGTATATCCCTAATATATTTCAATAGACTCTCTGGTGGTTGGGGATCCAGAACCTTGTCTAGATCATCTCTCATAAGAAGGTCCAGGAACTTCATTGGTTCGCATGCTAGGAGAAACGGTTGCCAATCTTGCGGTATCACCGTCTGGAAAAGTCCGGGCTCATTAGTAAAGAAATCCAGAATGTGCACGCCTCCACATAGTATTTGGAAGGTGTCCGATGTAGTTGCAAACTCTAAGAGCTGTTCGATGTATGTTTCGGTACTCTCCCAGCAATGCGGGTACGGGAGAGGCTTAGATGGCCTCATATCGGAATATCCAGCGTGTTAATAAACAAGTGTAAGGTATGCAAAGCGAATTTCAAGATTCGTAACAATGTGAATTCTGAGTCACAGTAATTCTCATTACTTGAGTTTATCATACAAACTTTTAAGCGAACAGAATGGACCTACCAGGTCTGCAGCTGTATGGCAGCTGCCAAGTTTCATCCACCGATCCAAGAAAGTGCAATGGAACCACGTCATTTGTTCCGGCTGCGCGTTGTCCGCAAACCCCTAATAACAAAATCGACTTACACACAACTACAAACTCGAGTATTATACAGCAGACAATTCCGTCACGGAGCGCAGATGTAGCCAATAGATGCGTCGGCGCATCTTGAAGCCTCCAGGATGATGTCCTCAACAAACGAGGAGGACCCTTTCCTCCAAGTCCAACAGTACGTAAGCTCCACGAGCTAAGTCCCTATTCGAATGATCATAGCTAAGACAGTCCAACCTCTAGAGATGTCCTCTCCCAAATGCAAACAGTGCGCCCGCTCTTCGCCTCGTACCTGCGCATCCGCAGCTTGACAAACAGCTCGACGTCCCCGGAACTCGCGTCCGCGCGATCAGATCTCGAACAAGCCCTCAGCACGCTCGCCGAAGATCTCACCGACCTCGTCGAGTCCGTCCAGGCAGCCGAGTCGGACCCGGCGCGGTACGGGCTATCCGAGCATGAAGTAACGCGGCGCAAGCGACTCGTGCAAGAAGTCGGGGGCGAGGTCGAGGACATGCGGGAGGAGCTGAGCAAAACATCAGCCATTACATCCGGGACCACGGGATCCGCAGCGGCGCGTGCGGCCAAAGCCGCCGCCGATGGGGATTTACCGCCTCCGAGCGCGTTTGCGATTGAAGATGGGGCGGAGGGCGGCGGCGGAGACGATACTTATGCCGAGTTTGAGCACCGGCAGCAGCTGCAGATGATGCGGGACCAGGACGAACAGCTTGATGGGGTGTTTGTGACGGTGGGGAATCTACGGCGGCAGGCTGACGACATGGGGCGCGAGCTTGAAGAGCAGGTCGAAATGCTGGAGCATGTTGACACACTTGCAGACCGCGTGGGAGGGCGCTTACAGACGGGTATGCAGAAGTTGGGGTATGTAATGAGGAAGAATGAGGATCGGTATAGTAGCTGCTGCATAGCGGTGCTTATCACGGTTTTGATCATACTGTTGGTACTACTATTGGTGTTATAGGAGTTGGTGGCATGGCATGGGCACTGGCGAGGCTCGCTGCATATACTTGTATGGACAGAATTTAAGCAACGTGAGTAATATAGCGGATTATCATCCTTCTTACCACCTCCGCTGGGGTATATCCAAGACGCTAGAAGAAGCAGCAGCATCCTATCTGAACCGCTCTAGACGCCTTCTAATGCTACTTTAGTTTACGTTACCAGTTCCCTAACGCCGAGAAGAAAAAAAGAATAGGTTAATGCCCTCTATACCAACCCCATATCGTCCACTATCCGAGTACCGTACAAGCCAATTACAATTCCAGCCCAATATCCCTCTTTAAGATTTGTGCTAAGACTTGCAGGCCCGAGACACCCGGTGTCTTCTCCGCGGCCTTGTTGGGAAATTCCACTAATGCTTTCCGCAATGCGGCTACCGCCGCGTTTCCATAGAACTGAATGAATTTTTCCTCGCTAGACTCGATCATAGATCTGAGGACTATACATTGTGTGTCCGAAATATCAGCTGGCGATGTGTTTACTATTTTCGCCATAGCAGTCCAATATTTGGACGGAGGCCACGGATTGGAATTCTTCGAGTTCGCAAAGTTCCTCAACGAAATGGCGGCATATCCTGCCCCTAAACCTTTCATCCGGTCGATATGCTGCTGCTCGGGAATCCATCCTGCGGGTGTTTTCTTCCAGCCCAGGCGAGCACGGCCCTGTTCCATTTTCTCGTTGCCGTTATAGCCAAAGAGAACAGGACAGACCACACGGAACTTTGCCATCAAGATATCGATTAGGGTCTTGCCTCGCCACAGGTAGACATCCCTGGAGAAGATCAGCACCGTCAAGACGCCAATAGGATCCGCGGTTTTGGGCTGTGCTCCGCATTCGTTGATGAACTGATTGATGACGGCCTTGGCGAAGTGATTGAGTAGGTAAATGAATAAAGAAGGAAGCTGTGGCTCGTTGCGTAAGGCACCTTCTACCGGTTCTCTCTTATCCGTAATGAAATCCGATGGATCGATTAATTGACTCGGAACAGCGCCACTAAGTGATTCGTCAAGTAGGGCTTGGATAGCTGCAATCTGTTTTCTAGTTAATCAAAATCTTGCAAAGCTAATGGGGAGGAACAAACCTGTTTTTTGTTTCCACCCTTTTCGCCGACCAGCTGACCCATGTTCTTCCTTAATTCTCGCCGCATATCCCCCATCCGTTGTTTTAAGACCGGAGATAATTTTGACTGTTGTGAAAGGGACTCCCGTAGCTTCTTCAAGTTTCGATGTATCTCGGTATATCGATCGGTATCAGGAGCGACAACGGGTTTGGCGGACGTTGTAGTAGATAGCCCATTTGTTTGAGGGATTGTTGGCTTAGTAGGCTGGGAGGGTAGCGATGGGGCGTTCGATAATGGCCCGTTAGGCGGAAACTGTGCTTGGCCAAATCCTTGTGATAGAGACGGCAGTGTTGTCTTCACAACGCCTGCATTATTGGCATGTCCATTAGTCGAGACAGGTTGTTGAAGACCGAATGGAGAGGGCTTCGAGCTTGATATCGTGTCTGACCTCGACTCTGGGATAGATCCATTCGTTTCTGCAATACTGGTAGGGGCGGGGGCGGGAGCAGGAGGTTCCGGCGGTAGCTTCGGGACGGTCTTTGCCTTCAAAGCTCTCAGACGCTCCTCTTCTGCCCTTAGCTGTTCTTCGGTTCGGATTCGTTCCTCTTCGAGCCGCTGCTGCTCTAGTATTCTTTGTTGCTGCTCTAATAACCTTCTACGCTCCTCTTGTAACTCGTAATCATGGTATACTCTGATGGCGGCCTCGCGGACACGATCGTGTTCAGCCTGTGCTGCCGCAAGAGCATCTTGATGGCTAAGTGGGGAATTTCGATTTTCCGTGAGTAGGCTGGAAATGCTACGGCGGTCAGGACTGGACCATTGACGCGATCTGCGGGGAGCGGGAGAAGAACCAGCCATTGCATTCGGCAAGCTGTACTACTGCATGGCGGATTATGTTTCTCGGATCGCGACGCGGGATAGGGACGAGAATACTAGACAGAAAATTAGCAGGGCTTTTATCAATGTTATCAATTTCGGAAAAATGCTTACCTAGGAAATGGGAAATGAAGATACGTACGTGTAGAAGGGTAGGTATGTAGAGAGGTCCAAGATCCGTACTGGTATATGAGAAGAGCGAAGTCGAGGACAGGGATCTAGGAGCGTTGAATGGAGAATGAATCAAATCAATTCAAGCTATCGATAGGATAAGCAAGCTGAAGCTTGGATTGGGAACGGGATAGTGCATAAAGGAAAAAGAGATTGGCCGATATACCGTTACTTTAGTGGGTCTCAGCTTTTACCTAGTACTGGTGCGGTGGGGCAACAGGTTGTGGCGCATTCCAATGGTGTCGCTCACACAGATACGTACCCGTCTTTTTTTGGAACGACGGATTAGAGAGAACAGATCTGTATGTCACTGCTGCTCGTTCAATTATAGGGCATATATATGCCACAAAACCATAGCATACCACG
The DNA here is from genome assembly GCA_002120305.1 of Hypoxylon sp. CO27-5. NCBI lineage: Eukaryota > Fungi > Ascomycota > Sordariomycetes > Xylariales > Hypoxylaceae > Hypoxylon > Hypoxylon sp. CO27-5. Next base: position 161,339 of record KZ112457.1, read on the forward strand.
CGGCATGTTTGCTATATCTCCATGTTAATGAGTACCATGTAAACCAGCCGCCTCTTGTGGATGTGATAGTATGGATGTTTGTCCAGATACCACACAATCGATCGAGGTTTTGGTGATAATGCGATGATGGGTACCTGAACTATGTGCTGTTGAGATTCCTTACCACATTGTTTAACATATCCTACCAAGATCCATGAAGTTTGTGCGGCTGTCTGCCACAGGAAATACGCTGAGCTTCACCTCTGCTTTGTATATAATAGAGTCATCTAATCAGTAGTATTTACCTACCCATGATGATTAAGGAACCACGAGACTCTTGCGGGGTTCTAGTATTATCTCTTCGTCAGACTTGTGTTGACGGGAAGCTTGGCTTTGATGTGGTATACTAGGTAAGTTGACCAAAGTAATTCAATTGGATGTTGTCTACTATGTATGTGATTATGGCAGTATGCATTCAATTCATTTAGGTTTATTCGAGTTCAGGGTCTCCCTGCTTGCCGTCCTATCAAATCAAGTATCCTGGCAACAATATGCCTAGGTCGTAAACATGCAGTGGTAGTCCTGATATCACATCCCCTAGCTAGCCGATATACTATCGAGCTTAGGAATGTAATACAATAAATACCTGACTAGTATACTATGCGAAGCTTCCCGAGACCTCTCCACTGAACCCTAGGCCTTTTATTAATGTTACCATTGGTTTACCAGCTTACTGTAGGTATTTCGTATATCTACTCCGAGGGTCGACGCAACTGGTGCTAGAGAAGGGGGGTATCACATAGAAGGACTTAATGACGATAATCACCAATTGCCTCATTCGTCGTTAAGGGAAAACTCTAGGCAAAGGACATTGCCGCTTCCGCCGATACTATCTTTACCATAGTACTGCAATTCGTATCGAATAAGCTCGTCTGATGTTGCCTTCCAGGTAATTTTTTTATTCGCACGGAACTAGCTGCAGGTAGGCAACTACCACTGAGGTTCTTTTCCTTAGCTGTCCTTTATATGGAAACCACTCACAGCTCAAGGGTTCAGGTAGGTACAGTACAAACATGTAATAATAGTGTCTTATATAATCATACACGTACATACCATATACATACATGTACCTATCATGTCCGTCTGTACCTAGTTGCATATGTCTGTCTATACTCCACGTCCTTGTTACAACAACTTTAACCAGGGAATCATGTGCTAGGTATATATTTAAACATGGCATGACTGCCTTAATCTTTCAAAAAAGTCTTTAAAGAAATATTATTTGGCATAAACATTCGAAGCGCAAAGATTAAATATTGTGTTTTGTTCTTGCCTAAGCTCGGTGCACGGACTGAAAAGACGACCTAGCAACTTAGCTGCGCGAACTCTAGACACACGACCAGGGGCATGCCTACCATGTTCGTACAGTACTTCGTACCTCTTACCACATTATGAAGATTCTAGCCAATCATAGAGACCCCTGTCCGCCAAAAAGCCTCCAAAAGCCTGGCCCGCCAAGACATTTGCCCCATTTTGCCCGTCCTCGCTTTGGTCCTGACCTCACAATCCTCCTCCCCGTATCCAGGTGGCCATTGGAGTGATCTTCCCAGAAACCTCCAAAGCTTCCCAACTAACCATCTCCATCACAACCTCTCTTGTCTTGTCTTTCTCCCTTATCTTTCCATCTCATCATACACCCTCTCTCAGCTCTTTCTCGCATTCCTTCTCTTGGGATTCAGACATTCACAGCAGCATCGCAGCCTCGTTCGATCCTCTCATTTACCCTCCTTTTGTTAGTCGCAAAAGTCCACGCAATCACCAAAAAGAGAAACCCAACTAGTACCAAGTTTTGTCAACAACCAAGCAACCCTAGCTACAATCAACACTGGCTCTCGCCTAAAGCATCCATCCCAATTACCAAAGTCAACTTATTATCCATTTTGGCATTGTTCGCACCCGACGTGCAACTTTACTGCTAACGTAGGCCGACATGGAGCAGCAACAGCCCGCTCCCCAAACGGGGGGCGTTCCCGGACCTACAGGCCGTCGCCTTCATATCGCTCATCGCAGGAGTCCATCCGAGCTGACCCCGTTGATGAGCATGTTTACAAGCCCTGGAAGTAAGTTTGAGGCCTTATCATTAGCTCCCTTTGTTGCTGCTGGTCGCCGTTAGATCGCCACCTTCGCCGTTCATGATGCTAACTGCGTTGCTTTGTCTCTAGTGGAGCAACTTGCTATTCAGCAGCAGATCGAGTTGTTGCAACAACAGCAGCAGCAGATACAAGCCACACATCAACAATACATGAATATGGGAATGATGCCACCAGGCCAGTTGGGTCCTGGTGGTTCCTTCAACCCTCTACAGCCAGCCATGGCCAATATGTCGCCACAGACGGCTTTCCAGTTCCCCAACCAGCTTCCACAGCAGCAAAATGTCCCATTGGGACCCCCAAGTCAGCCCATGTCGCACCGCCGTAACCAATCGGCACTCCCCAACATGGGAATGGGACCACCTCCCGCTCCTTCCACTGGAGCCTCCGGGTCCGCGTTTGGGCACTTCGATAATTCGTCTGGTCAGCAGAATCGGGAGAATGCACCTCGAGGAGGGCGAGGTGGCGGCTCCGGTCACCAGCGAAGACATTCTTTAGCTTTGGCTGACGCCAAGAAGGCAGCTGAGCTTGCTCAGCAGAAACGAACGACCTCGGGTTTCCAGTTCCCAGCTGCTGGACCTTCCGAGAATCCCCCCACCGAAGAACCAAAATCTGTCTCTGCCGATACCCCGATAGCACAGGGCTCATCTACTCGCGGCGGACGTGGCGGGCATGGACGGAGTCAAAGCATGGCAGTCAACAGCAGAGGTGGTGCTCGTGGTGGCGCGATGCACCTCAATAACGACGCTGGTGACTTTGGTCGCCGTGGCAGTGGTACAGGTGGCCACGCTCGAACCTCCTCGCGCAATTTTGAGGGCAATTGGCGTAACCAGCAGGGTCAAAACCAAGGCCAGGACCAAAGTGGCCAGGGCCAGCAAGGATTCCAACCTGGTCATCGTGCTCGCGGCTCGGTTAACCAGTCTATCTCAAATATTGGTGGATTCCAGTACCCAAATCAAGCTCAACTTATGCAAATGCCAATCATGCAGATGTACCCTGGTCAGCAGCTCAACCCCATGCAGCTGAACCAGCTCCAGGCTCTTCAGGCTGCTCAGATGAATGGTCAACATCTTGTTGGTCTTCAAGGGAGCCAGCATGCACCACAGCTCGGCGGCCAACAATCGCAGCAGCAACAGAGAAAGACACTCTTTACACCATATCTTCCTCAAGCTACCCTCCCTGCGCTACTTGGTGACGGGCAGCTTGTGTCTGGTATCCTCCGAGTAAACAAAAAGAACCGTAGTGATGCATACGTGTCTACTTCGGATGGTCTGCTAGATGCAGACATTTTTATTTGCGGTAGCAAAGATCGCAACCGAGCTCTTGAGGGCGATCTCGTCGCTGTCGAGCTCCTTGATGTGGACGAAGTTTGGTCACAGAAGCGAGAAAAGGAAGAAAAGAAGAAGAGAAAGGATATCACTGACACACGATCTGGGTCTACCAATGGCAATGCTCAGTCTAACAATGCCAATGGAGAGGAAGCAGCCAACGGCGAAGGAGGAATCCGTCGTCGTGGCAGTCTTCGACAAAGACCTACGCAGAAGAAGAATGACGATGTAGAAGTGGAAGGTCAGAGTCTTCTTCTTGTCGAAGAAGAGGAGATCAACGATGAATCCAAACCGCTTTATGCTGGACACATTGTGGCTGTTATTGAACGTGTTGCTGGTCAGATGTTTTCGGGCACACTTGGCTTATTGCGTCCTAGCAGCCAAGCGACCAAAGAGAAACAGGAAGCCGAACGGGCTGCCCGAGACGGGGGTCGATCTCATGACAACCGTCAGCAAGACAAGCCTAAGATTGTCTGGTTCAAGCCTACCGATAAGCGTGTTCCTCTCATTGCCATCCCCACTGAACAGGCGCCGCGAGACTTTGTGGAGAAGCACCAAGAATATGCCGATCGCATATTTGTTGCATGCATCAAGCGTTGGCCAATTACGTCTCTACACCCCTTCGGTACTCTTGTTGAACAGCTAGGTAAAATGGGTGATCTGAAAGTTGAGACTGATGCTCTTCTGCGCGACAATAACTTCTCATCTGATGAGTTCTCGGAAGCCGTCTTACGAAGTGTAGGCCTCCAGGATTGGTCTATTACTAAAGAAGATGAGGCTGCTATTAGCTCTCGCCGAGACTTCCGAGAAGAAAAGACTTTCACCCTCGACCTTGCTGGTACCGGTGAGCTCGGCAACGCTGTTCATGTTAAGACTGAGTCGGACGGAAAGATTGAGATCGGTATTCACGTACCTGATGTCACCCACTTTGTCAAGCCTAACTCGCTCGTTGACCGTGAAGCCAAGAAGCGTGGCACTGCTGTTCACCTCGTCAACCGAACTTGCGCCTTGCTTCCTCCTAGGATTGCTTCTGAGCTCTGCACTCTCACTCCAAACGAAGACAGGCTTACAGTCAGCGTTGTTTTCCGTGTTAACCCGCACACGGGCGTGGTCGCGGAAGGTGACACATGGATTGGCAAGAGTATCATCAAGAGCAACGCTACACTGACTCTGAAGGAGCTTGATGACGCGCTTGCAAACCAAACTGGCTTCACTCACGACGTTGTTCAAGTTAAGGATGTTCAAATACTTAATGTAAGTATTTTCCAACATTCGTATATGATGTTCTGCTAACTGTTGTAACAAGGCTGTCGCACAGAAATTTCGAGAAGCACGTTTGGGCTCCGAAGGTGAGCCAATGGCTCCTCTTCGGCTACTCCATCAATTGGATGATGAGAACATCCCTATCCAGCATAACATTTTCGACTCCACACCCGGCACTGAACTGGTTGAGGAGCTTTTGCACAAAGTTAACGCATCTGTCGCTCAGAAACTTGCTCAAGGTCTCCCCGAGAAGGCTTTACTGCGACGGCAGTCACCGCCAAACGCTCGTCGCTTGCAGACTTTCGTTGAGCGTATGCGGGCACTTGGATATGATATCGATACCACCAGTAGCGGTACACTACAAAATAGCCTTTTTAAGGTTGATGACCCTGATATCCGGAAGGGTATGGAGACGCTGCTCCTTAAGACCATGCAGCACGCCAAATATTTCATTGCTGGGAAGACCAACAAGCAGCTTTGGCCTCATTACGCTTTGAATCTACCCCTATACACCCACTTCAACGCGCCCACGAGGCGTTATGCTGACATCATTGTTCACCGTCAATTAGAGGCTGTCCTTTCGGAAGGCAAGATTGAATATAATGATGATATTGAGAATCTGGTGAAGACGATTGAATCTTGTAACACCAAGAAGGAGTCGGCACAGAACGCTCAGGAGCAGAGCATTCACATTGAGTCATGCAGAATCATGGACAAGAAACGCCAGGAGGTTAATGGAGACTTGATCAGCGAAGGTGTTGTTATTTGCGTCTACGAATCTGCTTTTGATGTTCTGATTCCTGAATGGGGCTTCGAGAAGCGTGTGCACTGTGACCAGTTACCGCTTAAGAAGGCCGAGTTCAGAAAAGAGAAGAGAGTCCTAGAACTGTACTGGGAGAAAGGAGTTCCAAGCTCCGCCTACGTACCAGAAGATGAACGGCCCAAGGCGGGTGCTTCGCAGCGCATCTCAAATGCGATGGCAGCTGCTCGACAAGCGGAGGAGGCCGAGAGGGCCAAAAAGGAGCGGGAGGAAGCCACGCGAAAACAGACGGAGACTGGTACTGTACCGACGGATGCAGCTGAAGCATTGTTCGACGATGACGATGACAATGCCTCTGATATCACGGAAGCTATGGCCGGCGCATCACTAGCGGAGCGTCCAACCCAGAGCGTTCCAGGTTCGCCAGCCCGATCCACATCAAACCCTGGTGTACTTCATCGTACCAGGTCAGACTCTAAGGTGCCCATGGCGGAAGCTGTGGAAACCCGTCTGACGAACAAGGAGAAGTACCTCAAGCTGTTTGCATTGAGAGAAGAAGGCGGTGACTACATCCAAGATGTGATGGAGATGACTAGAGTACCAGTGATCCTCAAGACGGATCTCAGCAAGAGCCCACCGTAAGTGAATCCGCATGTTGTTGCAAAGTACATAAGCTAACAAGAAACAGTTGCTTGACCATCCGTTCGCTCAACCCATATGCTCTTTAACTGCTCCTAATGGTAATATGCTTTGCTTGGCAGAAGATGGGCAGGCGGGGCAAGAGAGCATCAGCGCTTTTGGCATGTTGTTTGAATCATGTAGAGTGAAGTAGCGGAGAGGGGAAAATAGGGTAGATTGTACGGCTGGCCCCTCAGCCTAAACCCAAGGACTGTATCTCTTATCGTGTTGATAAAAGTGGTTTTGGACAGGCAGATAGAACTAGGTAGCTGCCGCAGTCAACAGAGATATGTGAGATCATACTAACCAGATCCTATACTTTCTTCCTGGCCAGTGATATTTTATTTAGCATCTTTGTGCAGATGGGCAGCTTATTATTTTGATAAGGCAGGCTTGTATGTGGTATCTACAGAGTTTATATACATTCCATTATTCATCGAAGGATCCATCCATCCAGGAAAAATGCTGGCTAAAAGGAGGATGATATGCTTGAGACACCTTGGTTTATAGCCTGGTACCTAACATGCGAGCATGCAACCTTCGGTAGGCCTCAGATTATGCAGGCATGACGCATGGAGAGCATGGTAAAGCGTCAGACAGATCCGGTAAGATGGATATCGCGGATGTGCAACCTACCACAGCTGCCGTGGTTTTATCTGACTTTCCGAGATATTGCGACATCGACCTAACTAGGTACCCACAATTCTCGAAGCTCGATCGACGTGGGTTGTTTCCGTGGTCCGTAACGGTCCGTCCTATTCCTCCTTCACGTGCTGCATCGCTACGCGTTTGGGACAGGACGTGGGTACTGGAGTGCGTTTAGGCCAAATCTCGCTATTTGGACCCTCGCTTGGACAGATCTACGATAGGCCAGGAACATAATGAACCGTGTGGCGATCTAATTTGACATTTCCTTAGCATTTTACTCTTTTCTGTATGCCCAGTCGTAACTAAAGGATAAGTGAAGATTAGCGGCGTCGAGAAACGCCCGATACGACATTTGCCCATTCCTGTCATTTTAACCCTATATCCACCAATGGAAACCCCGGTCGGGGGTCTACCAGGTCCCTGGATTATTACCTGTAATCTTTACCTCTAGCGTACCCTACATGGCGCGCAAAGATTAAACTTATTTTTTATCTCGATGTATGGCGGGCAAGCTTCCATCCGAGCGATGCCAAATAGGTAAACCGTAGCAAAAAATGATTAACCTCGTCGCCGAGTTTCCAATGTATGATTATATATGGCATAGATCAAGTTCCGAAGAAGCCTAAATACGATGGCTCAATTACCAAATCTAGCAGGATCTGGGAGTAGATCCGAATTCAACTGCCAAGCCGTGTCACAATACTGCGCCAGTGCGTCATGAAGCTTAAAGTCTGCCCTGAAGGGGATTTGTATCATTTCCTATTAAAGAATTATACGGGAACGTGGCAATGGACAAATCAATCGGCATCTCTGGGCGTCCAGTTTCACTGCTCGGCTCGTTGGCCGTCCGCACTCTGAAACGACATCTGAGGCAAACTGGGCTCCAAGACCCCGTGCGCACCCGCCGGTTCCTTGCCAAAGGAGTCAAAACCACCCCTGGTCGTCCCCTCAACGGCTCTTGGCTGCGACCATCCTTAACCGAACGAACAGATCCGAGCCCCGGCTTGACAAGCAGTCTTCATCTCAACTTTAAGCTATGAGCTTGATTAACGACATCAGTCCTCATTGGCCCGGATGAAGCTTACTTTTATCTTCGTTTCGTTTCCTTCTCCTATCTTAGCCTAGTCTACCTCCCACGTTCATGGGGGTCTGTCTCTTTTCGATCCCGAATATGCTAAGGAATCTAGATTGCCCGGGAGTATGTATTAGGTACCCCTTGATTCTCGGAGTCGGAAGCTTGTGGGAGGATGGGCAATAAGCAAATGAAAGACTTTGTTCCTATTGTCAAGGAGCCTCAAGGGGCCGACGCTTAGGATCGCCCTGTCTATGGCCGGCCTACCTTCTTTCCGTGACCCGCAATGCCTATCACATTCCCAATCTACCTGTTGGCGACTGGTTTTAATGAAGCGCTGTTTCCCACCCTTCTGGTCTGCTTCCTCCTTTCCCTTCTCATCCCGTACATTTTCGTGTCCAACTCCGAACCACAAGCGCTGGTCTGCTTCCCGCGGGATCAACGTCTTCACTCTCCTTTCGAGCCTCTTGTAATATTCTTGTAATACCCAGGTGGGACTTTAGAACAGCCAGGCTGGTCTTGCTTTCATTCACTTCGACGAACACTCATTTAACGAATTCTTTCAACGCTGTCGCTTTTGACACGACGATTACTTGAAACGAAACGGAGACGAAGATAAACTTATAACCAACATTTAATCAGACAAGATGCCTTCCATCATGAGAACTGCAGGAGTTTTGGCAGGATTAGCCGCCGTTGCTTGCGCTCTACCAGCCCAACCCAAGCTGACAACGAGACAAAACCACATCTACAACCTTGCTAAGCGACAAAACGCCGCCGCCGCCGCTCTCGGTCTGCAAGATGTTGATATTCTGCAATTGTATGTCACTAATAATACCCCCATATATTCCAAGTAAAGTAAACGGCACTAACTAAATTTCAGTGCCTTGACGTTAGAATGGCTTGAAGCTTCTTTCTACCAACAAGGCTTTGCTCAATTCCCCGATGACCAATTCGTTGCTCTTGGCTTGAACGAAGTTCAGCTCGCTGATCTTAAGGGCATTGGCTCCAGTGAACAGTCCCATGTCGGTCTGCTCCAAAGCGCAATTGCCCAGGCCGGTGTTCAGCCCGTCCAGCCTTGCCAGTACAACTTCGGCTTCACTGATGCTGCTGGCATGGTTGCTACTGCCTCCATCCTCGAGAGTGTCGGTATTTCCGCTTACCTCGGTGCCGCGCCTCTGGTTTCGGATAGCAAGATCCTCAGCACTGCTGCTTCAATTCTGACCATTGAGGCTAGACACCAGTCCTTTATTCGCGTCGCCTCAGGAGTTGCCGCCTCCCCTTCTCCTTTCGACACTCCTCTAGGACCCAAGGCCGTCTTCTCCCTGGCTGCCCCCTTCATCCAGTCTTGCCCTGCAGGTTCCAACCTCATTCTGACCGCCTTCCCCACTCTGACAATGACCAGCCCTGCTCCGGTAGCCGGTGTTATGGCCCTCGAGCAAGGAACCATGTTGAACTTCCAGAGCGACGCCGCATCCGGAGCCACCTTCTGCGGCTTCACCAACTCCGCCGCACCCGGCGGCACTGCCTTCTCTGCTTTCGACCCCGCCCAAGGTTGCGCTCTCCCGCCCAACCTAGCTGGTACCGTCTACGTCACTCTCACCAGCGCCAACCCTGACGATGGCGTCCTGACAGACGACATCACGCTCGCGGGTCCTCTCGTCATGAACTTGAGCTAAGCGTCTCCACGTGGGGAAAGCAAACGGAATTTCCACCTAATGACGTGCCACATGCAGACCAACATGCGGTGTAAGACCTAATGCATATATAATACGGTGGAAGAAAACAAGGGGCGGCTACCGCACAGGAGCCGTTATGAACGGGGCGCTGCACGTCAACCGGGGGGGAGAGACGCAAGAAAAGAGGGCAAAAAAATAGCACTCGGGACAAACGAGCACGGAGGTCTCGGTAGCTCGACACAGTACCGTACCACCAGCTTAGACCAATATATCTCGTTTGTGTCCGTTGTCAGTCAGTCGTCATATCGAGTTTGATTTGGTATGCAGCTCGCGAACGCCCCCGTTTGTATGTAATTATCCCATCTTATCCTGTACCTTAACCTAGACACTCGAGAGAGAGCTCCGGATCCCGCCTGTATATACCCATATAACTTACCACCAAAACCAAACACCAGGCGCCTAGGGAAAGGGGGACGGAAGCAGATGATCGGAGTTGGTCGTTTTCTTTTCTACCATTTTACATCTTTTTTTTATATATCTACAACTTATTCTTTTCTTAGTGGTAATAGGAGGATGGGGGAGAAGCATTAACCTAGATACCTCTTCTGCGGAGGAATCGAGGTGGAGGGGATGAAGTCAGAAGAAGTGGAGGCGATACCCAATAGCACGGCTAGAAGGTCGGTTTTACTCGCTCTCGAAGCATAGCTTGAGAAGAGATTTATGAAATGAAAACATTTCAACTCACTTTCTGTGTAATATCTTGTTGTATCTAAAGTGATTGTAACTCGCTGGTTCGAGACCCTTTTATGGACTTAGATGTGTATATGTGTGTATGTGCTAAATACTGATGTAAACTGAAGTTACTGTATAGTCCAACAACTAGTATTTCTAGTTGCGGCAACTCTTTTTTTTATTCCTAGGGAAGAAAAGACTATCTAAGGGAGTTCTGGGCTTGTATTAGGCTTTATAATATGACGTGAGTGGAGCAAAACTTGCGTACCTTGTGTAACATCGGGCTGTACTGCGGGAACCTAGATGTAAAGGGGGAGGTTCGGCTTTAGGCTCCAATGTAGAATACCCTTTTCATACGCTGGTTTATCTAAATACTCAAAGCAATGTATAGCCAATAACTTGTGTGAATCTTGTGTCTCTTCTTCCCCTTAGCCTAATTCTTCTGACATAGAGAGTATATCATGGTTTCTACCCGTATTTAACACTCAGGGCTCTAAGAGCTCTTTCAAGTCCCGGTGAGTTCATGTATTAAAGTGGTGATATATGGCGTGCCCAATGACATCTTTGATATGAGGGACAGCGGAGAGCAGTAAACGCATGCCGAGACATGTTGTTTGATCTTAGGGTTGCCCGGAACGTCTGTGATTCTTTCACCAAATAAATACCTAGGTAGTTATAGTTTCTATTTAATCAGTAGAGATAGTAATGCTATTGTCTACTAATTATAAAATAATAAACATTACTACTATACTTGATCTTTTCTATTACACGAACACTCATCTTTCAATCCCCATGGCATTCCTCCCAGACCAACTTCGTCGAAACTTTGGCCGGCTTTATTTGGCTCCTCGGACCTTTCCGGACGTGTATTGAATGTCTTTCTGTTTACAATTCTTCAATTCCTACGTGAAATTAAATAAACGAGCCAAGTTCAACAATACCTCCAGCAGCAAATATTTCATGGAACTTCTAGAACAAGCAGCCCTCACCATTCAAAAAGGCCTCTCTTCGGTCTTGTTGTCCAACACGTATAACTTCCCTTGAATCCATCCCTTCACATGACCACGGGCCGGTAAGACAGGTAAGTTACTATATGAATTTCTTATTGTGGTGCCTGAGGCCGCGTATACGTGATTCGCAGCCATGATGATCTCGCTTTACCTCTGAGTCAAGATACGATGAAGCATACAAAAGGATTCTGAACTGATACTCTCTCTTTTCATCTATATTTTTCTACTTGTACCATGCTTCTTTACTAACAAACGACACATACCAGGATTGTCCCCTTCATCGCTCCCCCTTTAGGAGGAGAAAGATTTACTAGGTAAAGACATTTAAGTATGCTGATTTCTACTACTGTGGTTTAGGGAACATGGCGTCTGCGCCCCAAAATAACCTAACTCTTAGCTAATAGTCTGGTATAGGTACGGGACCAGACGGGGCTTCTAAAAGCCTTATTGCAGTCACTATGGTCAATGTCAGACGAGAGGCTCAAACCTTGAGCTTAAAGATCTTCGACACTCGGTTGAATTGCCTGCGTATCGTCGCGAAACTTGGGCTCCTACGGAAGCACTTTTAGGAGTAGGAGTAAGTACCGTTCTCTTCATACTTTGTCGCATTTTTTCTGGCCTACCTAATGATGCAAAACAGGTGGTTTCTAAGTCTTGAAATGAGATGTTGAAGTAGTAATCATTCTCTGAGGCAGCACATACAACGTTTATTTCTCTCTACTATGGTTATGACGCAAGGCTAACATTTTCTCATATATTTAATATCGAAAACAGTGGTATGGCTAGTCAACAACCTCCTTCATCAAGATATGTTACAAATCATAGTCCTGATTTCGAGTCGCTAGGCCATTGCGACTCTCCTAGTCTTTTGTGGCCCGTGTCTAAAGTACTATACAGATAGACGACAGCTCCCCAACGAGGACACATCCGTTTGATGATCGCTCGTCCGGTAGAGAGATAAGTACCGATACAATAATATGACCTATACATCCTACTTATTTAATAGTCATAAAATCCCTTACCACTCTTCTTTCCTAGCCAACCAGCGTCCACCATCTTGGCGAGTAACACACTCGGTCGGTACTTGGAGTCGCCTGTTTCTTGGTGAAGGACCTTCATAATAGCCAAACATGTGTCAAGCCCGATAAAGTCGGCAAGTTGGAGTGGGCCCATAGGCACGTTTGTGCCGTTCTTCATGATGGCATCGATAGAATCCCGGTCACCCACACCGGTCTCGAGACAAATTACGGCCTCGTTGATATATGGCATGAGGATCCGGTTCGCCAGGAACCCCGGAGAATCCGCAGATACGGATGGGATCTTTCCCATGGCCTTGCAGAAAGCGACAGCCGTATCTAGAGTCTCCGCACTCGTTTGCAGCCCACTGATAATCTCAACACCCTTTTGCACGGGCACCGGGTTCATGAAATGAGTCGATACTACGCGAGAGCTCGCTGACGTATCATTAGGGTCCTTGGTAGTTGCGGCAGCGATCTTCGTGATTGAGATTGATGATGTGTTAGTTGCCAGAATAGCATGCTTTGGGCAAATTTCCGCAAGCTTGGCAAATATGTCAAACTTCAGTTGTGGGATCTCCGGCACGGCCTCAATTACAAAATCAACATTTGAAAGCTGCTCAATTGCCGTCGTGGGCGAGAGCCGGGCCCTCGCCTCATCCGCTTGTTCCTGGGTGATTCGCGACTTCGAAACATCTTTAGACAGGAGCTTCTCTGGGTACCAATGAGCATCTCCAATTCGTCATGCTGAAAAGAGTGACATCATTGGAAATAATGCGACCAACCTGCAAACGAGATCCCTTTATCAAGTGAGGTTTGTGACGAATCAACAAGTGTAACGGGAACACCAGCTTTCTGAGCTGCCACCAAAGCTATACCCAATCCCTAAGGAAGTATGAGTTGAGTCGTGATATAATGTCGAATCACATGTGAAGGAGGCAGCTTACCATTTGTCCCGCGCCTAAGACGCCTAGACTCTTTACCTCAGCCGCATATCGAGCAGAGCTACAGCTAAAATGTCTAATTTGGTGGCTGAGCTGAAGAGCTCTTATTCTTCCCATTGAGCTTGCCATGGTGATGTATCTGTGTAGTTTATTGGACTACTTTCTTGAAGGAATGAAATTGGAAGGATGAGAGCAGGTGAGCTCTAAAGGTATAGAGGCAAGGACCAGTCAGTTACCCGGATAGCCTCGGGCTACGGATATATGTGGGTCTCTGACTTTAACGGTTGACCTAAAGAGGTACGTACCTTTTTAAACAATGGCGCACGGACCAGTATAGGATGCCCCACTTGGCCCGCCATTGGCTGTCCCTTGGCGCGTCATTCAGTAAATTGAAACGCGTGAGTCGCGTTTTCAATTTATACCAATTCGAGATGGCCCATCTTGTCTTGGTATTAATGATTGTATAGGACTGAACGACGGAGAGAATTCTGGCGTAGGGAACCAATTCCTCGCCGCTAACATGGAGCCTTCAGAGGTTACTACTGATGTAGTACATCCCGAAGTTCGGGCACATATCAACAGTCTCGTCTCAGCTGTTAGTATTTTCCGTCATGCCCCGTTTGGTGGTACATAACAGTACTGATTACGATCTCGTAGCTTGGTGGTTTCAGCGCCGACGATGATGGACGATACGTGCTTGGTGACTCCGCCCTGGAGGTCCTCAGGGATATCAAGAAATGGATTCGCTTTTACGATGAGAAAACGAACCGAATGGACGTTGCGCGATGTTTGGCCGAAGCTAATATAGTCGAGGGCGACCTGTTACACATCCTCGCCTCATGGCCTGAGAATGCAACCGATAATAAGTTCAAAGCGAGAGCCGCGCTGGCGTGCCTCGAAATCCTAGTGCCATTAACTTGGCCTTTGGAAAGGGACCTCGACCAGATGACAGTCAACCACCATCGGCATCTTCCGGTGCTACAGCTAGCTCAAGTTGGCTACAAGCGTGCCATTATCAACTTCGATGCCGCCCAAATACTCCATACGGCCGTCCGAGTTGCATTGCCTTCTATGGCTTTGTCCCGCAACGAACGATCCGCACGCGACGAGGGAATTATCAAGCTAGTTCTGCTGTTTCTACGAAATGTGGCCATGATCTCGCCACCCCCTGGCGTCCAATACGATGGCGACGAGTCCCAAATCTCCCGTTCAGCCCTGATCGATGCGTTTTCTTACCAAGACATCCTTCTCACACTCTTAACAATAGCCTCAAATATGGGAGAGGACTTCAATCAAGAGGGCATTATCGTGATGGAGATTATTTTCCACCTAGTCAAGCGTGTTGATGTCACCAAGCTATTTATGGACGACAAGCAGCTCGGCAAGGCTCAGTCGAACGAACTTACGGCTATGATGAATAAAGAAGCAGCAATGCATCGGCCCTATAATCGAAAGGCACCCTCTAGACATAATCGATGGGGAACCATGATCTGGGTGGATCGAGGTGATGGGAAGGTATCAACGGTCACTGGTCAGGACGCCTTGCTCGATGCAGCAACTAGGCAGCAGAAAATGGACAGTAGCAAGGTATATCGACCCCCGCGCAGACCCAGAAAAGAGGAAATGGAACCGAAGGATCTTGGTCCTCCAGTTTCCCTCAATGCCAGAGCGCGCCAGCAGCTTAAGGGGTTCGTCGAGGAATTTTTAGATTCCAGTTTCAATCCCCTCTTTCAACATGTCCGAAAGAAGCTCGACGAGCAAAAAGATTACGTCTTTGAATACCACTACCGGCAATTTTTCTATCTGGTGTCGTGGTTTCTGGAAGCCGAGAGAGTGCGGCAGAAGGCGGCGAAAGACCGCAAGTCAAGTAGTGACGATGATATCAGACCTTTCAATCTCGTTGCTGCTGTCCTAAACCAGGAGACGTTCATCACGCTGAATAGGGCAATTGGTGACTCGCTGGAAAACAAGCGTTGGCAGGAGTTATGCGCTGCTATGCGATGTTTTACGCAAATTCTCCTGACAGTTCAAGAGATGTCAGAGTCGGGAAATGAGGACGACGAAGAGATTGCGGAGAACATCCTTAGTCGTATATTCTACGAAGAGGAAACACATGACAGAGTTGCGAACATTGCGAGGAACTACAAAGACCAGGGTTTCGAGTACCTTGACGCATGCACTGAGCTTACGCACACTTATCTTCGCGTCTTAGAAGCATATTCTAAACAAAACGTAGATATGCAAGTGCGATCGCGACGGCGGGTACGAAAGAAGAAAAAGGCCGCGAAAGCTGCTGGGGAGGATGAGGAGAACCCTGTGGAAGAGGGGGATGATTCCGAAAACGACCAAGCAAATGCGGAGCGAACATCGCGCGAACGAAAGTTTGATTTTAGCCGCTTTGTAAATCGCTTTACTCCCCAAGGTGTAGTCGATACATTCGTTAAGTTTACCAAGTACTATCAGGATCTGGACGATTCTCAGCTAAAACGAGCGCACCGCTACTTCTACCGGATAGCTTTCAAGCAAAACATGAGTGTTATGCTTTTCCGGATTGACATTATTCATCTTTTTAACAGCATGATAAAAGGTCAAGAACCCCTAGACAAGAGCTCCGCGATGTACAAGGAATGGGAAGAGTTGGTGAAACAGATTCTCAGGAGATGTATTCGCAAAATCGAGGAGCGACCCCAGTTGATTATAGAGATGCTGTTTTCGAAGATCAACACAACGGCGCATTTTCTGGAGTACGGATATGAGAAACAGACGATCTCGACGTCGCATCCCAAACCAGGGGCCGAGCTTGAATTTCGACATATTGTGGAGCGTGATCAACAGATTGCAATTGCTGTTGGTGTCTTACTCGACAAGAACCTAGGTGATCATGTCAATTGGGTTAAAAGTCAATTATCTGCCGCGGAGACTGAGAGGAGAGCCTGGGAAGCAGCAGAGAAGGCAATGCCCTCCATAGAAGGAGCTGAAAAGGAAGGTGAAGAACAGAATGCAGAGAACCCTCCCACAAAAGAAGCTCCTCCAATATCTGTCCGACCAGACAACGATGCCCGCCGCACCGCCATGTTCAAGAATTCTCACCTCCGCCTCCTCATGAAACTGGTTGGTTTCGAACGCCTAGTCCCAAGCGTGGAAGAGACGGCCGAATCGGCCTGGATCATACCATCCCACTTAACGCCCGACCAACTGCAAGACTCCCTCGACTTAATCAAGAAAGCCGAGTTCAACCCGCCCACCTTCGAGGACGGCAAGTTAGCCGAAGATCAGCTCAGGAGGAAATCCGCGCCCCGTAAGAAGGCCGTCTTCGACGACGATGACGACGACGACGACGACGACGAGATCCTCTTCCCCGCAGGCGGTCCGACGAACCGCAAGGTCGCAGACGCGCATCTAGATAAGCCGAAGAAGACGCGGCGACGCCGGCGCCGTAGGGGGGGCGATGCGGATGAGGAACTCAATGAAGAGGAACTGGAGGAGAAAGCGCGGGCACGTAAGGAGAGAGAGAAAGCTAAGGCGAGGAGATTCAAGAGCGAGCTGTTCGTGCACGCCAGTGACGACGAGTCGGATGATGATGGCGAGCGCTGGGCTGAGTTCTACGCTAATGAGGAACGCATACGGCAGCGGCAGCAGCAGAATGCGGCTGCGAACGCGGCGAAGGGGATCGCGACTACGGGAGCTGCTGCGATGGAAGTGCCGAAGGTGCCGAAGGTAGAGAAGAGGAAGGCGAAGGTGCTGGTCGAGGATGAGAGTGATAATGATGATGATCTCATTATGCCGCAGGAGTCGGATGATGATGATGATGATGGTGATGGAGATGGAGATGGAGATGGGGGGGTTGGCACCGATGATACGCCATTGTCGTCTAGTCCGCGTGCTGGCTCGACATCGGGGGCCAAGCGCAGGAGGCTTTCGAAAGAACCCTCTGCTCAGCCGTCGACTGCTGATGCTGATGTTGATATGGAAGACGCGGATGATGAGGAACTGCCTTCTGCGAAGGTGGCCCCGAGACGGCGGAGAGCGGGATTCGTTGTCGAGAGTAGTGATGAAGAGTAATGATTTTGGTATTGAGGAAAGATTGCATTGTTTAGGTGTTACGGCGTGTTTCAAGAAATATCAATGTTCTCGGTAGCATAGCAGGGATAATTATACAGTGGGACTTCCGTGTATTTATGGTGGTAATCAAGCACGACGTTCAACGTGGAAAAGATAATCAATATCGTGAAGGATAATGGATTGATTATATCAATAAAATAAGGAGTGACTATATGAGCTATTCCTTCGATACCTACGGCCACATTAAACTATTTACAAGAACATTTGAAGATATCCAATCTTGCCATGAGGTTCCCCGCTTATTCAGACCTAATTCGCCGAGCAAAGCATCGGGCTTCGTTTCGCTGCGGTATGGAGGGAGAGTAATTGTTTAATCCTTCTTCTAGACAAGCACTGCAGTTAGCAAAATCGAACTTGGAGGAGCGAATGTCCGAATTGCAGGAGTAGGAGCTCTTACGGGGCAGTTGGTGCAGCCGCAGTTCTGCTCGCACTTGCAAGTGCCCGAGCTGGCGCAGCTACAGGCGCCGGCGGAGTTGCAGTTGCAGCCCATCGTGTGGATATTACAGGATTGGATTATAGTTGTAGTAGTTATGATATATGGGGCAACGATGTTGCAATAGCTCAGGTTAATTGCTGATTGGTCAGTTGTGATCAAAACAGGCAATTCTGGGTTCCTGGAAAGGGTTGGACAACAAGGTGTTTGTGGCCATCAAGGTAGGGAAAAGGACTATTTATATACCAAGATGAAGATTGGGCACATTGCTAGTAATATTGATGCTTGATAGGAGTTGCTGGAATTCTGGTTGCTGGAGACGGGTGTCCTTTGTCAAATGTGGAAACTAGTCGATATCTCTGACGACAACGACGTGTTGTGCTCGTAAGAGAGACGTCAGTGGCTCCAGTCTGAACCAACTGAGCTGTGTGTCATGGTTATGACCCCCATTAGACCCACATATATTAGTGGAGATATATAGATATTCCTCTGGCCAGCTCTAAGTTGCCATCTTTTCCATTCTTAGAGAATATAATAATTCTTAGCATTTTAGTATATATTATTTTATATTAATAGCTTTACTCCTTTTTTAATTTATAAGCTTATTTTTAATTTATTTTTAAGGAATTATTTTTTTTTTTTAATATTTAATTAATAAATCATTTATTTTTATTTATTATTTCTTTAATAATTATATAAATAATTAAATTATTACTTACTAATTATATAAATAATTAACAATTTTTTCCATGTTATTTTAAGGTAAGCTTTTTATTCTTTAATTTTATAGTTTCGCATTTATAATTAACCTTATAGTTTTTTAATATTAATATTTTTAACTTATTATTTTAATAATTTATACTTTTTATTAATATATTTTATATATATTTATATTATTAATAATTAATATATAACTTTTAGCTTATTAATTAATTTGGTTTTTTAAGATTTTTTATTATAATATAATAAATATTAAGTTATACGATTTTATCTTTATTAAAATTATTTTTTTTAGTTTAAAAGTTTTATTAAATTATTTTAATATTATTAAATATTTTATTAAATGGGTAAAATTAAAAATAAAGTTTAAAAAAACCTTTTTAAAGCAATGGTATATTAAATATATTTAGTTATATTTATTTATTATCTTTAAAGATTTAAATAAAGATTTTTTATTTTTTTCCTTTATTTTTAACTTATTTATTTTTATATTTTTTTATATTTGTTAATTTAACTTATTAATATTTTAACTTAAGCGTTTATAATTTATAAATTTACCAATTATTTATTATTATAATAATAATAATTTTAAGATTTTTTAAAAAGCCACTTAATTTTTTAATTTATAATTTTTTATTATATAATATTTTTATATTCCTTGTTTTAATAATCTTTTATTAGTTAGTTGTTATTTATCTTTAACTTTAAAATTTAATTTTTTAAAATTAAGTTTTAAAAATATTAAATTTTTTTTTTTTTAATTTTTTTTCTTGCTTATTTATTAATATATTTAAGTTTAATTTTATATATTTACTTATAAAGTTTTATATTAACTTTTTAAAGGCATTGTTAATTAATATAATTAAATCTTTTAATTTTATTTTTTAAGTTAATTCGTCGTTATTTTTATTAATAAAAATTAGTTGTATTAGTATTTATTATACCGTTTATTTTAAATTGTTATTTTATACTTTATTAATAATAATAGTAAATAATGTTATTGCTTTAAACAATAATGTTAATGGTAATAATTTTTAAAACCTTTTTAATAATAATCTTTTAAATTTTTTAATTTTTTTAAATTTTAATAATATTACTTTAATATTTTAAATTATTGCTAATATTATTACTTAAGCTTTTATTTAAGCTTATATTATGTTTAATCTTATTTTTTTAATTATAATATAAAAAGTATTATTAATGTTAAAAATGATTAAATTTTTTAACCTTTATAAAAAAAATTTTAAATAAGTTAATATTATTTTTTTTAATAAATATATGATTTATATAAATATTTTTATTTTTATTAATTATTTTAAAAAAATTATTATAGTTTATAGTAATAACTTTATTAAGATAATTTAAATTATTTATCTTTAATATATTGTTTAATAATGGCTTTTTAAGCTTATTTAAGGTAATTAAAATATTTTATAAATAAGTATTATTTAATATATTTGTAAAAGATTAATTTAATGATTTAAAAAAATATTAAGTGAAATTTTTTAAAATTTATATTTAAAGTATTTTATTATTATTAATATTAAAAATGGTTGTTATTTATGCCTTTTTATTAATAACATTATTTATAATGTTAAATTATTAAATTTTCCCTTACGAAATTAATTTAAATATATATTTAAAGCTTTTAATTAAAAAATTTAAATTAGAAATATTAACTTAAAATTTTATAAATAACAAATTGTTAAAGTTAATATTATAAAAAAATAATATTTTATAAAATATATTAAATTAAAAAATAAATATATTAAATAATATATAAAATATTAATTAAAAAATAATATTAATTAATTATTAAAAAAATATAATATAAAATATAAATATTAAAGGATTATAATTTTTATATATTTATATTTTATTATTAAAGTATTTATATATTTTAATAATAAAGGCATTATCATTTTTTATTAAAGATATTATTATAGTTATAACCCCTATTAAACCTATATATATTAGTGGAGATACATAGATATTCCTCTGGCTAGCTCTAGGCTGCCATCTTTTCCATTTTTAGAGAATACAACAATTCTTGGCACTTTGGCACATACCATCCTACACTATGCCAGAGAAGAGGGGAGCAGACGGGCTGTGCCCATTTTAGTCTAGAGGAGAAACTAGTGCTAGACTCTTACCTAAGGGGTTTTATCCTACCATCAGGTGCTATATAGCTCGATTACCTATTCGTCGAAGACACTGATCATAAGGTGAGGTGTTGCTACACTGAACATGGTAAATATAACGAAGCTTGGCACTTTGGGGATTTGGAAATTTGGGTTTCAAACTTCGAAGTGTTAAAAAAAAAAAGGCTATGCTGTACCGCTATTTACAGCGTCAACTCTCCGACACTAGGAGTTCACGTAGAGTTATTCATTTATGTTGTGTGTCGGGTTCCGTCCGACTTGCCACCCTTTCCTTGCATTCCATTTCATACTCATATTCATATCCAAAATAGCCTAACCTAGCAAAATCATATCCAATCAAGTATAATTAAGCCACAAATTAAGAAACCGATATCGTCGTCGTCATCTAGGCCTTCGTCCTCTGGCCGTAAGCCTTGGTCACGTAGTCACCGTCCTTGACGATGAGATCCTCGGGCCTGTAGTCGTGCTTGCCGGAAAGATAGCTCTCGAGGATGGCCTTGGTGCCGGCGGCGTACCGCTTCTGCGCGTCGATGGACGTGCCAGACATGTGCGGCACCATGGCGTTGCCGCCGCCGAACGGGTTCTTGGCGTATCGCAGCGGGTGGTCCTTGGGCGCGGGCTGCGGGAACCAGACGTCGCCGCCGTAGCCACGGAGGTGGCCCGACTTAAGGGCCTCGGCGACGTCCTCTTTGACGACGATGGCGCCTCGGGCGGTGTTGACGAGCCAGGAGCCTGGAAGAAGTTAATCCCAACCGTTTCTGAGAAACGGGTTTAGTGGAAGTGTATTGTACTTACCAGGCTTCATCTTGGCAATCAGGTCCTTGTTGAACAGACCGCGGGTCTTCTCGTGCAGAGGACAATTGATGGTGACGACATCGCACTGCGCCAACATCTCCTCGAGGGTGTCGACGCGGCGGCAGCCAATCTCCTTCTCGACCTCTGGCTTGAGGGGCTGGTAGTCGTAGTACAGGAGCTCCTTGCAGTCGAAGGGCTTGAGACGGCGGAGCACACGCTCGCCGATGCGGCCGACGGCGACGGTGCCGACGACCTTGTTCTCGAGGTCGTACTCGTTCTTGGCGGCGGCGGCGACCTCCCACTCGCCGGCTTCGATCTGCTCGTGCGCCGGCACGAAGTTGCGGACTAGTACTAGGATGGTCATGACCACGTGCTCGGCCACGGACACCACGTTGGAGCCGGTTACTTCGGCCACCGTGATGCCGCCGTTCGTCTTGTTTGCCGCGTTCAGGTCTACATGGTCAGAGCCAATGCCGGCCGTGATGGCCAGCTTCAGCTTCTTGGCCTTGGCTAGTCGCTCGGCGGTTAGGTAACCAGGGTGGAAGCTGAGGTCATGTTAGCCCATTCTTATTGTTGGAGTTGTTCCTCTCCCCCGTTCATGGTAGGTGGTATTCTTTTTCTCCTCTCTGTCTAACCCCCCACTAGTGTATACTCGGGTACTCGGGGATATTTTTAGGAGGTCACATACGGTGTGGTAATAATGACCTCAGCGTCAACGAGTTCTTTGTCGAAGGTGGAGTTCTCGCCCTCTTTGTCGGACGTGGTAACGAGGGTGTGACCCTGGTCCTCGAGCCATTTTCGGAGTCCCAATTCGTTCTCAGTTGTTCCCAGGAGGTCGGGCACCTGCAATTGGATGGAAGAAAGATGGTTAGTTCGTGCTGCAAAGTGGAGATAGAGAAGAGATGTGACTTTGATGTGAGATTGCCTGCATTTCTATTACCCCACACTTATTCATTATTCCCCCCTCGATCTCACTGAAAAAAACCCCTGCTTCCCTTTTCCCCCCTCCCCTCTTTCATCCTCTACATCTGCCGCCCATATCTACCTAGGTAGTTGCCAAACAGAGACCATTGCATGCACGCTTCAGCCAATTACGCGTCGGTTTCCTTCCATTGGATGACCAACTTGCTTATGACAAGAAACGGCATTGCGGGGGAGACGGCGGCAGAGAATAGAGGGAAAGCTGAGGGCGGAGAACAACCGTACTAAGAAGTAAAGGCAAAGGCAAATGCAACTATGTTGGAGGAATTGTGTAACGGACGGATGGAATATTTCTTTCTCTTTGTTACTCACCTGCTGGGCGTGGATGCCACCATCGTATAGAACGGCTAGAACTTTGACCTTTTCACGTTTCGTAGTCAGTAGACGCGTCGAAGCGGGAATTCGTAGTGATGAGGGGTGAAATGGAGGCGCGGACGAGCTCTTGGACGCCAGTGCTGCGCGTGACGTCAAGCCACCGCGCAGCGGCGAACAAGGCCGGGCATTGGTAACAGAACGAGCCACCGCAGTGGCTGTATAGAGTGCCCGCGTAGAAAGGGGACGAGTGGTGCAGCAGGAAGAGAGGGAGCGAGCTAATAATACCATTTTGAATTGCCTTATGGTTCTTTATTTAAATGGGACCAAGGGCTGTAAGCGAGAGTAGCTTCGTGGAGGATTATATCTTGCAAATGAAGCGATTGTTGGTCCGTTCGAGCTTCCTAAGGGGACACTCGATTACGAAAGTATGAGGATAAAATGATCGAAGAGAGATAGGAGGGAGAAGCCTATAATGGCGGGACATTGCGGCCATTTATGGATTGGGGCTTGCGGCGCGTACAAAGGAGGAAAGCTCTCTAAGGGAGGCCACAACGGTATCTTTCGTCCGCAGTAACGTAGGAACAGACATAGCACGCAGCTCGGGAAGCGGAGGTGTGGGCACGACCGGAGAATGTCTTAGCTGCTGTTTCGAAATACACAAAGCTAGCCAGAGGTAGATAGTCCCCGTTGCTTCAATGGTCTGTAGTACACTCGGTCGCGTAGTAGTATCCAGCGTGGCCGCTAGGGCATGCAACAACAACTAGGAGCGGCTAAGTCGGTGGCTTTCTGACAATGTAGAATCATGTACACAGTAGGTAAAGTGGCCGAATGGATGTAAGAACATCCAGGGATTTGGACATATGAACTATTCCGATCTGCAGATAGGGACCATTAACCTACCATCTCACAGCTTCTAGGCGATGTAGAGCTCGTCCAACCCGCGTGGGAGATGTATATCCCGAATAATCAGGATACAAAGGGCACTCGGCTGCCCGCCGGAGAGGCTCGGCGATGTTTCGGTGTGTGTGAGGGCACGAGGTCCCGCATCTTTGATGCCCCTCGCCCTGCGGAGCAGACTAGTGAGCGCCGCCCCGAAATCATTGATCATCAGCTGGATGCCTGTGCGACACAGGAGCTCTGGTAGTTTAAGAGTTAAGCTAACAACTGTGCTAGCTTAGGAGAGCTCGATGTCCGCTCTCTGTGGATAATTCTAACCAGCAACGAACGACAATGGAACCATCACATAGATGACGAAATTGAAGCTTCTTAGAGCCCAAGGGGCCATGTTTATTCGGTCATCGGTGAAGTGGGGGTTCCGGAAATCTACATACGCACACAGGTATGTTTGCGGGGAAGCTTGCCAAAGAGTTGGAGCTAACCTGGTAGGAGCACACGAATAGGAGGCCAAGACGACAAAGGGAGTATGGTTGAGGGGACCGGCAGGCAGTGCTTCTAGATCTGGAACAATAAGCCATCCGATTCGATTATTGGTCAAACGATCCCAACTTAGTAGTCCCGACATACAATTTCAACGCTTCGCGGCAGTTCTGATCTAATCCAAAAGATCACCGGTATAGTATTATGCAGACCGGGCGAAAAGGGTATATTAAGTAATGGCTCGTAATCGCAGCGTTCGGCATAAAATCAACCTTGTTTCTCCGGGAATAGTTATTTACCCGCATGAGAGTAGAGCTTACTGTTACATGAGCTCTTGGCGGGTCAAACAGGTGTCCTTGAAATCCCCTCGGGATCGCTCCGTGTTGGCTATCCACGCGCCCTAGATGGGATTAATCTACCTGCCTGCGTTTCCGAAACACCGAGATCAGTAACACGCAGGTCATGGTTGTTCGAGATTTCTGTGGACCTCGAAAGCAGGGGATCGGCAAACATGAGCGTAACTCCAACTTAGATGTATGTACGTAGATAGGTTATGTATGTCTCTTCCTTTCTTTCTCCTGCGTGCTGACACCGGTATATTGCCTTTCCAAGCCGCATTCAACCTATAGAGTCATGAATAGAGCCGCGACAATTGTGATTCCCAAAAGTACAGCGCTTGCTCTTTGTGTCACCGCGGCAGCCGGGACAAACGGAGTCTGAGTCGGCGCAGTGACAGAACCGGTTCCTCTACTGCTACCGCTACCGGTGGTAGAGTTCGCAGAATTGGCCGACGTAGCCGGGCCGGCGTTCGTCACATTAAAGAAATTACCCGCCAAGACCTTATCCGCCAGCCCAGCTTGTGTCAAGACATCTGAGGCATTGAAGCCTTGTCGACTAGAAGCTGCCTGCTGGAGGACGCTCAAGTTGTCGTCAGTGGCGTTCGACGTATCCACCAGGATCTGCGTGTATCGGTGAGATAGCGGGACTCTGGCCGGAGGTGATGGCCCCAGATACTCTGCAAATGCAGCTTGCCCTGAAGAATTCTGGAATAGGAAAGCACTCGTGCTTCCGCTAGTCGTGTTTATCGTCGTTGCCGTCGTGCTCTGTGTCAGGCCTGTTTGTAACCAGTGGAGCAGAGTGTTCGTCGCTGGTGGATTGTTCGTGGGGATATCCAAGTCAATCATTAACACCGCGAACGACGTTCCGTCCACCTTAGATTCCGTCCCAATACTGGGAGCTGTTTGAGTCGCTATAGTTCTTATGAGTCAATCTGCGCTATAAAAAGAATCTTGGGTCTGCATGGCTCACCAGCTTTTTCTAAGACATTTCCATCGTTAGCGGCTACGGTTCCATAAGAGACGATCAGAGTAGACTCTGTTGCGGGTTCGAAACCATTCGGAGTAGCTGCCAGCGTTGCCGACACTCCTACAAGGATGAGAAAAGGTTTGGACAGCATCTTGACATAGAATTACAATGACGCGAATTGACCAGCAATACGGAAAACAGAATGAAAATTATCGCCTGAAATTGAAAAGTCTCTGAGAATGATTTCAGGATTAGTGAAGATATTTGAATAACTTCTTACTGTATTATTGAAGATCGCGTATCATATTCGGCGGTCGGTCTTTTACAGCGTCTCATCAGTTGAAACAAGGACGCGCGGACCTGCGACAGCGCCCAGAACCAAGCATAGTCGAGATGCCATCGGCATAAGGCCCTGCCATTATTATTGCCTATGTAGCGGGTGTTTTCCTTTGGATTAGTTGTACGAGAAGCCAAGTGAATGATGCAATTGACGTTTTCAGATAAAATCTGTTGTCGTAATCTCGCGATCCATGTGCCTGACATATCCAGTCGAAAGGTCTATTCCTAGAATTGTTCAGCGGCGATCTATTCCGCTCTTGGTCAAGTATAGAAACGAAAATGGAAACATCTGGGCTTCAAGTCCCCGACATGAAAGTCGTCAGCACGTCGCACGCCATTTACATATCTACATACCTATGTAGGTAGGTATGTAAGAGCATCGCTAGAGTCGACTAAATTCGATAATAGCTAGAAACACTTTACTTAACACTTTAATAAGTGCTCTTACACATATAGCTACCAAAACAGAAATAGCTATCGCATTAGTAATCCAGGGATGTCCCTTACCCACATGTTATCCATCCCTGTTAGATGTCCACGCTGAGCCTTCCACTTTGCAAACGATACATATACTTTTCGGATAAGGTTTGTGTAAAATGTCGAGCTACATGTATTTCATCTACACCTGCACCTGCTGCTTTCAACAATATCAATATATGTAACTCGAGAGTGTTGAGCTAACCTTTCCGGCCTGTAAAGGAATGACACAAAGTCATCCAGAAAACTCGAAGCGACATGTAACATTGTTATCTTAACACCTGAGCGTGTGTACATTGAGATACTTCTATTTCGACCGACATGTCACCTTCTCACTCCCCAAAATGCCTCTGTCGCTTACATATCCATTATTTATACCATCGAATGAGTTCCGGAGCCCCGTTTAAAAGTCTGCCTTATATACATGTAGGTACCTACCCAGGGTAGTAGTAGGTACATGTATTGCTGGAAGGCTGTAGGTTTTGGACGATATGGATGGCTGCAGAGAACATCTGAAACAAACTGGACCGGGTGGCCTGCCAAATGTGCAGATGCTCCCCGGTATTCGTCTTAAGGCTTAAGGAAGGCCAACAGCATCTGAATTCGAGGTTTCTTATCTCACAATTGGCTAGTGTTCGGCTGTGCGCATGCTCGACCAGCCTCATAGGCAGCACTGGGCCTCCCACAACCGCTTCGAATAGTTTATCAAACAGACCAACAGAAACATTCCTGTTGAAAATTCGGGCTGCCGTTCGAAGTCCTATCGCGATTTGCTGACCCGATAGTGCTTGCTTTCCGTGATATATAACACAGTCTCAGCGGAGTCCCAGCGAAATACATGTTTCTTACACCATGGCGTTGGACTGACGTTTCTAGTACCACTCAGAAATGCCTCTTTTTTTTTTTCTTTTTTCCCCTGCGATTCGTTCCACTCATCGGGTGGCTATATCTCAGTCGCCTAACAGTCGACCATTCACAGCTGACTGCGCTCAATTGACGTCCTATCACCCGCCGTTTGTTCAGTTACACAAGCCCTATTTTTCATCGAAGGTGGTAGCAAATTACTGACTTTCGATCTGCAGTATTCGGTGGGATTTCCCGCGTCCAGAAATTGCACAGCTGTCGGGGCCCTTTCACAAAGGACCACCTATGTTGGTACCAGGCCCCTTGTCTGCGAGCGTGGCCGCCTGGCGACCCAAGTATGCCTTGCGGTCACCACTCCGACGAGCAGGCTGCCTCGAACTGTCCCCACGTAGCTCTTTCTTATTTTGAACCTGTCTCCTAGGAGTTGTAATATTGTTTTTTGGTCCATTTTCATGTTTCCGGCCACTTCATGCTTAAGTCAACGAACCGCTTTGCTCGGAAATCTTCTATCCATCCGATTTTTCTGTTAATTTCATATATTAGGGCCTGCCACAACATTCTACTGTTGTACCAGCCTACTGACGTATACACATACAGTCGCTATGGATCGGTGAGGATATCTTCATATTACCACAGTACTTCATGATATTATAGCTTTTGGAATAGTCCTTATATCTGCTTCCTTAGCATTCCTCTGTGTAGCTGACATACTCTACAGTAAAAGGCGCGCCCCAAAGCCCAATCCATGCAACTTCTTTCTTCGGCATGGTAAATGCAAATATGGGGACCAATGCAAATTCTCCCATGACAGCCCGGCGTCTTCAACATCATCTCAGCCATCGCGCAATAGCAATCAAGGGCGACAGGGTCCAGTGGAAGACCGCCTTCGAGAATGGAAGCGGCTGCTTAATCAAGGCCACTCAAACCCACGTTCCACTCGATCGACCACCATGGCTCGCCAGGCATGCGATCGCTTTTTTAAGCTCGCTCTTGAGCTAATGGAAGGAGACATCGGGGCTTCGCAGGAGACAATAAAACTTATGGCTCAAAATGATGGCCTTGGGTTCATCAAGAATCTCATCGATCGAGATATCCTAGAAGCCACAGACAGACCTACCAGAGTTCGCCTCTGGCGAAGCCAGGTACAGCCCATGTTCCAAATTCTCACCCACACTCGAGTCATTGATTCCAATGTACTTGAGCAAGAAGTAGCTACCATCTGTAACTTTATCCAGGGAATTGGTGGTAGACGGATGAGAACGCTGTTTGACTTCATTCTCGACTTACTTCAATATCCATCCATTATGCCCGCAGCCAAGGACGATGAGTATGGAATATCTGTCTGTGAGCTTTCACTCTCAGTCCTAGCGACGATGATCGACTGCAACACAAGCAATATTGTCAACGATAATTTCGGTCAGATTGTTGAGCGATTCGTACCCATTCTCAAGGCTGCTAGCCATTCACCCAATGAATTTTCCAAGTTGCAGGCTCAGAAATCCCTACAGTACCTCCAGCGACGTCTTGGAGTCGGAGATGCCTTAGCTGAAGCCAAGGAAGGAAAGAAAGTGCCAGTGACACGAGCCGAATTCGTACTGCAGAGAGATTTGCCAGGAAGACTTTCGGCGGATGGGCCGCGGCATGATAACGATCATGAGGACATCTGCGACATCAGAATTCTACCTACTCGCGAAGAAATTACCTCTACGCGTAGCGAATATTTACCCACGACCGACCCATCCTCGTTCCATTTACCTGGAATTAAGGGACGCCTGGATAGAGAGTTCCGTCTGCTGCGAGAAGATACTATAGGCCAACTCCGAGATGCTGTTAGCCTACAGCTCGATGCTATGCGAAATCCCGGGCATAAAAATAATCAGCACAAAAGCACTGTTCGCACGTACTCATATGAACAAGCTTCGATCGTTGATATATACTTCAACAAAAGATTAGGCTTGGAATTACTCGTTCAATTCCATCAACCTACATCGAAGAAGAGCATCCAACAACGTCGAGATTGGTGGGGCAACTCTAAGAGGCTTCAGCCCGGCGCTCTTGTCTGTATTCTCTCTGAGAGAGGCTCCGTATTATTTTGTGTGGTTGGTGATGGTACTATCGTGGCAGATGAACGTAGAAGAGACGCTGGCGTACAGGGTGATAGTGAGGAGTCTCCAATGAAGCCATCCCTCGCTGATCATGCAGAATTTTCTTATGTGCGCTTGCATCTTGCTGAGGCTTGTCCGGGCGATATCGGCCAAGTACTCCGTTGGTTTCAGAATATTGGTCCCAAAATTCAACGATGCCTCGTGGAATTTCCTCGGGTTCTTCTTGCGTCGTTCCAGCACACCCTCATGGCTCTCCAACAAATGGCAAGAAAATCCAATGTACCTTTTGATGATTTACTTGCGCCAACTGAACGGAAGGTGGAACAAAATACGACGATGGTAGGCCCTCCTCATTATACAACCAAGCCGGGCTTTACCTTCAACCTAAGCTGTCTTACCAAAGACAAGACAACCGTACAACATTCACCCCGTACACCACTAGACCCCCAGGTCCTCTCCGATCATTCTACTCTTGATCCAACTCAATCCAGTGCTCTTCTGAATACATTATCAAGAAGGCTGGCTCTGATCCAAGGTCCACCGGGCACTGGAAAAAGTACGTATTGCCCTTTACCTTCTAAAACTAACGTATTCCTAAGGACATAAGACTTTGACGAAAAACAAGAAGCTACAAGACAATAGTATCGCTAACGTAAATTGTAGGTTTCACGGGGGAGAAGATCATTAAAGCACTCCTGGCAAACAAGAACCAGGCCAAGCTCGGACCAATTCTCTGCGTATGTTATACCAATCACGCACTGGATCAGTTGTTAGTGCATTTGAAGCGTGATGGCGTAAAGATCGTTCGAATCGGATCAAGGTCCAAGTCGGAAGAACTAGAGAATCTCAATCTTAGGGTTGTAGCCCAAGGTGCTGAGCGTACCAAGGCCGAAAGGGCAGCCCTCTGGAAAGAGAGATCAAATCGTGATGAACTCGAACTCTCAATAACAAAAATCATCAAGGAACTTGCATCCTGCCAAGAGCCAAGCGCAATACGAGGTTATCTTGAGAACTCTCATCCTCAGCATTACAAAGCTCTATTTGGCCTAGAAGACGAGGACGGATGGGAACAACAAAGGCAACAACGGCCTAAACCTGGCCAACTTCTCAAGCAATGGCTTCGCAGTGGTTCGCAGGCCAATTCCCCTCCACGAGATATTAATGATTTGCTAGGCACAGATCCCTGGAGCCTGACTAATTTTGAGAGGTCGAGAGTTTTCAACATTTGGCTGAAGGAGATACGCGATCCGCTCATAGCTGATATCATACAGAAATACAAGGGCTACGAACATGCCAGGAACGAACTTGAAAAGGTGTCTCGCGATGTCGACCTGCGATGCCTTCATGCAGCAGAGGTCGTTGGGGCTACTACTACCGGCTTAGCAAGGAACATTGATCTCCTCCAAAAGCTAAGATGCAAAGTCATGCTTTGCGAGGAGGCAGGTGAAGTCCTCGAAGCACACACTCTTACCGCTCTCCTCCCGTCAGTCGAACATGCTATTCTCATTGGTGACCATCTGCAATTGAGACCTCAGATCGTAAACTACGAACTTCAGAGCACGAGTCACCAAGGGGCTCAGTATTCTCTGGATGTGTCGCTATTCGAGCGTCTGATTAGCCCACTCTACGATGACGACCTTAGACTACCATATGATACGCTGGAAACCCAGAGACGAATGCACCCAAGTGTATCGGAGCTGATTCGGTCGACATTATACCCTTCGCTTGAAGACGGCGGTGTTGTGGCTCAGTATCCGGGAGTCTGCGGTATGAAGAGACGTCTTTTCTGGTTACACCATGAGTCGCTTGAGGACCAAGTAGCTCAGCCAGATCCGACGACAACCTCGCATACGAATAGCTTTGAGATTGAAATGACTATAGCACTTGTACAACACTTGGTCAGACAGGGATCGTATGAAGCAGAAGATATCGCCGTCATTACGCCTTACCTAGGACAACTGCATCGACTTCGCCGTGAGATGAGCAGGCTATTTGAGATCTCGGTCAATGAGAGAGACCTCGAAGAACTTGAGGCTATCGATGCAGATAAATCGACGGATGAGACTGCAGTCTCTCAACCGAACAAGCCCCTTGTCGTCAAGAAGACCCTACTTAAGAGCATTCGATTAGCTACTGTGGACAATTTTCAGGGTGAGGAGGCTAAAGTCGTGGTTATCTCGCTCGTACGGAGTAACAATGCAAATAAATGCGGATTTCTGAGCACATCAAATCGTATCAACGTGCTGCTATCTCGAGCTCAACACGGCATGTATCTGATCGGTAACGCCAACACCTATAAACATGTGGCTATGTGGGCCAAGGTCTTAGAAATCCTTGCAAATAATGGAAACTTAGGAAATGCGCTGGAGCTAAAATGTGAGCTGTCCTCGGTTCTTAAGAATGTCAGATGCTAACACTCATTATCGCAGGTCCGCGTCATCCCAATCCCGTTCAACCGCTTTTGGTGTCTAAAGCAGACGATTTCTTGCGCGTTGCACCCGAAGGAGGATGTATTCTTCGCTGTGATAGGCGCCTATTATGTGGACATTCGTGTATCAACAGATGCCATTCCGAGACTCTCCACAGTGCCGTCAAGTGTCTAGAGCCTTGTCCTAGACTCAAAAAGGGATGCCAGCACCCATGTCGGCGACTTTGTGGTGACCCTTGCAAGGTTAAATGCGACGAGTATCTACAAGGCCTCGACATTACCCTTGCTTGTGGTCACAAGATTTCCTCAGCGCCCTGTTGGCAGGCGCAAGACCCCTCCACTATTGTTTGCCAACGAGTGGTTAAGAAGACCGTGCCAGGTTGCGAACACACAGTTGAAGTTCCTTGTCATATAGATGTGGATACTGATGCATATAAATGTGTAAAGCCGTGCCTTGATCCCCAGCCGTGTGGCCATTCTTGTCGGAGCCTATGCAACATGTGCAAGGAGAGAAAAGAGGGCAAAATTACCCAGACCAATCACGGAATTTGCAAGCAAAAATGTGGCCGGAAGTATACGACTTGTCGTCACAACTGCAGTCAAGTATGCCATGGCGAGGCCCCATGCCCCTTATGCCCGGCACCCTGCGAAGTTCATTGCAGCCATTCCAAGTGCGGCAAGAAGTGCCATGAACCTTGTGTACCTTGCGCTGAGCAGACCTGCGCGTCGAGATGTCCCCACACACAGTGCGACATGCCTTGCGCCGCTCCTTGCAACTGGGTGCCTTGTTCAAAGAGGTGTGAGCAGATGTTGAGCTGTGGGCATCGGTGCCCATCTGTATGTGGCGAGACATGCCCCGACGAGAAGTTCTGCCAAACGTGTTGCGCTGAAGAGATAAAGTCGCTCGAAGTCGACTTCATAATGTGCATGGAATACCGTGAAATCGATCTGGACGAGGACCCTTGTATATTCCCGGATTGCGGCCACTTCAAAACCATG
Organism: Hypoxylon sp. CO27-5; assembly: GCA_002120305.1. Classification (NCBI taxonomy): domain Eukaryota; kingdom Fungi; phylum Ascomycota; class Sordariomycetes; order Xylariales; family Hypoxylaceae; genus Hypoxylon; species Hypoxylon sp. CO27-5. The sequence goes on from KZ112457.1 coordinate 194,020, forward strand.
ACCAACATGGACGGTGTAATGGACATGAAGGCCCATTACAAAATGTCGGCTGAGGGACATCCAACCGCCCTTGTTAACGCCTCCCAACCCTTCTCAATGGACGAGGTCAAGGTCTGTCCAACCTGTCGTGGATCACTACGTAATATTGCCAGATATGGGCGAATCGTCCGACGAGCCATGCTCGATGAGGCAACAAAGAAATTCATAGCTTGGTCTAATATTGAATACGCAAAATTTGCAAATACCTTGCTCGATGTACAGGAGCGCATCTCAAAGGCGCCGATGCCTCCCGCCGTACCGCAACCTTCTCAGCCCAAGAAGAAGAATTTTCCAACTGGACGTTTAAGGCCACTGCACTTCATCCGCGAGTGGTTGGGTAGTGACAGATATAAGGAAGCTCTGGTGCTCTGGAATCGAATCAACGACTTCATCGGACAGGTAAGAAGAGAGGAACAGCCATTCCAGCGCGTCAAAGACTTCGTTCAACATGCTACTCTACAACGAAAACTCCAGGGAGCCTTCGCTTTTGACGAGACAATGATCCAGAATAAGGCGCATCTCCAAGCGTGCTCTCTTTCTCTGAGATGCGACATCGTCATTATCTCTGACTTCATGACAGTATGGGAGGAAGTGCGTGCGTCTCGTGGCAAGCTTCAACTGAGCTTCACTAAGCAGCTGGAGGATTGTAGGACTCTAGCGGAGCGTGCCATGACGACGAAGCACCCTCGCCAAGAAACGGAAGCCCATGTCTACTATGCGCAATTTTGCGCATTTAGTCGGGCGTTTATTATATACAACGAGGATGCTTCGAGTGATGCTACGAAGGAGCGTGTAGAGAAATTCAAGAATGATGCCTCAGAACATCTCATCACTGCTCGCAAACTAGTCGAGAAGTACAGTAGCCAAACCGAGGGCATGATTGCCGAGATCGAAGCTGTGGAGAAAGGGCTTCGCGATAATGTATTCTACGCGGCAGTCTCTGCAAAGGAGATGCGCGCTGTATACCAGGCTATGGCGCGCGAATTTCGGGGAACGGGTCACTGGTACACTTGTCAGAACGGACACCCTTTTACGGTCGGCGAGTGTGGGATGCCCATGGAGAGGGCTATGTGCCCGGAGTGCGGAGCCCCTGTTGGCGGTGCTCACCACACGCCTGCCGAGGGAGTGCAGCGGGCAGATGATATTGAAAACCTTACTCGTGGTGTTGAGGGGATGGGAATTCATTGAGCCGGTGTGGCCGTCGAGTTGTCGTTTTTGTATGATGTCCACGAAATAGGGTGTACAATCGTAGGTAGGTATTAAGAAAGACTCTGTATCCGACCGCTCTCTACTACGTATGATTATCGTGCCATCTTATTGCGCATTTTTCTGTTGTTACATTTTGCTTGCTCTTATTAGCCGGGCATATCCAGCTTCCGGCAAGAATTGACCAAGGGCCATCTACGATCAATGCTGCGAAATAACTAGAGTTTTTAGGCCAAACTTGTCATAAAGACAAAGGAAAAGGTCCTATTCATGACTATCTCATATAATACTAATAGAGTATGTTCATTTCCTCCATCTATCCACCTTATGTATGACGCGATCTAGAAGATATACTACCCGATCCAATACACAGCGAGAGACAAGGACGCCCTTTTAACAAGCCCTTGAGGATAACGACCGTCAGTAGGTAGGTTATCAACCCATCATCTTCTCTCAACCCCTCCTCCTATCGATAAAGCCAGGGGCACCACTTCAAAACACGACGACACGTTTAGTACACCTGGACGCCCTCATTCAAGTTCGTCGCGCCAACGACGGGGCTAGGAGCGTCCTTGGTCTGGGTTTCGGCCTCAGCCGCCTCGTCCTCCTCCGTCATGCCGCCGAGGATCATGGAGCTCGGGGCCAGCGCCTGGATCTCGGGCGGGCTGGTGAAGGCGAAGAACTTCTCGTCGTGCCACTGCCCCGCCGTGATCAGCCGGCCCTCGCTGTCCGTGAACATGGTGTCGTTCTCGGCGCGCAGGAAGTACGCGATCGAGTACCGGTGCTCCGTCGGGTCGAGCGGGACGACGCGGTGGATGCACGACTGCATCGTGTGCCCGCTGGCGAAGCGCAGAGAGTCGCCTACGTTGATCACGGCCATGCCCTCCTTCGGCTCTACGAATCCGAATTCTTTGGATCCCGGAGGGCGCACTTGCAGACCCCACTGCTCGGCGAAGAGGAAGGTCAGGGAGCTGATGTCCGTGTGCTTCTGGTGCCCGATGTTCTTGGCAGTCGGATCCGACGGGATGTAGTGCATCATGGCGAGCGTGCTGGTGCTGGGTCGGTCGTTGCGGTGAGAGTTCTCGAAGCGCGCGGCGCCCGTGAGCCCGAGGCCCGTGGACAGCGCTGCCAAGATCGTCTTGGTGGCGATGTTGGCGCCCGCGATGGCGTGCTCGAGAACCTTCATGTCCGGGCTGTTCTTGATGACGGCTGGAAGATGCGGGCTGTCCTTTTGGATCTCGTCGCGTGAGACCTTGATCATCTCGTACCCGTCCTTGGTATTCTCCAGGACACCGGTTCGGGATCCGATGGGCTCGTAGCTGTTTTTCTCGGTTGTTAGTAAAGCTTGGACTATTGCTAATTTGTCTGTTAGGTATCACTCACCCGAGATGCGGAGCGACGAGACCGAACTCGTTCTTGGCCTCGAGGGGCGCATCAAAGAAGCGGTACATAAGCTTCAGCGTGTCCTGCTGGTCCTCGAGCATCCTACGGCCATCTATTCCTCGAAGGTCAAGGTAGAAGTAACCCTCGTCCTGGCAGCAACGAACCAGCCTCTCAATCTCGACAGGCTCCTGAGAGAGCAGCTTCGAGAAGTCGATGATCTCCATGGGGTAGACCGGGACCTTCTTCCCGTTCCACTCCACGGTCTTGGGGACTTCGTTTGAGATGGCCATGATGATGGTTCGTTTCTTGTTTAGCTGCACAGCAGTCAAGGGGTGTATGAAATAGGGGTCGTCAAGGTCGATAGAAACAAGGACAGTCGTTCGAAGTTCCCTCCCTAATCTTCTCACTCCCCAGCTCCTGGATTCTTCTCACTTTATAGGCAAGCAATGACGATGAAGACGTCGTCGGAGCACTATCTTCCATAAACTCGGAGAGTCTGATGTAACTTTCCCCTCCCCCACACTGCCTCTTTTCATTTATCCATCTGCATGTAGATGTTACATATTCACTCCTCCGTTGAAGCCTGCATGGAGCTTGACCACGATAGCTTAGGGATGTCGTAGATGCGATGGGTGACACCACTTCTTGGCATCTTATCGTTATCGAAAAGAGTATACCCTCTTAATCTCAAGTTTAGCCGGCTGGGGTTGTCGTACCTGGATAGTTGGCCGGCTGCAACCCTCCGCATTCAGCCCGTCCTCCATACCTACGTATCCAGCAATCGTCAGGGACCCTGCTGCCAAAATACGCGATCATGTCCAGGCGGCCGCCCTAAGAAGTGTCATATATATTATACAATACGCCAAGCCCGGCAGATGTTTCTACTGGGCTCTTTGGGGTTGCGTGGGATTGCGCTGCTTTTCGCGACGATCTGGAGTCGACTCCGCACTCTTGGCCCCCATATACCCCAGAGACTTTCTAGTCCGTTGATTCCGAGGCCGGTGATGCCTTCGTTATTTGGCGAGCTTGACAGGTCGCGCATATATCTCGATGTGCACTGTTCCCCCTCACTTATCACCGCTGGCATATATTAGACGAAGAGCTAAATAGGAAATCCCTACAGACCCCTAGAGCCCCCGTGACAATCTGCCACGCGGAAACGAACGATAGATGAAGGGACCGAGTTCGAGACGCCCTAAGTCATCGCTTACTGATAGGAGGAACGACTGGATGCGGAATTGATTGATGGAACCGAACGTGTGTTTCGAGACCCCTGTCCTCGATTGATGCTACGCGTATATCATAGTCGTAACAGAAATGCCATAGAGATATGGTATTTCTCTAAAAGCCCACCCCGACACATACATCACTATGGGTTTCTGAGGTCACTTTGGAAATGTTATTTGATTACTTGCTTTATGTCAAGGGGTTTTATTGCTGCGTCCTTCCTCATTAGCCTTTTACTATTTACCACGATATATGAACCAATCCAAATTAACCAGTGTCATCTAATTATCTCTATCGTTACACTTCAGATCCAGGATTAGTTGCTGTGTAGGGATTTATTAGGATACAGTCTCGCCTTAGTCATTAGGCACTTTCTTCCTACCACAGACAAGATAATAGCGGTGTTAAGTCCAGTCACGCCTGCAAGGAGAAAGAGGTATCAACGAGTCGAAAGTCTCTCCGGTTGGCTCCCATGCCATCACCAGTCTGACACTCGATTATGCGCAAATTCGATGAGAACGTATTAACTGTCAGAGGCCATTTACTAAAGTACCTACACATCGAGTTACTATATAGGCCGTAATCAGACTAATTTCCACTTATAGAACATCCCCCTCGTTTCCGTTCCATAGTTGGAGTATTTTGCAGCTGTTTTCCCCTTCAATGGATTTATTCTTTTTTTTTCTTCCTTGATGCGATTTAATGGTATTGGACCAAAACTGATGTTATGTATTTTATAGAGACCGTGACTGTTTTGCTCCGAATGATGCCTACACTGCATAGAAGAACCGAGGACCGGAGGTTTGGTACTCGAAAATGGCATTCCGCACACCATTGTTCCCACATGACTGCTTTAGGTATTCCATCAAACTTGAGATTCCAATCGGTGTATCTGTTCATGCTAACAAGAGATACTCGGCTTGATCAAAGGCTGGGCCCGTGGCCACTCGGTAGTAAGGCCTTGATACAACCAGCTATTCCCCTCCGCCTTTACTCTTAGAAACGAAGTCCGGTCTTGCCATAGCCATAGCTTTCTTAACCTCCCATTCCCATGCACTCAGATTGTCATCCTCTCCGTCATCAAGCCCGTCGACATCGAGCAATCTCTTCATACTTGCGTTCCGCTCCGGCCGCACTAGGTACACCACGCTATATTTATCAACGTAACGCTGGTCGCCCGGCGCGTGTCGGACCCGATGCATGTTGCTGCGAAGCTTGCCACCGGTCCACTGAACCATGGCATCGCCTAGATTCACGATCAAACAACCAGGCTGCGGCTTTACCCAGAGCCAGGCGCTCTCATCCGCCGGGGATGCCCCGGGCGAAAGTATCTGTAGACCGCCGACTACATTTGCCAGTAGAGTTATGGTTCCGAAATCGGTATGGTGGATGAGGGCTGTTCTGAGGTCCTCGGTCTTCGGGCTAGCCAGGGCTTTGAGAAAGCGGATGATGGTGCCGGAGAGCTGTATAGGGGACTGCAATGACGTAAATGTATCCGCGGGCAAACCAAGCTGTGTCGCGATAGTTGAATTGATGAGTGCGACGATATCTTGGCAATGCTTCAAATACGAGATGATTATAGGGAGACGTGGGTGTACCACAGGTGGTAGTTCCTGCAATGACTGGTTTCCCATGAGACCGTCTTGGGAGATGTTGAAGGATTCATAACGGTCTGGCACATTTGTTTCCGTTTTCGCTTGGCCGAGTGGTTTGAAACTTGATGACGTAAGAGACCAAGGTTGCACGATGTTCAGGGAGTATAGGAAATACAAATATAAGGTAGAAAACATATGGTAAAGGAGAAGAGAGGAGTACGGAATGGCATGGTTATGTGGAGGACTGAAGGTTGGGATCCAGCTTACCCGAGAAACGTCCTTGGAATATCATGCTGATATTTCATTTTTACTTCTGCGGGCACGTTCATCAAGTCTTTGCACAAGCCAAAGAGATGATCAATCTCCTGTACCAACGCCTTGCCAGTGTCGTCTCCGCGTAAATCAAGTAAAAAGAAGCCCAATTCCTGACATGCGCCCAGAACATCTTTGGCTGTAGCATTTTCTCCGGAACGTAAACTTTCTAACGGGATGATTGACATGGATGCCGTAGGTATATTGTCAGGAAAAGGGGGAACATCCTCGAATAGTTCTTCTGAAGCCATCTTGTAGATAGATAGACTACGGATACCTTCTAGTAAGGTAAGAGTTGTTAAGAAGTTCTAGTTTTCCTTGGACGAAAGGCCAGGGAGGGATGAGAAGGGTTCTTGGAATATGAGAAGAAAGGATGTTGGTAACATACTACATATGGTAACTAGGTACCTAGATACCTAAGTACATATATGTATGTTTGTCCTAACATATATATAACATTGAAGGTATGTACATACGCAGGATTATATACACTAGCCGTAAGTAACCGGAAACCACATCCCTACCTACATAGGTATACGTGACATTACATACACCAGTACAAAGTTTCTAATTCGAAAAAGCTACATAAGACGCAGTCGTACAGTATGTCAACCCCAGGGTGCCATGCTAATCGGGCTTTGTCCGAAAGAATTGACGTCACTTTGCTCTCGCATTATATATATATATATATGATCTTTCACTTTGCTCCACTTCCGGCAGTGTGAGCTTATCTAAACGCCGATCTAAGGTACGCCCAAAGCTTCCCTCCCGGTCAAAATTTCCATAAAGCCAGAGATCATGGAGGAGCAAAAGTAACACGAAACCCCAATCCCCCCAAGAAAATCAAGCCTCTATCTTCCTCTATTTTACAAGATATGTATGCCTCATAGCTTCAGAATTTTTGGCCCCCTTGCTCCCAGTTACAAAGATGTGCTTACTCTAGATACTGAACGATTTTGCGAGTCGTTCCATAGCCTAAGTTGGTCATTATCCCATGTTGTGTTGAGGTCGCTGAATTGCATGTTCCTCCCGTAGGATTGGAACTTGCCTACTGCGGTTCCCTTCTTCGATGATTTCCCGGCAGCTCCGATCGTGACAATGCACGACAGGGCATGCCCCTTGTCCCCGTTGGTAGGGGTGTCGCTAATCTTGGTAGAGCCGCGTGTGGTTTTGTTGTATACACTTCGGAGTAGCGGGGTCAAGGCTGGGAGATTGGCGATAACCTCTGCCATGTTTCGCTCTACAAGAGCAAAGACGAAGACTCGGCGTAATGACCAGCTATAGTCTGGATCTACAAAGTCATCGACAAAGGCAAGATGGGCGATGGAGACGGCGAAGACCCTAGTTCGACAGATATTTAGGTACTTAGGGTGGGCTCAACGGAGAGGCAAAGTAATGAGACGGAAGCTATAGAGTGGCGCTTACACTAAACCCGAGCCGGTCAAGCTGATAAGGACGATCTTCTTTCCTAGACTCATTTGCAGCTTTCCAAAAAAGTAGATCGGAGACAAGGCATAGAACATATCGGTAACGGCACCGATGACTTTGAAGCACAGTCAGTCTGCCGCAACAGGAAGGAACGGGACGGACAAACTCACCCTGAGACACGACATGGGCTGTAATTAGCATGTACGGGCTTGCCACAGTTCCGGTTATCTCAGGGAGGGACCAAACAATAAGTTGGGTAAGGCTAGCGAGGGTAGTGATGGTGATCAACGCATATATGACCCATCTCGCTCGCTTGTGGACGCCGGACACGAGGGAGAGTAGGAAGAAGCTGATGGAGAGCTTGACAGCCCAAAGCGCTATGTTGGCGATGAGGATGATGTACAGGGTCAACATTCTTGTCTTGCTGCGTTCTTCGCTGGTGAGAAATTGGAGATGCCGACCACAGCCAGTGTTTACACACTGTATCTCCAGTATGTTGCCTGTCAAATTGAATGCCTTGGATTTATAGGTGAGTTTTCCGATAACCGGAGAGTGATGTGAGCTTACCAGAGCAATGATGATAAGACCATCGTCCACCGAGAGCTTTGTTGTAAACCGCAACTTGGAGAAAATACGCATACTCGTGGATAAGATAACGAGAACGGTAAATAATATGGCAGGGATCAGAATAGCCCGGCCTTCATATTCATCTACCAGTGTGGGATCGAACTGAATAGAATGAGAACTCATGACGTCGTTCACGATCTTGAGATGTTTAGATACCTAGTAGTACTGCTCGCAGAGAGGGCGAGTAAGACGGACTAGATGTAATCAGACCTAGCTCCAGGAACTTTAATATGTTTTTAAAGCAGGTGGCTTCTTCCATCTAATTACTGGTTACCGATCCAGCCTTGTGTAATGCTTCGGCCACGCCAACACAAGACCGGAAAAAGGTACTTGTACTTGTGTTACACAAGGCGTTGATTTGTTTGGCTGAAAATCACAACACATTAGATAAGCGAACACACCGAATTTGCCACCGCTGCAAGGGGGTAACCTTTAGGAAGTCATTCATATTTCAGACACCCAGCCCGGCTTATAATTCTGCCTCCTAGATTACCTAGAATTATCCCAACGACTCAGCATTATTGTCACTATGTCCGCTAATAGCCAACTACCAGAGTCGCTCAAAAAGCACTCAGATTACTTCATATCGCGAGGTGTCACTATCCTCCAGGCACCTAACATTGTTCTATTTCTACCATCATCGCGTCGAGATGCTCTTCAATTACCAATAGAAAAAGATATGCTTGTTTCACAAGACACCCTTTTCCATGATTTGCTCAACAACGAAAGTGCTATCCCTCATCTCATCGGCTTTTATGAAGATCCCTTCCGCCATCCAATTGCCACGTTCCCCCACCTACCATTCATTATAAGATCTGCATCGCTCATGCTAGAGCTTCGCGATGGGTTGCATGGATTCAACGGGACAGTGCACGGCGGACTTACTTGCGCAGTGATGGACGAGGCTATGGGTTCGCTACTTGCCCAAAACGATATCCTCAACAGACAAGCCAGAGCTAAGGGTATCATCCCGTCCGATTCCAAGAAATTTACTGCAGCGGTTACAGCGCGCATGGATGTTAAGTATCGAAGGCCGATACCAACACCCCAGGTTGTGGTGGCGACAGTTTCGTTGGATCGAATTGAAGGCAGGAAGATCTACATGCATGTTGTTGTCAAGGATGAAGGTAATAAAGAATGCGCGAGCTGTGACGGCGTGTTCATATCAATACCAAATGGGAAGCTATGAAGCCACTTGAGTATGGCAAGGCAAAGTGTAAGCAGAGTGATGAAACTAAGCAGAGGGGGGGTAGGGTAAACGGCTGTTATATCTAGGTAGTTTCACTCCTCATGCAAATCTGCGACCGGATTCGGTAGACAGATCAGGTATATATTACTAATAATAGGAATCTTCTAAATCTGTAGCCAAGATCTGAGATCCGTGAAAGCGGACGAGTGTAACCCTCCCCGGAAGGACTGATGATAGAGCTATAATTAATGTGAAACTGGTAGGCTTTTAATGGGGAATTCGGCTTGAAAATTTGAGTCTTTCACCGAGGTACCTGCCAACCCCGCTCGAACGTTCCGATTCACAATGGCCAATCATGACAAAAGGCATTCGCGATTCGGCATATGATTCATCTTACCTACATATACCAACGGTGGTCGATATCAAAGAATCCGCCAAACTGCCAAATCATTTTAATTATTCATTTAAACCATATAAAAATTTATATATATATACGGGATATTTTTATATATAATATATATAATGGTTTAATAAATATATATAAAAACTAAAATAATTTAATTATAATAATTAAATTTATTAATATTAAAATTTTAACTTTAATTAATTTTTTTTTATAAAAAATAAAATTTATAAAGTTATAAATGTTATTAATAACTAAGGTTTTAAAAGCATTATTTATAATTAAAATTTTTAAAAATAATATTAATAATAATTAAAAAAAAGTAAGTAAAAAAGGTAATATTTTAATTAAAAATAAAATTTATAATTATTAAAAATATTAATTAATTAAGCTTAAATTAAATATTTAATAAATAATATATTATTATAATATATTAATAATAATATTAATTAATATTAATAAATAAATAATATTTAATATTATTTAAATTAAATATTAAAATTAAGTTAATTTAAATTTAAATATTAACTTAATAAAAAAGAAAAACTTAATATTATTTAATTTAAAACATTAAAGCTAAGTTTATTTAAGTTTAAATAATATATTAAATAATAATATTAATATTATTTTATTTAAAACTTAAACCTTAAATATTTAAATTATTAAAGTTAATTTATTTATATAAAATAATAATAATATTTTAATTTATTAGCTTTAAAGGAATAATTTTTATAAAATTAAAGTTTAACTTTAACCTTTTTAAGTTAATAAGTAAATTAACCTTAAATATTATTAAATTTATATTATTTTAACTTAAAAAGGTAATTATAAAGTTAATTATTAAGCTTAATTTAAATAAACTAGTTATAAAAAATAATTAAGGTTTAATTAAAAAGCAACCTTTTTAAACCTTATAACGTGTATAATTAAAGTTTTTAAACTTAAAATTAATACTAATATTATTATTATTATTATAATTATTTTTATTTCTTTTAAACGAATGGTTAAAGTTTTTAAATTTAAAATTAATATTAATATTATCGTTATTATAATTAATGGCTTTTTATTAATAATAAAATTTCATATATTTATATTATTAATATTATATATATTTTTAATAACCTTTTTATAATTAAATTAAAAATGTTTATTAAAAGGTAAAAATAAATAAGTAAAAGCTTTAATAAAAAAATATTATTTATTAAAAATATAAATATTATATAAAAGTTTATAAACTATTTATTTAATATATTTTTATAAATGCGTATAATAATATTATATAATTTTAAAGTAAAGAAAAATTAAATTATAATATTTTTTAAGATATTTTAAGCAAAATAAATGAAAAGGTATTTAAAAAATATACCATATAACTAATATAATAAACAATTTTAAAACATACCTTTTAACTTATAAAACATTATAAGTAATTAATATAATATATATATAATTAATATGTGTTAATTATTATGTAATTTAAAAAAAATAATAAATATTTTATTATTAAATATTTTATATATATTAGTGTAAAGGAAAAAGGTATTATTAAAATTATTAATCTTATAAAAGTTATTTTATATTTAAATATATTAATTTATATTATTTATATTAAACTAAGGTTTTTTAATTAAAGAAATAATATGGGTTTTTTTTACATTAATTATAACCTTTATTAAATAGTAATATTTGTTTTATAATATTATTATAAATTAATTTAAAATATATAAGCTTTAAGCCTTTAATTAAAGCATTTTAATAATATAAATATTATGTTATAACTTTAATAAGTTATTATATAAGAATTATTAATGGGTAAAATTTAAAGTAATAAAATATAATTTTATAAAATATAATTAAAATAATAATATAAAAGGGATAATTATAAAATACTTATTATTTAAGCTATAAGTAAAATTGTAAAAATAATAATTATTTATAAGTAAAATATTATTAACTAATTATAAAATATAATGGTTAATAATATTAATAATAAAAAGTAATAAAAAAAAAGGTTTAATTAATTTCTTTTTAACTTAAGTATTTTTAATTAATATGTAATTAATATAATAAGTTAAGTTATAATATATATTATTATTATTTAATATAAAAAACTTTAATAATAACTTATATTTATAAAAATAATTAAGATAGAAAATTTTTATAAAAGGCATATATTTATACAATGGTATTATATTTAAGTAATATAGTTTAAAAAGCTATATAGTTATTAAAAATGGTTATTTAAATTATATATTTATATTATATTAAAAAGGTTAAGATATTTTTAATTAAAAAAAAGGCAAGTTTAAAATATATGTATAAAATTTCTAGTTAAAATTATTAATATAATTCCTATTTAAAAATATATTAATATTAATTAGTTATAAGGAAATTAAAAGTTTAAAAAAAAGTTGTTAAAGAAATAACATTTTAACATTCTTAGCTATTTATATTTATTTTATTAATATATATTATATATTAAATTTAATTTTTTATATTTATAATAAAGTATTAGCTATTTTATATTTTAACATTATTAATTTTAAAAGGGATAAAATTGTTAAGGGATAATAAAAACTAACATTAAATAGGTATAACGTTATTAAAAACTTATTTCACTTACACATATATAAGGGATAAAAAACCCCTTTAATATAAAATAAAAAAATAAGTATTAATAAATTATTATTATATTATACCTAATTTAAAATAATTTTATTATTTCCTTTATACATTTACTTTATATATAACTTATATTAAAAAACCTTTTTAACAATTTAATACTTTACACTTATTATTATAAACCATTTATTTAAAGGTAAGCTTACACTTATTAATATAATATAATTGCTATAACTAAAACTTAAAAAAAAACCTTATATAAATTAAAAAATAATAAAAACTTTAATAATATTATAATAAATTAATTAAAAAGTAATAAACCTATAATAAATATTAATATTATTATAATAAATATATTAATCTTAATAATATATTATAAATTTACTAATATAATAAAAATAAAAATTAATAAGGAAATAATAAAGTTAATAATAAGTAATAAAAAAAAATATAAAAAAAAGCAACTTTTAACTTTAAAAATAAAAATTATTATAATTTTAAAAGAAAATAATTAACTAATATATTTAAAATATAATTATAATTATAACTTATTATATTATAAAATATTATTATTAAATATTTAATATAAAGGAAAAAAAAATAATAATAATATAAAATTAATAACCTTTTTAAATAGCTTAAAAATTTATTTCCCACTTAATAATTATAAAATAAATAATAAGAAAATCCTATTTACAACTACTTATTTAAAAGGCGTAACAATGCAATAATAATAATAACATATTACCTTTATAATAAAAAAGCTTAAAAATATTCCCTAATTAAAAATGAAAAAGTGGCTTTATAATTTAATAAAAAATAAAAATATATAAGTACTTAATGTTTTTATAATGATATAAGAATTATACTAAGGTATTAATGAATTATTTAATATATTTCTTAAATAATTTAAAATAATAAAAGTTAATAATTTTAAAGAGTATTTAAAATAAGCTAAAATATTAAATTTACTAATAAAATTAACCCTTAAACTAAGGAATAAATACCTTAAAAAATCTTTATTAATAATATAAACTAAGTTTAAAAATAAAGTAAAAACCTTTAAAATCATATTAAAAAAGTAATAAAAGAAAACACTAAGTAACTAAAAAAAAAGCTTTTAAAATAATATAATACTAATATAACATCTTTATTAAATTAAAATTACTAAGGCTAAAAAAACACTAATTAAAATTATAACTTATAAGTACTTATATTAACTATAATGTTTTTATAAAACTTAACCTTTTATTTATATTATAAAAAGAAAAACTATTAATAATTTAATTACTTAAAAATATAATGTTTTAAATATAATAAGTATAAATATTTTACTAATTAATGCTTAAAACTTATAAATAATAACTATATAAGTAACATAAATAAAACCCTTTTTAAAATATAAAAGATAAGAGATTTATAATAGAATATAAATCCTCGTTAAATATATTTTAAAACTATAATAAAGTTATAAATAAAAGGAAAATAAATTAAACTTTATATTTTTATTAATATAAAATTAAATTATAATATAATTTATATTAAATATATTTTAATAATTTTATAATAATATTTTATACTAGGAAAATTAATAAATAATTTTTATAGGATAGGTTTTATACTAGTGTAATTTAATACTTTTATTAAAGCAAGGGATAATTTAAGGAAATTATATCGTATATATAATAATATTAATATTATAAACTAAGATTTTAGCTATAATATCCTTTTAAAACTATTTTAAGTAAATTATATAAATACTATTTTAAAGGTATAAAGTAAATTATAAAAATATAAAATTATAAGTAATAATATTACTATTATATAAAGTTAAAAGGAAATTAAATAGGTGATAAAAAATAGTAATAAGGTTATAATAATAATCTTTTTATTTATTACTAAGGGAAAAATTAATAAAGGATTTTACTTTAATTTATATAAAGATAATAATATTTTTGCTTAATCCTTTCCCTTTAAATATATGAAATTTAAAAAGGTATTTAATATAAATAAAATATTTATACTATTAAAATATTAAAATTAAAATTATATTATTAACCTTAAAGAAAGAAAAAAGTTACCTTTTAACTTAATTTACTTATTAGTAAAAAAGGAGTTAAAAATACTTAAGGAATATATTAATAATATCTTTAAAAAAGGATAAATTAAGCTTTTAAAAAATGTAATAAGATTATTTATATTATTTATACTTAAGTTAAAAGGGAAGTTTTAACTTTATATTAATTATAAAGTATTAAATTAAATAATTAAAAAAGATTATATTGTATTATTATTAATAAATAAGATTTTAAACTAACTAATTAGGGTTAAATACTTTATTAAGCTTAACTTAAAAAACGCTTACTATAAGCTATAAATTAAAAAAAGCAACAAATAAAAAACAATATTTAAAATTAAATATAAATACTTTAAATATATAATAATACCATTTAAGCTATTAAATACCTTAGTTATATTTTAAAATTATATTAATTATATATTTATAAGGTTAGTAAATATAATATACATTATTTATTTAAATAATATCCTAATTTATTTTAATAATGTTACCTTATATATATAATATATTTATAGTGTCCTTAAATAATTAAGGGATTAAAAGTTATATATAAACTTGGTAAAATGTAAATTTAATATTAAGGAAATAACATTTTTAAGATTTATAATATTATTAAAAAATATTAAAATAAATTAGGAAAAGGTAAAAGCGATTTTAAAATAATAACCACCTTATAATATATATAATGTATAAACTTTCTTAAGTTTTATAAGCTTTTATAAAAAATTTATTAAAAATTATTTAAAAATTATAACCTTACTTATTAACTTATTAAAAGGGAAACCGGTTTTATTATTTAATCTTCTTATTAAAATATTAAAAGTTTTTAAAAAATTTAAGAAAATATTTTCAAAAGTTTCCATTTTAAAATACTTTAATAACTAACTATTAACCCGGGTAAAAATAAATATATTATAATAAGTAGTAGGAATAATTTTATCTTAACTTTATAAAAAAAGATAATACCTTATTATTTTTATTTTAAAGAAGTTATAAAGTGTTAAAATTAACTATGTTACTTTAAATATAAAAATATTAACTATTATAAATATATTTAAGAAGTAAAAGTACTATTTAATATACTTAAACAACTAGGTTAATATGTTAATAAATCATTTAAATTTTTAATATATTATGTTAAAACCAAAGTTAAATAACAAATAAATTAAGTAAATTAAAACACTTATAAATTTTAACTTTTAAATAATTTATAAACTTAAAAGTTTTAATCTTATTAATAAATTATTATAACAACTTAACCATATAAACAAAAAAGAAAAGATTAAAACTTATAAAAATACTTTGTTAAAGTTTTAAAAAAGGTTTTAAAATAGCTAGGAAAAATATTACATAATAGTTAATAACTTAAATTTTAACAAATTAAAGATAGTTATAAAAGTATATACTTTATTATTAAAAAACTATATAAGGAAATATAATATATTATTAAGGTTTTTAAAAAAATTTAAAAATAGCTAAAAGTTATTAAATAATTAAAGGAGTAAAGGGTAATTATTAAAATAAAAACGAGATAATAAAAAGTTTAGCTAAATTTAAGTATTATAAAATAATAACAAAACATTAAATATACCTTTCCTAAAAAAAATTTATAAGGAATAAAAGAAAAACCCATTTATTAATATAAAAGTATAAAAATAATATTATAATAGTTGTAAAGGAAATAAGCTAATTTAAATTATAAAAAAGGATTTAATAAAGTATTAAGGTAAAATTTACATATCCCTTACATTAATATTAAAATTATTTCATTATTATTATAATATATTATTCTTAAAACATTAAGGGATAGTAAAAATAATTAAAAGATTAATAAAATATTATTATTAAGATAATTTTAAAAATAACATAAAAAGCTATATAAATAGTTATATAATTTACCAATGGATAAAAACTTAAAAATATTTCTTACACGATAAGTTAAATTCATTACTAATCCCTAATAAACTAGGTAAAAAAATATCCTTAAATTTTATAATTAAATTATTAAACTTAATTACATTAAAAGGTCGTATATATAATAATATATTAGTGGTAATAAATAGATTTTTAAAATATATCTTATACATTATAATAATAAAAAACCTAATTACTAATGGCTTAATTAAAATATTTTTTATAAAAATATTTTTATAAATAAAATTATTAAAAGGTATTATATTAAATAAGGGATTATTATTTATAAGCAAATTTTAAGTAATATTTTACCATAAGCTTATAATAAGTTAAAGGCTTAGTATAACATATTACTTATAAATTAATAAATAAATTAAATAATAAAATTAAAATTTAAAATATTATTTAAAAATCTCTTATAATTATAAGTAAAGCGATTAGGTAGAAAAGTTAATATTAATAAAATAAGTGTATAATATTTTAATATATTTTATATATAATTAAATCTTAGCTTATATTTATATTAAATTTATACCATAAGGCTTAATTAATCTTATAATAAAAAAGGTAAGGTAAAATTTAATAAAGGGTTTAAATAAAATGAATTAAATATATTAAGCTTAGGAGAAAGTAGTAAACTTATTATAAGCCTTAAATAAGTTATATATTAAGTAATATAATAAAAATAAGATAAAAAAAGTATTTTAAGTAAGGGAATAAGTTTTAATATTTATAAAAAATATTAATTAAAAATGCCTTAATTAAAAGTTAATAAATAAATACCTAAATCTTTTTAAAATAAAAAAGATAATAAGGTAATATGGTTTGGTATATAAGCTAAAATTATCACTTAAATATAAAATATATAATATTTTTAATGTTAATAATTTTAAATCTTTTAAATTAAAATTTAATGAGGTTTTAAAGGAATAAAAAATAGCTCTAATTAATGATAATATTTATAAAGTAAAGGCAATCCTAAATTATAAAAATAAAGGAAAAAATCAATAATATTTAATTTAATAGGTAAGATATAATAATAATAATAACTTTTAAAAGAAAGTTAAAAATGTTTTAAAGGGTATTAAAAGGGAATATAAGAAAAAATTATAAAAAAGGTTTATAGTGATTATATTATAAATATAAAAAGAATTAATAAATATTATTTAAATCTTACTTAATTTATTATTTTTATTATTTTTTTTATTATTATTAGGTATATTATTATTATTATTATTATTTTAATATAATAAAATGGGAATACCTTTTTTATCTTATAAAAAATTAAGGTTACTTTAATTAAAAGATTAAGTGGAATAATTATTAATAGAAAAGTTATTATATAAGGAAAAATAAAGAAATTTATAATAAAATAATTAATTATAAAGGTGTTAATAACCTTATAAACCTAATAAATTTTAATAATGGCGTTTTTTAAAATGGTTATAATGAATTTAGCTATATTTATTAAACGCTTTTAGCAATTAATTGTATTTTTACAATGTTTTTTTATAGTTTTTATTTTATTTAAGTTATTTTTATTTTTAAAAGTTTATAAAGTTTTATATAAATTATCCTATTAATCCTAAATCTAGTTTTAATAATAAGTAAATAGAAAAGGTTAATAATAATAATAATAAAGGGAATATATATAAACTAAATATTAAAACTTATAATAAGGATATTATAAAAAATATAAATAGCTTATTATTATTAAAAATATAATTAAAAAAGGTAGTATTAGCAATATATTTTTTAAACCAAATAAGTTATAGCTAATTTATAACTATATAGTTTTTATAAAAATAAAAGTAATAAAAGCATTTCTTAAAAACATTTAAAATAAAATTATTAACTAAGGGATTATAATAAGGTAAAAAAGATATATACTTTTAAATTTAATATAGTTATAATTATTAAAATTACCTTTTCATTAATTTACTATAATATAAATATAATAACGATATGGTATAAGATAATTATAAGTAATAAAAATTGTATAATTGTTATAAAAGGTGGGTTTTTTATTAATAAAAATGTATAAAGATAATATATTAATAAAGTTAAAAAATAATAGCGTTAATACATTAGTAATAAAAGATATTAATAATATATAAAAAGATAAAAAAGGTAGAAAAAAGTAAAGTATTAAAGAAAAAGTTATTATAATTAAATATTAAATTAAAGTATTAAAAATAATATTATTATTATTTAAAAATAAGGGATTATATAGTAATAGAAAAGTTTATAATAAAAAGTATATAATATAAATAAAGTAATTAAAAAATATAAGGAAAATGTATATATATTATAATAGTTTTATAATAAATTAAAACTTTTAAAGTATTAGAATATATTTACTTATAAGGCTTAGCTTTAATTGGTTAATATGCTAAGTAAGGCTATAAGGCTATTTAATAACCTTATATTATATATATTAATTTATATAAACCATTTTAAATATAATAATAATACATTTAGAAATAGTTTTACTTTTAAATATATAGTAATAGTTGTATAATATTTTTATCCTAATCTTTATTATTTATATAATAAACCTTATTTATTTTATATTAATTAGTGATTAATAAGATAACCTAGTTAATTATAAATAGCTAAGATTTTGTTTAGAAAAGCTTAATAGGTAATTTAATACTTAAATGGTTTAAATAAGAAAAGATAAGCTTAGGAAATTATTAAAAGGTATATTACTTTAATAATTTATTATGTAAAGCTTATTTATTTTAATTAAATTAAATAAGTATATTATTTTAATTAATTATTATATAAAGCTTGTTAAATTAATCTTAAGTTTTATATTAACTTAAAGGTTTTAGGGTGTTTAATATGTTAATAAACCTGTGTTTATTATGTATTAGAAAAGTTTAGGAGATTATTAAAAAGGTGGATTGTTTAGATTTTATGCTATTATGTATAGCTTTTTGTTTTAATTGGATTTAAAAAGGTGTATTGTTTTGTTGCGTAAAGCTTATTTAAATTAATTTTATGTTTTTTTTTTATTTTATTTAAAGCTTTATTATAAATGTAATATTTAGGGTTTTTAAATAAGTTAATAGTGTTGTTTTTATAAGAAAAGATTTAATTTAATATATTTTAATTTAATTATTTTATTTTTAATATATTTATTGCGATAATATTTTTTGCGATTAAGTTGTTATTATTAGGTAGTTATTAATTTAAGAGTTAATCTTTTAATTAGGCTAGTTAATAGTTTTTCCAAAGCTTTATTATAGATGTAATATTTGGGGCTTTTTAATGAGTTAATAGCGTTATTTTTATGAGAAAAGATTTGATTTAATATATTTATTTATTATAATATTTTTTATGATTAAGTTATTGTTGTTAAGTAGTTATTAATTTAAGAGTTGACTTTTTAATTAGGCTTGTTAGCTATTAAGGTTATTAAGTTATTTTGTTAATAATTTTTATTAAAGAAAATATTAATATTTAAAGCTTATTAGTAAGTTAATAATGTAATTTTTATAAAAAAGAATTAATCTAATAGTTTTTATAATGATTTAATATCTTAATTATTTTATTTTTAATATTTTAATTGTAATAGTATTTTTTATAATTAAACTTATTATTATTAGGCAATTATATACTTAAAAGCCAACCTTTTTAATAGGTTAGTTAGCCATTTATACATACGATAATATAGCTGTTAATTTATTAATATACCTATCTTTTAATATAATTATTAAAATAGTTATATAATTATTATAAGGCTTTATTTTAAGACTTTACTATATTAGTTAAAGCTATTAAAAAAAAAAAAAAAAAAAAAAACTATTAAATAATTATTTATATAATTTTTAATATAACTAAATAATTTTTAATATTTATTTTAATATAATTTTTATAGCTAAATAACTATTAATCCTTTTATATAATTTTTAATATAGCTTTTAATAAAGCTTTTAATATAGCTAAATAATTATTAATTTCTTTATATAATTTTTAATATAGCTTTTAATAAAGCTTTTAATATAGCTAAATAATTATTAAGTTCTTTATATAATTTTTAATATAGCTTTTAATAAAGCTTTTAATATAACTAAATAATTATTAATTTTTTAATATAATTAAAAATATAATTTTTTATATAACTTTTAATAAAGTTAATAATATAACTTTTAATATACCTTATATATTTATTAATCTTTTAATATAATTAAAAATATAATTATATAATTATTAATCTTTTTATACACTTATTAACCATTTAATATAATTAATAATATAGCTTTTAATATAATTAAAAACTTATTAATTTATTAATATAATTATATAGTTAATAATATAACTTTTAATATAGTTAAATAATTATTAATACATCTTATTAACAACTTTTTAATTAATAAAATTATCTTATATAAATTTATATATACCTTAAAATTTGTTAATAAAAAAAAAAAAACTTAAAGCTATTAATAAACTTAAAGTTAATATAAAGCTAATATATATTAAAGCTTTATTATAAGGCTTTTTAAAGCTTTTTTAAGTTATTAAAAAGAGAAAAATTGCCAAATATTAATTAATAAAGTTTTTTATATAATTAAAAAAATAATTATTAATTTATTAATATAATTTTTAATATTCCTTATAATATAATTAATAATATAATTACCTATACTCCTCCTAATATAATTATTAATATAATTATTAATATAATTATTAATATAATTATTAATATAATTATTAATATAACTACTAATACTTTTATTAATATTCCTACTAATATAATTATATTAATTTTCCAATTAACAATAATAAAATCACCTTATACATACCTTAAAATATGTTAAAATAAAAAGAAAAAACCTAAACCTAAATTTATTAGCAAATTTAATACCTAATATAAAACTTATATATATTTAATATAAGGCTTTACTATATAAGCTTAAACTATTAATTAAAAGAAAAGAAAAACTACCAATAATTAATTACTTTAATTACTTTAAATTAATATTAATTTAACATTAACCTAGCTACTTAATATAATTAAATTAAATAATTATTAATAGTTATAAATTAATTACAAATTAATATAATAATAATAAAATATAAAAAATATAAATTAGTAATAATAAAAATATTTAATTAAAAGGACCTAATACAATTATAAATAATTATTAAAAAAATAAAGGAAATAAGGAAATATAAAAAAAAATATAAAAAAAAAGAAAATTTATTAATATTAAAATATATTTATCTATAAGGCTTAGCCTTAATTAATTAATATACTAAATAAGGCTATAAAGCTATTTAATAGCCCTATATTACACATATTAATCTATATAAACCATTTTAAATATAATAATAACACACTTAAAAATAACCTCACTTTTAAATGTGTAATAATAGTTGTATAACATCCTTATCCTAACCTTTATTACTTACGTAATAAACCTTGTTTATCCTATATAAAGATAAAAGTATAATTAAAAAAGGTAATTTTATTAAAGGATAATAAAAATTAATATTAAATAGGTGTAATATTATTAAAAGCTTACTTCATTTATATATATATAAGGGGTAAGAAATTTTTTTAATATAAAATAAAAAGGTAAGTGTTAATAAATTATTATTATATTATATTTAATTTAAAATAGTTTTATTATTTCCTTTATATATTCATTTTATATATAACTTATATTAAAGGGCCTTTTTAATAAAAATAATAGTAATTAAAAAAAAAGGTTATAATTTATTACTTAAATTATATCTTACTTATTAAATTATTAACTTTTTATATTTTAAATTATAACTTTTTAAATTATAAAATTATTTATTACACTTATTATATTATTATAAGTAATATTTAAAAATTTAATAAAGGCTAAAAGGTGTAAGATAAAATCCTTTTTTCTTATTTAAATATATTAAATTAAAAAGAATAATATTTATTAATAATTTTATCCCTATTAAATAATATTATTTTTATATTCCTTTATTTACCAATGGTTAAATTTTTTCTTTAACCTTTTTAAGTTATATTAATTTTACGTCGTAAATAAATCTTATTTAATTATATTTAGTTTTTATAATTAAATTTATTTAAAGGAAACACTTATATTATAAAAGGCTTTAAAAATTAAATATATTTTAATTATTATTACCTACTATAAAGCCTTAAATACTAATATGTTAAATATTAATAACTTAAATATTAATAATTTTTACTTATATATTAATGGCTTTATTCCTCCTATTTTTTAAAGCTTAAATAATTATAATAGTAATAAAAGCTTATACCCTTTAACTTATAACTTTATATTTATAATAAAAGGTTATGTTATATTAAAAACTTATTAAAATTAAATAACCATTAATAACATAGTTAAATTTAAGCTTAAAAATAATATTAAATATAAAAAGTTTATTAATTATTTATGTAATACAATTTTCCTTTATAATAATATTCACACTTTTTATAATAGAAATTATATTATTATAATCCTAAAACTTAATTTAATATATAAAGGTAAATATTATTTTAATATATATATATAAAATTTATTAAATAAGTTAAAAAATTTAAATATGTAAGTATTTTTTTTTATTAAAATTATCCCTATTATTTAATTATATATATATTAATAAAATTTTTCTTTACTTATTTTATTTAAGCTATTTTCACTTATTATACTATTAATATAATAAATAATAATAACATTAATAATTAATATTTTATCTATTATATGGTTATAAATAAAAATAATTTGAAAATATATTAATATAAAATAGCCTTTAATAATAAAATTAATAAATTATTTACTAAAGTTATTAATAAAAAAAGGTAAAAATGAGATAATAATCATATTATTAAAGCCGATTTTATTACTAAAAAATAATAAGAGCTTTATTATTTATATTATATAAGAAAAATTAAATAAAAATTAAATAATAATGGATTTAAACCTAATAATCATAGTAAATTAAATAATTATTATTTAAATAATGTTGATTATTTTTTTAATAATTATAATTAAAAATTTAAACACTTTTTATAATATATTATATTAAAGCTTTTAGGCTTTATAAAAAGCCTAGTTAATAGTAATAAAAATTCTAATTATAATAATTAAAGCTAACCTAAACCTTTATTATTAGCTTTGGTAATTTTTATAAATAAAAAGATATTTTATAATTATCTTTATTTACTTAATTTTAATAAATATATTTACTAAAGGGGTGGTTATTAGTTATAAGTTTAGCATATATAAATTAAATTATGGTAATATTTATAAAAATATATAATATAATAATATTAGGGATTTTATTACTTTAATAAATAATTAATAATTTAAATTAAATTTTTCTTTATTATAATGTTTCCTAATATTATATATTTATTAATGAAAATGGTAATATGGCTTTATGTTAATAATAATATAACTTTATAAAATAATTAATTTTAATTAGTTATATATATTATAAGGTTATTTGGTTTTAATTACTTTCTTAAAATAATATAGGATAAATATTATTATAATAACCAATTTAAATTTAATATTATAATTATATAATTCCTATTTAAAAATATTATTACTAATTTTAAATGTATTTAAATATTATTATTAAAGCTTATTATTAATTAATATTATTATTAAGTTTATTATAAAAATAAGGCTTAAAAATACTCCTTATTATATTTAACTTTTTAATGGTTTTTAAAAGATATATTTTTAATTATTAATTAAAATTTATTATCTTAATTATACCTTATTAGCTTTATTAATTATTCTTTAAGCTTTTAATAATGGTGTACTTTTATATAATATGGTTTATATTATTTATTATATTATTTTTAATAACGTATAAATAAATAATAAAGGTTATAATATTTTAGATTATAATGGATTATTCTTATTTATATTATTTAATTTAAAAGATAAATATTATGTTACAATTCCGAAATGCTAGGTCATATGTAAAGCATGTGATTTAATGGGCAGCTTTATATGTATTTAGAGCATATTGCTAATTAAAAGCTATGCTCTTTCTTTCTTAATAATTTATATTATTTAATTAATTAAAAGATCTAGTATTATAATGATTATATAATAATTATAAGCTTAGATTATACTTAACGTTAATGCTTTAAATAATCTCTTATATATAAATTTATTTTAAATTTCTAAACCTTTTCTTTATAAAAAAAGTTAATTACTTAATTAACTTTTAAAACAATTTATATTTTAATTTAATTAATTATAGAAATCTTAAATAAATTATTTAAATATATTAAATATTTAGGTATATATAATTTTATAATTTGGTATTATTATTTAATTTAATTCTTAAAGGAATATAAGGTTTGGTAATATATTAATTTAAAGTAACTTAATAAGTTAATTAATCTTATAAAGTTAACTTAAACTTTAATAATTAATAAAAAAAATTAAAGATATATTAATAAATATGTTAAAGATTTAGCTAATTAGGATTAATTTATGATAGAAGTAAAATAGGTAAAGAAGAAAAGTTATAATATTTTATAAGTTTTTGTTATATTAGTTATATTATGTAATTTATTAATTATATAATTGTTTAGATTTGAATTAAGTAAAATAGTTAATGACTTAATAATTATCTTACCTTAATTAATATTAGATGTTATATTAAATAATATATCTAATATATTAGAGATTTTTTTATTAATTAAATTACCTAAACCTCTTAAACTTATTAAGTTATAAGCTCTTTATAAAATTACTTTAATAAATTATAAGAATAATAGAAAGGAATATATAGTAATTAAAGAGTACTATATAATTATTTTAACTTAGATTAAAAAAACTATTAATATAAGAATTATAAATATTATATTATTTAAATTAAAATATTAAGAATGGCATAATTTAAAAGTTATAATTAGGATATTTAAAAATAACTTAGCTTCTTTATATACTAATATATTTATTTAAGTATAAAAGAAATATTATAAGATATTTATTATGATAAAAATATTAAATACCTTACCTTTTATTTAGATTTTAAAATTTATTTAAGCATTTAAGGATATAAAAGCTTACTACTTCCTAAATGTGAAAAGGTTATTAATTATTAAAGTATTTTTAAAAGTGGTAGGAGTATATTTTAATTTAATATAAGTTAATATATAGCTTTAATTAATGATTTAAATTAATTAATTAGGATAATTAATGCTTACCCTAAATTAATAAATTTTAATATAAAGTGAATGGCTATATTTCTAAGATATTAATATTAAGAAAAAGGGGATTAAAGTATAATTTGTTATAATTTAAGGAAGTAAAATAAATATAAGATCTAATAAAGCCATTAGCGAAATTATTAAGAGTAATAAATCATAGGTTAAGAATAAGTATTTATATTTAAAAAGTGGTTAAATATATAAATGGCTTTTAGAGGAATATATATATCTTTAATATATGGTGATTTTTAAGATAAATTATTTAATTAAATTGCTAAGTGTTAAATATTATAAGGAGATTTAAGTAATTTATTAAATCTTTATTTAGAAATAACTTAAGATTAAGATTAATATTTATAAATAAAAAGTAAAATTAGTTAATAAAAATAAAATTAATAATTAAAAGAATAAAGATTTAAAGGGAGAAGATTAGTTAGGGGATATAGTTATAATGTTAATTAATTTATATTTACTTTAAGAAAGTTAGGAATTTATAAAATAAATTATTAAAAATTATATGGCTTTAAGGGTTTTTATCATATTTAAAATTAAAAAGTATTTATTTTTAAAAAGTATTATAATGGATAATTATGGATTAATTAATTTAGTTAATAATAAGAAGTTTTTAATCTTTAGCTTATTTAAGTTTATAAATATTTATAATATAATTTAAGTAAGTATTATAAACTTTTTAATCTTTAAAATAGGTAAATATATAATTCCTAAATATTTTATAAATAAATTAAGGCTTAATATATGTGATTTAATATTAATAGATATAATAATAATAAAGGGATTTTATATAAATATCATCTTAAAGATTAAGTTATATATAATAAATATTTAATATAATAATTAAGATTATATTTTATATTTTAAAAAATTAAAAAAGAGTAATATAATAAGGTAATTTATATATAAATATAATCTAATTTTTTTCAAATATAAGCCCCTTTTTATTTACTTATTTATCCCATTAACTTTATTAATGATCATTTTATATAATATACTTGTAAATATAATAAATATAATATTTTAAAAATTGGTAAGAAATGTATAATTCATTAATCTAATAAGGATTTATTAAAGTTATAGAATAATTTAAAAAACCTTTGGTATAAATATTTTAAATATTTAAGATTAAAAGCTCTCTAAGCTTTAGTTTATAAGGCTTAAAATATAAAAATTAATAAAACTTTTAAAATTAAATATAAATATTATATTATAATATATGCTCATTAAGTAATAAGAAGGAGATTTTTTAAAAGATATTTAATTAAATCATTTTAGAGGATAATTTAAAACCTATTTTTCTATAAAAAAGGATATAAAGGATTATATATATTACTCGTAATTAAAAATGAATATAATAAAGTATTTTTTATATTTCCTTTTATAAATAAAAGCCAAGTAATAATAATTATCTAACTTTAATTATTTAAGAATTAAGTATAGAAATAATTTAAATTTAACATATATAAGATATATAACAATAATAAACATATAATATTCTTTTATTAAGAATTAATAAAGTTTAAGTATTAAGTAAAATAAGAGGGAATTAACTTAAAAATCTTCCTAAGTTATATATATAAACTTATTAAAGATATAAAATAAATAAGGTAAAAAATAATTAATTAAATACTTAAAATATAGCTTAGAATTGGATTATTAATAGATTTTTAGCTTAAAATTATTTAAATAATAATCTAATTAATTAATAAAAGCTTAAGCTTTATTTATCATATATATTTATTAGTTAAAATACTTAATGATTAATTTAAATAATATTTTAAATTTTATACCTTAGAAATTTTTAAAGTATTAATAAGTAATTTATAACCTAATTAGAATAATATTTATACATATAGGTGTAAAGTATATTTATTAAAGGAAAAGAGGAGATATAATGTGAATAGGAGAATATTTAAAATAATAAGGAAAGCTTATATAAGGTATTTAATAGGATATTAAGCTTTTAATTTATACCATATATAAATCTTTAAAAAAAAGAAGATAATTATTATATAAAATATATAATTTAATAAGGAAACATTTTATACTTTAAAAATTAAATATTTAATATTTAACTTAAAAATATCAAAAATTAATAAGATTAATAAGCTAAAAGAATAAATAATAAAGGAAGGAATAATCTAAATATTAGATTTATAAGAAAAAGAATTATTAAATCATTAAAATATAAAGTAGATCATTGAGCTAGGGGGTATAAATATTGAAAAATAATTGGATAGTTAATTAAAAACTTTAAAATTAAAGGAAAATATATTTACAAACCTAGATTTGAAATTAAGTAAATAACTTACCAAAAAAAAGCCTAATATATAAATAAGTAATTAACTTTTTAAATTCTTAACCTTTAAAGGAATTTTAAAATTAAAAATAAAAGAGGATAATACTTTATTAAATATTAAATAATCACTTTAAGGGATTACAAATCTTATAAGAAAAGTTTCTCTTAAAATAAAAGTATTTAATTAATATTTAAGTTTAATAAGTAATAAGGAAAATATTAATAGAAGTAAAAAAGGTAACATATTAGTATTATAATTATAATATAAAAAAGATTATTTAAAAAGGTTAAAAGTTTAATTATATATTATAATAATACCTATTAAGCTTTAATAAAGGAATAAAAGACTTAGAGGTTAAGAATTTAAAAAAAAAAACTTAAATAATTTAACCTTTATAACCTTAATTTATAGAAATAAAGAAGAGATTTTCTTATTTATTAAATTAAAATAGTCTAATTTCTTAAAGACCTTTTTATTTAATTAATAAGAAATAATTTATTAAAAAGATTAAGAATATTAAATATTATATATAATGATTTTTATAATAATATATTAAAAAAGTATTAAATAAATTAGCATAACCTTAAATAAATTAAAGATTTATTAAGATAAGCTTTTATAACTATTATTAAAGGAATATAAGGACTTAATGAGTTACCTATTTGGTAAATAGTTTAAAGAAAATGTATAAGAAAAAATCTAAGTGTTTAATAAAAATGGTATATGGTATGTTATAAAGTATAATAAAGTAAAGAATATCTTGCTCCTTTTAAAATAAATATTTATATATAAATTTAATAAAGATAGGTATTTAAAAAAGTATAAATCTTAACTTATTATATAAGGTAATCTTTAATATTTAATACTTTAAAATATATATATTATTATATTTATAATAAAATTATTTTAAATAATAATAATATTAATTATAAAACTTAATTTAGATATTTAATAATTTAATATTAAAAATATATTTATAAATATTCTTTAAATAAGTAAGGAGTTAATTACTATATAACTTCTTAAAGGTTATAAGGATAAAGATAAAAAATATATTAAGTTCTTAAAAGTATTATATAAATTATATAATTCTTTTTTATTATAATATAAGGAAATAAAAAATATTTTAAAGTTTAAAAGGCTTGTGGTATTAATAGAAAAATTATACCTATTTTATATAATTAATAAAAAGATATATATATTAGTATATGTGGATAATATATTAATAATAAATATTCTTAAATATATAGTTAAGGTATAAAAAGTAATTAATTATTTAAAAAGCTTATATGAGATAAAGGATTAAGGATTAATTAATTAATATCTTAAGATTAAAATAATTAAAAATAGGGAATATTAAATCATTTTCTTATTCTATAATGGTTATATTAAAAAGATTATAATTAAGTTTTAGCTAAATAATAATAATTAGGTCTTATCTATTCCTTTACTATTTAGGTTATTTTCTAAGTATAAGGGAAAAGCTATTAAAGCAAAGATTAAGACTTTTTAAAAGTGTATAAGATTAATTTTATATATTATAATAATGATTAGATTTGATATTATATTTGTAATTATATAGCTTTCTTATTATTTAATTAATTTAAGATTTAAATATTTAGCAATAATTAACTAAGTAATAAGGTATTTATATATAATATATACCTTATGTATTAAATATAGGAATAAAAATATTAAAGTATAAACCTTACTTATATTAAGTGATATATTATTTATAAATAATATAAAAAGTAGATGATTATCTTATAAATAAATTATAAGTTTATATAATAAGTTAATTATTTAAAAAGTAGCTTATTTATTAATAATATTAATCTTTATAATAAAGGCTAAATTATTTAATATTTTAGATATAGTAAAAAAGATAATAGCTTTATAATACTTATTTAAAAATATTTAAATTAACTTAAAGTATATATGATAAATCTATAGTAATAATTAATAAATGATTAAATTAATTATTAAAGAAAAGGAATAAATTAGTATTAAATTCTATCATATAAATATATAAAATATATAATTATATTAAAAATATACTTTAAGAATCTTTAAGGTATTTTACCTACTAATTAACCAAATGTTAATAAATGGGTTAATAAAGAATCTATTAAGATAAAGATTTAAATATTTTAAAGTATTACTTAATTTATAAGATATATAAGATCTATTAACTAATAATTAAAAAGTTTATATAAATAATTTAATAATATTATTAATTATTTTATATTAATAAGTAAATAAATATGGATATAAAATATGGTAATATAAAAATCTCTTAACAAAGTATTTTAAAAGCTTAAATAATTTCCTTAATCACTTTCTTATAAGATTTATCACTTATTTTACTTATTTTCTTATTAACTTTATTATTTTCCTTATTATTTAATGATTTATATTTTAAAAGAGTAAGTAAGATATATTATAGAATATGGATTATTTATATATATTAGTTAATATTAAAGAAAAGAATATTTAAGAGATTTTATAAGAAGTTTATTAATGTATTTTAAGTAATATTATAAGTTAAAAATATTCTTTATAAGTAATAAATTATTAATTATATAATTAAATTATTAGATTTATATATATAAATATAAATTAGTAAAAGTAATATTATTATAATAAAAGGAATAATTTATAAATTTTAGTAAGAATGTTTATTAAAGTATAGTTAATATTAAGTACTTTATTTTATTAAAATATAATTATATAATACTTAAAGGTGATTAGTAAGTATACTTCTTATATAACCTAAATAAGGTATATAATAAGGTATTTTAATAGGAGGATAAGTATTTCTTTAAGTAAAGGGAGTAATTATAGGTATTAATAATGGATTAGGAATAAAAACTAATATTTATACACTATTATTAATTAATAAAGTACTAATAGTAATATTAAATGTTTTAAGAACTTTAGAATTAATAATAGAATATTTTTGCTTAATTAAGTTATATTAAATAAGGGGTATTATAAGTTTATCCATTTTTTTAAAAATAAAGCTATTAATATTAACCTAAGAATTATCACTTATAAATAATAATTAATAAGTTTTTCTTATATTATTAAATTAAATAGCCTACATTTTCTTTAAATTATTATAGTGTATAATGTGTAAAATAATCTTAAATTACTTGAAAGCTTTAGTCTTTTTCTTAATAAATGCTATTATAATTAAAGTACCTATTAATTACTTAAGTATAATTAAGATTAAAAAAATAATTAATATAATTTACTAAAATATAGTTTAAATTTATTTTAAACCTAGGAAATAATTAATTAAGAAAAAGAATAATTTATTATTTTATTAAAAAGGTATTATATAAAAAAGAAAAAGTAATAATATTTTAGTATAAAAAAGGCTTTATTATATAAATATAAAAGTAGCTAGGATAATAAAAGATTACTATAATATTATGAAAATTATTATAAATTTATTAAAAAATTATTTAAAGATTAAACCAACTTAGTAATTTATAAAGTAAAAATATATAATAGTTATAAGTTATATAGTAACTATTTCCTAACTTATTTTTAAATACTAAAATTACTAAGATATATAAAAAAAATCACTTAATTAATATTTAACTCCCTAAATATTTATTTAAGCATTATTTGTTAATATTATAAATAAAAATTTATTAATTACTCCTAATATAAAATTTCCATTAAATCTATTATCTTCATTATCATTTATATGGCATTATTTAATTAATTAGAATAAGTTAATAGGAAAGGGAATATCCTAATTATTATTGTTAAAATCTAATTTAAATTTAAAAAATAATTTAAGATTTAAAAATAAACTCTTAATAAGCATTTAAATGATTATATAAAGTACTTATATCTTTTTAAGCTTTAATTAATATTTAAAAACTTAATAAGGAATATATAAGGAAATTTATATAAGGCTTAACAAAAGTTACCTCCTATAAAACTAAGTGTTATAATTGCTAGTATATACGATTAATAATATAATCCTTAAAATTAAATTATTAAAATTAAACTTTTAGGAAAATAAAAGGTAACTTATATTTTTTAACAATTATAATTACTAATATACTTAAAATAATACTTATTATTAAAATTAATTAAATTTTTATAATATTAATTAAGCTTCTTAATTAATATATTTCTTATATAAGCTAAATAAAAATTATAATAATATATTTTATCTAGCTTAGGTTTAAATATATGCTTATTAATAATTAATGCTAAAGCTATAATATTTTAAGTTAAAGTAAGTGGTAAAGTAATTTAAGCTATTGCCTTACCTTTACTTTTACCTTTATAACTTATTAAAAGGCTCTTTAAAGATAATTAAGCAAGAATAATTAATAAAGTAGAAATTATAGAATACATGGGAGTAAAAATAATAATAGATATAAGGGGAGGAATAAAAGGATTAAAAAGTTATTTTAAAAGTATATTTATTTAATTAGCTATAAAAAATAAAGCTATAAAAGGATTAACCCTCTCTTTAATCTTAATTAATAGTTTAAAAATAGTTAAGTTAATAATAATAGGCTTATTATTATTATTAGAATTAAAATTGTTAAGGATTTTAATTATAATAAGTTAGAAAAGATTATTAATTTAAATAAGTATTATAATAATAAAGATAATTAACTAATCTTTAACTTAAATAATTGGTTAATTTGAAATGATTAAACTAGTTTTAGTAATAATAAAAGTAGGTGGTTAATCCTAAACAAATAAATTATCCTTAACTTTAGCTATAACTTCCATATATTTTTTATAAAATATTTAAGCCTTTTCTAAATTAATTATCTTTTTAATACTACCATATTTTTTACTTATATTAAATTAAAAAGAATTATTAAAAAAGTAATTAAAAGTAAAGCTATTTATAAATAACTTAAAAGATAAGATTAAGAAAAAGGTTTAAAAAAGCCTATACAAGGGTAAAACTATTTATAAATAGATAAATAAGCTTAGCATTAGCTATTTTAAAAGTTTTAAAATAAAGTAAAATTATTTATATATACTTGAAGAATTATTACCAAATTGGCTATAATGTTTTAAGCTTTTATATAAGATTTTTTAAACTATTTAATTAGCTTATTTATTAAAACTAAAAAATATTATACCTATTTTATTTAATAAAAAAAAGGTTAAGATATATTCCTATTAGCTTATTTCTTTTATTTTTAACTTAGTATATATAGTATATAATATGTTAGGAAAGCTTAAAATAGGCTAATTAGGCTTTAATTAGAAATGGCGGGAACTTAATCCTAAGTTATATATAATTAGGGAGTATGTTATAGTTTTAAAATGTTAAGTTACATATAAAACATATAATTTAATAGGTAGCTTTATATATATTTAAAGCATATTGCCAATTAGAAGCTATGCTTTTTCTTTCTTAATAATTTATACTATTTAATCAATT
Organism: Hypoxylon sp. CO27-5; assembly: GCA_002120305.1. Taxonomy (NCBI): domain Eukaryota; kingdom Fungi; phylum Ascomycota; class Sordariomycetes; order Xylariales; family Hypoxylaceae; genus Hypoxylon; species Hypoxylon sp. CO27-5. The sequence goes on from KZ112457.1 coordinate 226,999, forward strand.
AGGAAATCTAATACCACAATGATTATATAACATATTATATACCTAAGAATCATATAATTTTAATTGGGATTTATTATCTTTACTATTTTAATTATAAAAAAAATAAATCAAATATTTTATCTATTTTATTAAATTATTAATATTTATTAATAAGGAAGTTATATTTTATTATGCCTTATTTTAACTATTAAAAATTTTTAAATATATTATTAAAATCTTAAAAAGATTTATATTTTAATATATTTATAATTAGTATTTTTATATTTAATATTATTAAGGTATTTATTATTATAATAACTGCTTAAGTTTTATTAATGTATAACTTTAACCGTATCTTTTATCCTTTTATAAATTAAATTAATATCTTTAAATCTAATTATATCCTTTCTTAAATAATAAAAACCTTTATTAAAATAAATAATATGTGGTAGTTTATTACCTTATTAAATAAAAGTATGGCTATATATTTATATCTTTAAAACTATATTTTCTTTTATAAGGATATTTATATTCTTTAAGATTTAAATGTTATTATTTTTGTCCCTAAGCTTAACTTTAAAAATAAGAAGTATTTATACCTAGTTTATTATATTTTAAACCTTTTAAATAAGTTTGTTAATTTTAATATAAAAATTTATTTATTATATTATAATATTCTCATTTTATTAATTAAATATCCTTTTAAATTTCTCTTTACTTAATTTGGTTAATCTTTATTTACTAATATTATTATTATATTTTTTATAAATAATAATGATAAGTTTAAGTATTTTATATTTCTTTAAAATATAAAAAAAATAAGATAGTTAAATAAATGCTCCTACTTTAATCCCTTTCTTAATTATTTAATAAAGCAATTAGTAGTTAAATTAAAGATATTATAGGTAAAAAATATAATTATTAGGATTTAAAAGTTGTTTAAAATGTTAAAGTTTTAAATATAAATAACACTATTCCTAATATTAATAATAATAATAAGAACATTTTTAATGTTAATAACCTTAGTATTAATAAAGGTAATATTATTAATCTTATTTATTTAATTTATATAAGTTAAATAAAATATTTTAATAATAATGCTAAGTTTAAGGACTATAGTTTTAATTTACATTTTTCCTATAATCCTTTTAATAATTTTTTAAATAACTTAAATCCTCCTTATAAAAAGTTTTAATTTTTATTAATAAGTAAGGATAATATTATAAAGTTTTGTTATTTATAGTTATAATTATAGTTAAGGTTTAATAAAAATAAGTTTGTTTTTACTAAAGATTAATTATCCTTTAAATAAAAAAATTAATTTAAGTATAAATTTAAGTTTAAAATTTTCTAAATCTTTATTTTAAATTAAAAAAAAGGTGGTAAAAATAATATTTCTTCTTTTAATTAAATATTAGGATAAAAATTTTAATAAGTTTGTATTATTTATTAAAACTTATTATTATAATAACAAAAAGATATATAATTTTTTCCCAATTTTATTTTTATATAATAATAAAAATATTATTGTTATTATTATTATTATATTTAAAACTAAGGTAAGGAGAAAAGGCTAACTCCTTATAAACCCTTTTAAAGGTATATAATATATAAAATTATTTTTAATTATTTATTCTAAAATTATAAAGAAAAGGTATTAGGTAATATTTATAGGGATATATAATATAATAATTTATTTTTATTATTTTAGTAAATAATTAATAATTTAAATTAAATTTTTCTTTATTATTATGCTTTTTATTATTATATATTTGTTAATAATAATATAACGATATAGCTTTATATTATTAGTATTAAAACTACCTTTTAAAAATAAATATTATATAATATAATAAACTATTATTTTTAAGTACTTTTTTACTTTATACTTAAATAACTTTATATAATAATAATTATAAAAACATATAATTAAAATATTATAAATAATTTTAAAAAGATTATTAAATATTATACTTTTTAAAAAATTATATATTAATTTTATAAAGTTATAATTAATTAAAGTTATATTTTACTTTTAATGGTTATAAAAAATATATATTGTTATTAAAATAAGATAATATTTAAATTTCCTATATATATATATTTGCTTTTTAAATTTCTTTTATATTAAGGCATTTTTAAAACTTTTTCCTTATATTATTTTATTCTTATTATTTTATATTAGTTAAGATTAAGCTAATATTTAATTTTATTATAAGATATAATTATTTTAATAAGGTTGTTAAGTTTTTATTTATTTATTTTTTAAAGACTTTAATAAAAAAAGAAAATATTATAATTACTTTATTTTATTGTTTAAATAATTAACCTATTATTATTATGAATTTTAACCTTTAAAATTATAAAAACATTTTATATTTTTAATATTATTTATCTTATTTATTAATTAATTTATTTACTTTTTTTATTTTTATAATAATAAATTAAAGCATAATAAGTAATAATTAATATATAAATTCCTATCTTTAAAGCTAGCTCCTAAATAAAATTAAAATTAATGGTTTAAAACGGTGGTAAATAATAGTTTATAACATATAAAAAAGGTATATTTTTAATATAATAGTATTAAGCTTAATAAAAAATAATAGCTTTTTAAAGTTTGTTTAATATTAAATATATATATTTGATTATTATATTAATAAAATAATGGGGAATAAATATATTAATAATATTAAAATTTAAATTTAATAATAAATATTTTTAAATTAATCCCTTTTTTAATATAAGCTTTTTATTAAATATATTTATTTTTATTAATATTTTATAAATTAATTACCTTTTAAATAAGCCTTTTTAAAAATAATATTCTTTTAACAATATTTATTATATTAACTCTTTAAAAAAATACTTTCTATTTTAAGGTTAATTTTATAATAACCGATTTTATATTATTATTTTTTCTTATAAGTAATTATCTTATGTTATTTTTTAATTATTTTAATCTAATTGTTAAAAAATTCACTCCTTATAATTTTTTTTAACTTTATTATTATATGGCTTTAATCTTTTAACTTAAATTAGTTAGATTTTAAGGTACTTTTAAAATTTTTAAAAATCTTAATTAAATTAAACCTAGCCTTATTTAATGAAATAAGTTTTTATAAATTTAAAATATTAAAAAAGTTTAAAATATTAGGGAAGATTAATATTAAATTATAGGAATATTAAAGTTATTTTAATATAATAAATATTTTTGTTATAAATTTTAATAGCTCTTTTATAATTTAAACTTTAAATTAAATAATTATGTTTATAACTTAAGTTTAATTAACCAATTCTTTTATATTAAAAGACTTAATATTTATAATATATAATAAGAAATTATTTATTAAAGAATGGTTAAAAAATAAATTTAATACCTTTATAAGTAAAAAAAACTTTAAATTTTTAAACGAAGGTATTTTAAAAGTTATTATAGCTTATTATCTTAGGCTTAATTTTTCTAAGCCTAATCCACTCCTAAAATATAACAAAGATAAGTTTTTTAAATATTGCCTTTATAAATTTTTTATAAGGCTAAAAATTCTTAAGTTTAATAAAGCTTTTAAATATAATATTAAGGCATTTAATAAATATTATATACTAATTATTATAATAAATTTTATTAATAACTAAGATAATTTAATAATTAATTATAAGGATTTAATATTACCTTATTTATTTATAAAAATTAAATACATATTAAATAATATAACAAATATAATAAATTAACTTATTAGCAATACTTTTATACTTATAAATTTAAGTAATAATCACTTATAATAAAAAAATATTATCTTTGGTTTTATATTTAATGATTATTTTATAAAACCTTTCATTATATAGTTTATATTAAATATTAATAACTTATAGTTATTAACATTTTATTATATAAAAAAGATAAATACTTTTTAGTTAAAAATAAAAGAGGATTTTAATAACTTCTTTTGTTATATATTTAATATTTATTATTAAAATTATTATAATTAATTAATAACTTTAAAGTTATTACTTAAATAAAGATAAAAAAATATAATTAGCAATTATTAAAAGCTATTTTATTACTAATTATATTATCTTTTATTAGTTTTAAAAATAATAAAAAATGTTAGGTATATTATATAAATATTAAAATAGGTTTTTTTAAATATTTATTTCTAATATAATGTGATATTTTTTTCCTTTTTTTTAAAAAATAAATAAAATAATTATATTACTAATGTATATAATAATATTTCTCCTTAATTATCCTAGGATTAATAATTTTAACTATTTCTTTTATTATTATAAATGCTTAGGTATTAAAAATGGCCTTATTAATGGCAAATTTCTTTAGTTATAAGTAAACCTTAAGAAGCTTATATTTAATTATATAATCTTAAAATTGTTAAAATAGATGTTTTAATAATAATGTTTTTATATATTAAGGGGTTTTAAAAAGGTAGTAAAATGTAAATAAAAAAAAGTAAAAGGCTTTTTAAATAAGGATATAAATATTAATATATTTAAGTTAAAATATAATTAATATTTACTTTAAATAATCATTTATAATTAAAATATATTTATTTATATTAATATATAAGTCCTTATTAAATTATATTATCCCCTTAATTATTATTATAAATATTTTTAAAATTATTATTTAAATAAAAATTATTATTAATTACCTTATTTTTAACTTAACTAAAACTATTCCTACTTTATTATTTTAAAATTATAAAGAAAAGGTATTAAGTATATCTTAGAATTTTAGCTTAAAAGTATATATAATAATATTTTAACCATTCTTATAAACTCCTTTAAATAAGTTTATATTTAATGTTATAATAATAAGGTATTATTAAGTAAAAATAGTATTATTTTTAGTTTAATTTTTAATAAAACCCTTGCCAAATTATATATATTTAAAAGGATAGGAAGGGATATATAATAAGGATATTAATATAATAATTATTAATAAATATTATATATATATAATTTAATATTTTTTTAAAAATTTAAAATATTTTAACCTTTTAATTTTTTTATAAATTAATATAAGGTTCCTTATTAATAATTATATTAGCTATTTATAAATCTTAAGCTTTTTAATAAGTTATAAATCTATTTTTATTTATTAGCTTAGTAAATAATTAGTTAACTTTTCATTTCCTAAATATATTAAATAATAATAAATATTTAATAGAAAGTGGTATAAAAAATGGGTTATTTAATATTATTAAAATAATATTATTATTAAGTATTAAAATAAGTATTAAAAAATCATTAATATTAATATATAAAGGAGGCTTATTTATATAATATCTTTATATATTAAAAAGGTTACACATTTGTGAAAAAATATTACTTTATTTTATAAAATGTATATTTATAATATTAAACATTAATATATTTTTTTCTTTAATTTTAGATAAGATAATAGGTAACTTTTCTCACATATTCTTTTTAACTTTTTTAATTTTATTTTAATTATTAAAAGGTATAAAAAAACCTTTTCTTTATATTATTAACCTTAAGTTATAAGTTAAAGTTAATTTTTTTTTAATAATTATATTTTAATCTTTTTCCTATATTAATATTATACAATTATTATTTACTAATTATTTAGGCTTATAAGATAGGGAATTTTATTTTTTTATTTTAATAATAGTTTAAATATTTAAAAACTTATTTAAATTTAAATTAAGATTAATAATTTTCCTTAGCAAAATATATATTTTAAAATTTACTTTTTTTTATTAAATGTTAATAATTAAATTAATAATATAGTTTTAAATAAAGCTTATTATTCTATTATATATTTAAATATAACCTTATAATATATAGCTTATTATAGTGGGAAAAGGTAAGTATTAAATACGATTTAAGAAATAAAAATGGTTGTTTTTTTAAAAATAATTTTAAGGTAGCTCGCGTGTGATTAGCTAATTAAAGTGGACCTAGCAATTTTAAGTATGTGAGATATAAGGTGTATTAACTTTTAACTAATTAATATCGACGATAAGGTTAATTATTTTAAACTTAATAGCTTAATAATTATGTTTAAGCACAAATCGTTAAGTTTTTAAGTTTAAAAATTACCTTTTACGTTTTTTTAGCTTTGCCCCACTTTTTAAGCTTTTTAGCCAATTAAAAATTTAAATCATTTTTATTTTTAAAATTGTGTAACCTTGAAAACACCGTGATTAAAAATAAAAATAATTGTACTTTTAAAATCGTTTTTACTACTTATATTCCCTTATTACGATAAATTACCATTTACTTTTATAACTTATTTCTTTATTAATATGGTTAAACTAAGAGAAAACATAATAAATATTACTTTAAATTAATATTATATTATATATTTTTATTTATTACCATTAATAAATAAATTATTATTTAATTTTTTTACTTACTTATATGTTAATATATTTAAAATAAATAGAAGAAAATAATAAAGTGTTTTTTTAGCTTAAACCTATGCCAACCACTTTTTTTTATTATTATTTATAAATAGGTTATTTTTTTTCTTAACTTAATTTTTATTTAATATAATAAAATAAAGTAATTAAAAATTATACTTATAATAAATCTTTTTTAAATATTATTACTTATTTTTATTAATAAATAAGGAATTATTATTACTTTTTTTATTTTATAATTTTATTAGTATAATTAAAGTAAGAATAAATTTAGCCTTAAGTTATTTAATTAAAGGTAAAATTTATTTTTAATATATAATAATATAAGTGTTATAAATCTTTTTTTAATAATATTTTTAATAAGTTTTTAAAATATTATATCTTTATTAAATAGGGATTTTATCATTATATTATTATAATTTTTAAGCTATATTATATTAATTTTAAATGTTTAAATTATTTTTAAGTAAAAAATAAATTTTATATTAAAGCTAGTTTTAACATAAAATGTTAATTTATTAAACTTATATTTTAAAATAATATTTTAAATAAGTTAATCTTATAAAAAGTAAAAGGTATTTTTTGCCATATAAGGGATAAAAATATTAGTAATTTTTAAAATATAATTATTAAATTAATTCCTAAATTAAGCCTTAATTAAACTTATATTATATAAGCTTAATTATTAATATTAATATAGTTTTAACATCTTTTTCATTAATATAATATTAATAAGAATATATATTAATTTATAGCTTAATTATTATATTATTTTATATATAATATAAAAATTTTATTACTTATTATTTAACATTTATCCTTTTTACTTTTTTATGGTTAAATAATATGTCATTAATAATAATATTGGTATTAATTAGTAAAATATTATTAAGCATAAATAATAATGTATATTTAATTTTACTATTTTTAATAAAGTTAATAAAAAGTTATATATACTAGGATTTATCTTAGCTTATATAATAAATGGTGCTTATATTATAATATATAATAGGAAAAAGTTTAAGAAAAGGTTATAAAAGCCTTTAAAAATAAGTTAAAGGTTTTTAAAAATGTTATAAGTTATTTATATTATTATATTCTTTCTTTTATTTATTTATAATAATTATATGAAAAAGTAAATAGTAAAAAGAGCAAATAATATAATTTATTTTATTATTAAATTAAATAATTCTTTTATAAAATAAATTATCTTTAATTTTATATATATTAAGTAATACTTATTTATTATTTTCCTTATATATATTATAATAAGTTATCCTTAAGTAATTAAAAAGGTGAATAATAAAAAGTAAAAGTGAATTTAATTTAAATAATATTAGTTAAAAATTTGGATTAAATAATAGCAAAAAGGATAGCTTTATATTAAAAGTTTTAAAATTAGTTTTATATTAATTGAAAATTAATAAGGTAAGTATTAAGTTTTATAAGATAAGATTTTAATTCCTTTTATTTTTTTTAAAAATTAATATTATATATGTAATAATGGGTAAATATTATTAAGTATGTTTTTAATAATTTTATTAAATATAATTATTAATTAATTTGTTACCTTTGTTTTATTATATAATGCCTTATAAAGTTAATATTATTGGTTATTTATATTTTAATAAAAAATGTATGTAATTAATATAGAAGTGAATAGTTAATAAATTTAGTTAAATTTAATAATGTTTTACGTAAAAAGTTGGTTAATATTAAAAAATATATTTAAAAAATTAGATCTTATTGATTTAAATTAAATTAATTAATAAAAAGGTTATATGTTATATTAAAATAATTTTAATAAAACCCTTATTATATAATTTATTATTTAAAAAAATTAAATATTAAGATTAAGAAAAAATTATTAAGATTAATGGATATATATATAATGAAATTTATTTTAAAATATTATTAAGTTAAAAAAGCTAATATATATAATTATTATTATTAAAATAATTATTAAAGTATAATATAAATTAATTAAATTATATAATGAATTTTTATAATAAGTTTATAAGAAAAGTAAGTTATTATATTAAATTTATTTATTTTTTTTAATCATAGTGGTAGGTTTTACCTTAATTATAATTAAGGAAATTATAATATATGTTAATAATATTATCTTTTTTACTTTAATTTAAAAGGCTTTAATATGTGTTAAAGTAAATGTTTTTTTAATAGTATTAAATGATTTTTTTAATTATATGTGAATTTATTTTTTTTGTTATAAGTTTAGGTTTTTTATTTAAATGTTAAAATCTTTTAAATAAGAATATTTAGGTAGTTTATTAGGTAATAAACTTTTTATTATAATGGGTATGTTTTAAAACTTTTTTATTTTTAATATTAGTTTTAAAATATTTTATTAAGGGAAAGTAGTTTTAATTAATAGCTTTTTTAATGAAGAAAATATATTTGTCTTTTAGTGATAAATGGAAGTAGTGTTTTATATATCTTTTTTTTAATTTAAAACCTTCTTTAAAAATTTTAAATAAGATATTTTAAAAGATTAGGAATAATTATTTTATTTAAGTTTTTAAAAAGTAAGTGGTTAATTAAGTCTTTAAAAAAAAACTTGGTTTATTTAAACTTTAAGTAAAGTTTAAGAATAATTATAATTACTTTATTATAATTGGGAAATATATGAAAAGATTTTTAACCTAATTTAAAAAAGTTTTTAATCTTTTAAGGTATATATTTAAATAAATAAATAAATTTATAAAGTAATAATGGTAATATATCCTTAATAATTATTATAAATATCCTTATTTAATCTTATAAATTTTAAATTATATTGTTAAGCTTAATTAAGTTAAGGATTAGGGTTGATAAATTATTAAATAAGGTATAGCTTTAGTTAATCTTATGTATTTAATTAAGATTACTTTTCTTTTCTTTATTTTAAATAAGTAATATTTTCTTATTTAAAGAAGTAAAGTTTTAAAATTTTATTAGAAAAACTCTTTTAAAGAAAAGATTAAGTAGTTTAATAAATTATTTATATTAAAAAAAGCTAAAAGTATTAAAGTATTAAAATAAGTGATTAATGTTATAAGGTTTAATTATAATATTTATAAATTTTAATAATAATGTTTTAATTATATAAAAAAAAGGCTAGGTTAAAAATAATTTAAAATATATAAAAATTAGTTATTTATATAAAGCAAAGGCTTTTAATTATAATATATATGACTTAATATTAAAAATATTAGCTTATATTTTCATTTTTTATATAACTTTTAAGCAGCTTTTTTTTATCTTTTAATAATAATTTTATTTATTAATTATAAATTATTAGTTAAGTTAATATATTATTAATTTAAATTAATTTTAAACCTTTTAAAGATTAAATTATATAATAATATTTAAATAATTAAATCTTATAAATAGAAATTATTTAAAAGTTTAAAAATAAATATAATTTTTATATTAATTAACAAATATTTTAATAATATTTAATAAAATAGAAATTATATTAGAAAAAGTAAAATATTAATGTTATTAAGGCTAATATTTTTAAACTTTTTAAAATAAAGATATTATATTCTAATATTATTATATACTTAAAAAAGGAATAATTTAAAATTAATATTTTATAATGGTTTTTTAAATATAAGTTGTAATAATGATAAATGGGTTATTATAAGTTAATTAATTATTTGGCTAAGTTTATAAAATATATATAATATTTCATATATTATTAAAATATTTGTAATAAGGAAATCTTTAAACAATTATATGGTATATAAGGGCTTAATATTAATATTTCCTTTATTATTTAAATTTGTTTTAAAAATGGTATAATAAAAAAGATAGTAAATTTAATTAAAAAAGTATATACCTAGGTTTAATTATATTATTTCTTTAAGTAATATAACAAAGTAATAAGCCTTTTTAAAAACTTAAGTTAAAATTAAATTTATAAATTAATTTAAAAATATTTAAAGTTAAATGTTATAAAAAATATAGCTTATAAGAAATATTATTAATAATACTTATAAGCTATATAATAATATAAAAAAAAAAGGCAATTTAAATGAGATTTATGGGATATAATCTTTTTAGTTTTTAATTTAAACTTTATATGGTTTATAAATGGGTATTAAAAGCTTTACTTTATTAATTTTAAAATTTATGCTAATATTAATATATATTTTTATAAGATATTATAAATTAATGTTAGTTAATTTAATTTTTTATTTACTAATGTATTAAATTAATATTTTCTTATTATTACTAAGCTAAGCTTTTAACTATTTTAAACTTAAATAAACTATAAAGTTAAAATACCTTTTATAGCTTAAGTATAATTCCACTTAGCTAATTTTAATAAGTTGGAAGTGGTTATAATTAATTTAAATAATATAATAATTAAATAATATTAAGGTAATTATATTATAAAATCTTATAAATAAGGGATTAATAAGGAAAATAAAAAGATTAAATAGTAGTGGGTATAATTATTAAAAAGTATAATAAGGTATTAAATTATATATTATTTAAACTTATTTAAAGGTATATAAATTATAATAATTTAAATTTAAATTAATAATTAATATAAGGTTATTTTAAAATTTTGGTTAAATAAAGCTTTTTTAATAAAAATGAAATTATGGATTAAATAGTATTTTATATTATATATAATAATATTATTAAAGAAAAATATACTTAATTTATAAAATAATAGAATAATTATTAAATTAAGTTTTAATTAAATAAAAATTATATTATAATAGGTTATATTTATTATATATGGTTAAATATAAATAACATTAATATTTAAAACTATATTATAAATATTTATAATAAGTTAAATATTAAACTAATATAATTAATATATAAGCTTAAAAAGCCTTTAATTAAGTATAACTTTAATAGCTTTTTAATGTTAAATATATGTTAAATATATAACAAATAATTTATATAATATTTATTATAACTTATTAACTATAATAACCTTAAACTATATAAAGATAATTATATTAGTTTAAGTAATTATTTAAGGCAATATAAGGTTAAAGAAAAAGGTTTAAAATTATCATTAAATAAAATACCTTATAATAAAGTTAAATAATATTATAAAAAGCTTAATTAGCTTTAATATAATCTTAATTAAATATAATAAGATATAAATAAGTTAAATATTACTTAAAGAGATATAAAGCTAAATAAAAATAAATATAAATTTTAGTTCGAAATAAATATAAATAATACTTAAAATAAATATATCCTAACCTAATAATAAATAATTATTAATATTTAAATTATTAAATAGTTTTAATAATAATAATAAAGATTATTTTACATATTTATTAAAGCTAATTAATTATAAGTATTTTTTACGTGTTTTTAACCATTAAAACTTATAAGGTTTAAAAGATAAATAAATTATTTTTCTTTTTATTAACGTTAAATATATAATATTATAATAAGACGTTTTATTATAAAACCGTTTACAAGGTTTTTTTATTTTTAATAAAACATAAGCCATTTTAAAAGCGCTTATATTATATATATATAACTTAATTTTTTTAATTATAACCTTAAAATACTATCTAAAATAATAAATCTAATTTAATTAAAAAGTTATATTTAATAAAGCTTAAATGTGCTTTTAATTATATTTATATTAATATATACATATTTAAATAAAACCTTTTCCTTTTTAATAGGATTTTTTAAGGGCATTAATATGCTAATATATTTATTAATTTAATTAATATAATTAAACTTAAATATATTTAATCTTACTTTAAAGAAAAATTTATATTATAATATTACTTAATTTTTAAGTTAAAACTTAAAAGATATGGCTTATTAATATTTTTATAAGATAAATAAGGTAAATTTTAAGGTTAAATTTATAAAGAAAATTAGTATAAAATTAATAAATATTTTTAATCTTTATGTTAAATAGTTTATATTATAAATTAATTTAAGGAATTAATAAATCCTTAAAGATTTATAATATAAGGAATTAGGTATTATAATATATATAAAAATTTTGTAAATATATTTATTAATTTAAAATTAGCTTTTAATTTATTAAAAATTAAGGTAATTAAAGAAAAGCTAAAATAATTATATTATTTTAATCTTTTAAAATTTTATATGTTTTAATAAAATTAGTTTTTAAGTTTATAGTTTCTATTTTATTTAATTATATAAATATATTAATTACTTTATTAAGATTAATTTAATATTAAATAAAAGTTTATTTTTAATCTTATATCTTTAATTAATTTAATTAAATTAGTAAAAATTTTAAAAAATAGTTTACGCTATATAATAAATAACTTAAAAAACTTGCTTAATCTTATTTAGTCATTTTATTTAATTTGATTTATTTAATATAAGTAATAATGTTATAATGGGACTTTTATTTAAATATATATAATTTATATTTTTTTATTATATTTATATTTTATAATAATTTTTTTATAATAATTTGGTTAAATTATATCTTAATATTTGTTAAAAAGTTTTATTTTAATTTAAAAGTTTAATTATAATAAGTTAACTTTTATAAGATTTATAAGTTATATTTATAAGGAAATATTTTATAAATTTTAGTCTTTTTTTATTTAATAATTTATAGAAATGTTTTATAACATTTTCTTTATATTTTTATTTTTTTAAAAGAAAAGGAAGGAAATTATTATATAAGCTAAGTTTTTAAAAGGAAATGGTAAGATTTAACACTTATTAATAATAACTTATTTGTTTAATAATAAATAGGTAATATTATAAGTTATATAAAAATATTTTATATAATTTTTGGTTTTATTAAGGGTAGAAAATATCTTATTTATAAGAAAAAATATTATTTTTATATAATTTAAGAGGTATTAAGTTTAGCTTAATTTATATAATATTTGTAAAGAAATTATATTTAAATATTTATATAGTTATAAATAATGGTAATATATTTTTATATTATTATTACCTTAATGTTTAAAAAAATTAAAAAAAATTAGTAAGTGATTTTAAGTGTTATTTTCTTAAGAGGAGATAAATGGTTTTCGTGGGTGGGTTTTAATTATATTGTTTTAAGGTTAATTTAATGGTATATTAAATTGGTTAAAATTAGTTTATATATATGGTTAATTAAGGTTAATTTAAATATAAGGTTAGTTTAAATTAAGTTATATATATAATAAGTTAAGATTAAGTTATATATATAATAGGTTAGATTACATATAAAATAAAGGAGTTTAAAAATATTAAAAACTTTAAAAAATTTAAGATACTTGGGAATTTTAGAGGTTTTAAAAGGTTTGGGGTATTTAAACTAGCTAAGTTAATAAAAGCATTATTTATAAAACTTTTTTAAACTTTAAAGTTATTAAATTTATTAAGCTTATTAAATTTATTAGGATTATTAAAGCTATATTTATTAAAGTTATTAAACTTATTAAGTTTATTAGGCTTATTAAGTTTATTAAAACTATTAAACTTATTAAATTAAATCTTTTAAGTTTTTTTTAAGCTATATAGCTTAAAAATGTAAATAATATAAATATATTAGGTAAAAGTTTTAATAAAAAATATATAAAGTTATATTTATATAAGGAAAAGAATTAGAAATAAAGTAAGTTAATATTTAAATTATAAGGTTTATTTTACTAACCTTTTTAAACCTATATTTCGGTTAATATTGTTTATATTATTATAGCTGTAAAATGAAAATATATATATTTAAATATAATATTTAATTCTTTAATTTTAAGTTTTTCCTAATCCTTTTTATAATAATATATTTTATATATTTTATATTATTTAATAGAAGTAGTTATAGTTCCGAGCTATCTTTTTTTTTTTTTTTTTTTTTATTAATTAAGTAACTACCCGGGTTACCTTCCTTATAGCTTTTTAAAGTTAATTAATTAAAAGAAAATATCCTTACCTTATCATAGGTTTTATTTATAACTTTATTATAATGAATTTTATTATTATAAAAAAATAATATATTAATATAAGTTTTATATTATTAAATTTGCCTTAATTAGTTCTTTTAAAAGATATATATTTTAATTAAATATATTTATTACTACTAAAGTTATTTGTATTTTATTATAATGGTTAAAGATTCATATATAATTAATGGTAATAATTTATTACTTTTTAAGTTTAATAATATAAATATATTTTAATAATTTTAATAAAGTAATTTTAAGGAATTTTTCCTTTAACTTTTTAAAGTAAAATATTATATTATTAATCCTTAAGAATTTATAATTAGTCTTTAATATTTAAGCTTTTTAATATAATTTATTATATTAAGTAATTAAGTCTTTAAGTTTTTAATTACTTTAAAAGCGGTACTTAAAGCTAACTATAATAATTTAGCTTTAATATACTTTAAAAAATAAATAAGGATAATTATAAATACGCTTATTACTTTAATATGTTTACTTATATTTATTATATATAATTAGAATAATAATTATACTTAACCAATATAAATAAATATATATTAAATTAATATAAACATTTACTATTATTATTATTATAATAATATTTAATATAAGTATTATTAAGATAATTAGGTAAGATAATATAATATTAAAAAGGGTTTTACTTTATCTTATAATTAAGATAGGTATGTTTTAAGGGTAAAATAATTCTAACTATTACTATATAAATAATTAAATCCATTAAAAATAATATTAATATTTAAGAGAGAAAAAGATAAAAAGGAAAAATATATTAAAAGAAGAAATATTAAAAGGAGTAATATTAAAAAAAGTAATATATTAAAAAAAGTAATATATTAAAAGGAGTAATATATTAAAAAAAATAATATATTAAAAGGAATAATATATTAAAAAGAATAATATATTAAAGGAGATATGAAAACTTACCTTTATAATTTATAATAAGTAATTAATATTATATTAATTAAAGCTTTTAATAATAATAGCTTTAAAAGCTAATATTATTAAAAGAAATAATTTATTTAGGCTTAAGTTATAAATATTATTAATTATTTAATAAAAATAATTAAGGTTAAATAAGGTAGTTATATATTTAAATCTTTAATTATAAAAATAATAACCTTACTTATAAACATTTTCTTTACTCTTATTAAAATCTAAGCTATATAATTAATTAAATTAATATTATATATTACTTTTAATTAATTATCATTATCACTAGTAAAGGATTTATAAGTTAAAGGTATAAAAAGGGTTAGAAAATATTTTTCTTTATTTAAATCTTAATTAAAAGCCTTTATCCAACCTTAATTAAAGCTTAACCTTTTATTAGAAATATTAGAAACTATTAAATCAAATTTTATTAAACTTATAGGCTTATTTTATTATTTAAAAATATTTATTTTTTACTTTTAGGAATAAATCTTTTATATTAAACTAATCTTATATTAATTCGATCTTTTTAAATATATTCTTAAGGTAGGTATAATAAAGTTTATATAATAAAAAAGATTTAATAATATATAATTTAATAAACTTAAAACTTTTAAAAAGGATATAATTAAATATTTATTATTAATTAAAAAGAATAAAAACAAAAATAAAAATAAGAAAAAGGGATAAGGATAAAAATATTTAATAATATATTATAGTTATTAATTTAAATAAATTAAATATTTAGTTT
Source organism: Hypoxylon sp. CO27-5 (assembly GCA_002120305.1). Classification (NCBI taxonomy): domain Eukaryota; kingdom Fungi; phylum Ascomycota; class Sordariomycetes; order Xylariales; family Hypoxylaceae; genus Hypoxylon; species Hypoxylon sp. CO27-5. The sequence goes on from KZ112457.1 coordinate 243,006, forward strand.
CGTAATTATTTAATAAAAATTAGATTAATTTTAAATGGAATTTTTTTAATATTTATACTTATATAAGATATTTGATTTTATTATATAAATGCTTTAAAATAATTTATTAATATATATAAACTTAATAAAAATTGGTATGAAAATATAATTTAATATAATATAATTATAATAAGGATAGGCGTTTGCTTATATAATACTAAAATGAAATTAATTAAACTTATTTTAAAATGTAATAAAATAATAAGCTTATATAAGTAATGTTTTAGTTTTAAATATTAATATATTTAAAAGTAATAATTATATATTTATAAATATAAGATTTAATTAAAAGGTTAGCTTTATAAGCTAAATAGTTATAAGTTTTAAATAAAGTTAATAATTGTAATAATTATATTAAGATTTTATTTACTTATTAAAAATATATATGTATAACTTAAGTATTTATATATAAATTTATAAAAGGAAAGTGAAAAATAAAAGAGAAAGAGGTAAAAGGTTAGGACTTTATTTTGTTCCTAAATAATTTATTAATAATTATTTTATATCTTACTTATTTAATAATATAAGTATTAATATTGTTGTGGTTTTAAATCTTTTTTATTTTAAGTTTAAATCTTTTATATAAAGGCTAAGATAGGAAGTATACCATATTTATAAGGTTTATTTTTATAATTAATAATGTTTTTAATAAGTTATTTAAGTAGTTAAATCCGTTAAAATATTCAATTTTATTTAATTTATATTTTTATCCTTTAATACCTTAAGTATTTAGTTATTTTAGATATAAAACTATAATATTATTAATTATAAAAAAGATAGGAAATATTATAAAGGAATAAAGGATATTATATTTAAAAGTTATTATTTAATAAATAATAACTTATTAATAGGAAATTATATTTATTATTAAAAAAGTAATATTATTAGCTTAATTACTTATTAAATTAATAGTATTATTATAAAATATATTATCTTTTATAACTTTAAATTAAGGTATATTTATTTAATAATCTTTATAAGTGATAATATTTTATTAATTAAATATTAAATATATATTAAAATAATTTATAATTATATATTACCAAACTATCTTTTTAATTAATAAAAGATATTATATGCTTTATTTAGCCTTATATAAATATATATTATCTTAATTATTTTTCTTAGTAATATTTAAGATTAATTTAAACTTATAAGCTTTATTTTTTAATATTAAAAAGGGAAGTTATAAATATATTGTTTTAAATGTTTCATATATATCTTTTATTAAATACCTAGGTTTTATTAAGCTTTATCCCTTTAAATAAAGATTTTTAATATTTGAGGTAATATTAATTAAATATGTTTTTATAAGTAATTAAAAGGTAATATTATATATGATAATATTGCCTTAGTTATTAATGTAATGGCTATTATAAAAATTATTAAGCTCTTTTATTTATTATTTTATTAATTATTATTAAGCTTTATTTGAATTTTAATACTTAGGTATAGTAATATTTATAAATTTCTTTATGAAAAAGTTTTAAGTAAGTGGTTCTTAAGCAAATAATTTTTAAGCAAGTGGTTTTTAAGTAAGTGTTATTTAAGCAAGTGGTTTTTAAATAAGTATTTTAATATTAAGCTATAATGTTAAAATAAACTTAAATTATATAAGTTAATTTTTTTTTATTTTATTTAATAAATATACTTTCTTCTTTTTATATTTAATAAGGATATATAAAAAGATTATAATAATAAAATATAGCTTAATATTAAAGAATTAATAAATAATTATTTTATATATAATAAGGTTAAGCTTTAAGGATTTATATGAAGTAAAAAATAAATTAACTTATTTTTCTTTTATTATTAATAAATAATACTTAGGTAAGTTATAAACTTAAATGATTAAATTATTTAATAATATAAGTAATATTTTTAATAATAAAAGGAAATGTTAAATGGAAAAGGAAATTAGTAAATAATTATTATATATCTTTTTAAATAAAACCTTTAAAGCTTTATAAGCTAACCTTAATTTAAAATATAAGCTAATAAAATAATTATATTATTTTTAATATATTATATAACTTATATTGTTTTTTATAGTTTTAATAATAAGTATTTAAATAAGTAATAATTAAGCTTAATAATATTTTTAAATAATGATTTAAAATAAGTGACTAATTTTATATAATAAGGCTTATTCCTTACTATTACGCTTTTAATGATTTAGCTTTTAATCTTTTTATCCTTTTATTAATAAATTTGTTTAAAGATTAAAGGGGTTAACCTTTATTAAAAAAGAACTTATATTTAAAGATAAAGTTAATAAAGGTAATACTTATATACTTAATATATATATGTTTAATAAAGCATTATAATTATTAGCGATAGTATATTTTAAATGGTAATAATATTATTTAATAAATAGTAAATAATTACTTATAAAGTTTTAAAAAAAGTAATATAGGTAAAGTATTTTTTATTTAAGGTGGGATGTTAAATTGTAAAAAATCTTTTTAAAATAGGTGTTTAATATTTAAACTTTAAGTCACATATTAATTGCTATAATCTTTATCTTTTTAAATTATTTTAATAATTTTAGTTTTATTATTTTAGGTTTAAATTGCTTTATAAGTAAGGGAGGAAGGTTTAAGTATTTTAAAGGTTTTTAATAACTTAGGAATAATCCTTAAATTAGCTTTAATAAGGTTAATAATAAAGGTTAATAATAAGCTTAATGGTAATATAAATGGCAAAGGGTAAAATATTAAAGTGCTTTTATATTTAGCTATAATTACTTTTATTAATTCCACTTAATAAGTTATAACCATTAGCCTTAAAAGGCTTAAGTATTAAAGATTAGTGCTTATAATGCTTAGGAAGTATTAGTATATTATAATATAATTATTTAAATAGTAATTAAAATAAGTGTTTATATTATAATAAATATTTATAAAAATAAGTAAAAATATTTAATAATTTATAATAATATTTAATGTTATATTTATCCCTAATATTATAACGATAATAATTTACTTTTATAATAACATTTTTATAATAACTTAATATATTTTAATAATATTTTATATTATTAAACTTAAAAAGTAATAGGTAATTATCACTAATTATATATAAATCTACTATTATTATAAATAAATGTAAATAATTTTAATAATATATGATATATTTTATTAATATTTATATTCTTTAAAAGAATTAATTAAAGTAATTTTAATAATATAAAAATTATCCTAATATACCTCCTTTTAAATATAAAAATTTAGTTAAAATATATATAATAGTTAAAGCTTTATATTAATGTAAAGCTTTTAACTTAATTACCATATATATATATATGTATGTATATATGTATAAAATAATTGAATTTAATTAATTAAATTAAATTAACTAAATTAAATTAATTAAATTAAATTGATTAAATTATATTAATTAAATTAGATTAACTAAATTAAACTAATTAAATTATAATAGCTATTATAATAGCTTTGTTTTAAAGTTAGGATAATATATATTATATAATACTTTTAAATATAATAGCAAATTTAAAGTTTTCTTTAAATTATATTTTAGCTAAATAAGGATATTTTTTTAGCTTATATATTATATATTATTAAAATTATTTATAATTATATATGGCCTTTTTTAAAAATAAAATTAAATAAAAATAAAATGTTATATAATTAAAATATATTTCGTAAACTTACCTTTATTAGCTTTATTATTTAGCCTTATTATATTTAGCCTTATTTTTAAAAATTATTTTTGCCTTAAATATAAATAACCATATTGTTTTTATTACTTATATAATATTTATAATCTTTATTTTTTAAACTTTATATTTATTCTTATTCTTATACCCTTTTTAATTCTTTATATTCTTAAATAATAAAAATATAGAAGATAAATTTGCTATTAATTTATTATTTATATTAATATATCTTTTAAGTTATAATAATATAAATTTATAATAATTATTACTTCTATTATAATTAAAAGATTAAATTTATTATTTTAGCTTATTAATTAATAATTTATTAGGGTTAATATTAAAATTATAATGATTATATATATCCTTAAAGAATATATTATAAAAGGTAGGTTTAAAGGTATTTATAAATAAGGTATTATAATTATCCTTTTTTAATAACATACTAATTATAATATTTTTATTATTAGGTTTATTATAAATCTTAAATTGTAATTTAGGAAATGTCTTTTTGCAAAATCTCTTAATGTTTTTAAAATTATTATTAAGATTATTTTAAATAAGTTAAAGCTAAAAGTTAGCATTATTTATATTTTTATCATTAAATATTAATATAATAGTATTGTTAAAAAAAATTAAATAAAATAAGCAAATAAATATTAAATGAGAATCTTTAGCATAAGAAAATATAAAAAATTATAATAAGAAATAACTATTTTAAGATTTATATTTATTAATTTGTTAAATGGTTAAAATATATAAGTAAATATTAAATAAAATTTGTAAACTTTATAACATATAGGAATATTAGGCTTTAAAATTATAATTATATTATTATAATTAAGGAAATAATAAAATTTTATATTAAAAAATATTAAGTTAAAGGTATTATTTAAAAGGTTATTATATATTATATTAATTAAGGTGTATTTATATATATAATTAGCTATAAATTATTTCTTATATATTATAAGGATAATATAAGTAAAGTTAATCTTAATATAAGTTTTAATAATATAATAAGGCTTATTAAATATTATAATAATAAAAGGTTTATTTTAAATAAAAGGGCTATTTAAGTTGTTACTTAAGTTGTCGCTTAAGTTATTATTTAAAGGATTTTTAGGCTTATGTTAATTGTTAATTTTAACCTTTTCGCCTTTTTTGTCTTTATTTTTAATATTATTTTTAATTATATTTTCTTTTTAACCCTTTTTTTTAACTTAAGTATTACTTTTGCTTATATCCTTGTTTATATTTATATTGTTGGTTTTTTTATTATTAGATTTATTATTACTATTATTTTCCTTATTATTCTTATTATCTTTATTATATTATAGTAAAAATTATTAAGGTAATAATATTATTAGAAATATTTATTAGTTAAAATTTAAAATAATAAGATATAATCTTATAAAATAATTAATAATGTAAAAACTAATAAAGCAATTTAATATAAGTATTTACTATTTTAATAGTTAAGAATGTGAAAAAAATATTACTTTACTTATAAAATATTATCTTTAAAAATTATAATAAATATCGTTTAAAGTGATTTTAATAGGAAAATATTTATCTTTTTTTAAGCTAATTTCTTTTTTTTACTTTTAACTTATATATTATTAGTTATAATATAATAAGTATAATATATCATAGTATAATTTACACTATTATTATTAAAAGTATAGAAGTTTAATAACAATTTAAAGCTAAAATAACTTAAATAATACATATTAAAATATTAAAGGAATAACTTATGCTTTTAACTAATAAGAAATGATATAAGAATTATATAATATTTTAATATTGCTATAATTATTAATTATATAGTATAAAATAGTTAAAAAATATATAATTTAATATATATTTAAATAATTATAAAAGAATTAATTAATACTTTATAAAATTTAATAATAAGGTTAATAATTAATATTATTTAAAAGTTTTAAAATATAAATTATTTAAGCCTAATTTATTAATTAAATTACTACTTATAAAATGAAAATAGCCTTTAATATAACCTTATAATATGATAAATTTAACTTATAAATATGGGAATAGTTTAATTAAATATTTATTAATTATAATATTATGGTTATTTTATTAATAGTTAGCTTTGGTAGTTAAAATAAAAATAGGTTATTTATATATATAATATTTTATATAATATTTATAAAATGTTTAATAGATATTATAATTAGTTAAAGGGATAATGGTAATTAAATATATTATAAATTGTATATAACTTAAAAATATTTACTTAAGTATTTAAGTTAATAAGTAAATATAGTAATTTTAAGGCTAGAATAATTTTAACTTAACGTTAATGGTTAAATATATATTAGGTAAATTTATTTTCTTATTATCTTATAAATATATTTAAAAAAAAATATATATAATTTCTTTATTATTTTATGTTTAACCCTTAAGTTAAATAAAATGCCTTTATTAAAATATTACTTATAATTTTATTAATCCTTTAAAAGTGACTATTATATTTATTATAATGGATTTGATAAAGTATTAAGTAAAGTTATTTGTTAAAATAAAAAGGTTTGATTTTTATATTAAAAATACTATTAAATTTACTTATATTATTTTAGCCTTTTTCACTACTAATTATCATCTTTTATTCATAAATTAATTAAACTTATTAAATATGTTAAACATATTATTTTAAAAAACCTCTTTTAAATTTAACTTTTCTAACCATATTAAATTTTATAACTAATAAAAAATTAGGTTAAAAATAATTTTATTATAAGATAATGTTAATCTTATTTTAATTAATCCTTATAATAATTTACCATTTAAAGTTATTATAAAGCTAAGGTTTAATAAAAACTTTAGTCTTTTAATATTAAAGGTTATTTTTTTATATTATCCTTTAATATTTTATAATATTTTAATAAATAATTACTATATAATTTTAATATTAAATAAATTATTAATATTATTATATACATTATTTTACATATATTATTAAATATAGTTTAAGTTAAATTTCCTAATAATAGATTTTTAATTTTCCTTTAAAAACTTTATTAAAAAGTATAATATATTCCTTAACCTTAAAGGTTTTCCTTTCTATTTACTAAATCTTTAAATAATATATTCCCTTAGCTTTTATAACTTCTAGTTTAGTAATTTTATTATTTAATATATTAATATTAGTTAAAACTTAATTTATATTTTTTATTTAATAATATAATTATTTACTAATAGGAAATGTTTTATTAAAAAAGTAATTATTTTTAAGATTAATTAAAGGAATTGAAATATGTTATTATTATAGTTAAAAATATTAATTAATTAATTATTAAATTATTTTAATCTTTTATTAACTATTTAATTATAATATATTTATAACTTATTATTTGCTTATAACTTATTAAATAAAAAGGATACATATTATATTATTATGTTAAAATACCTTAATAATTTCTATCACTTTTATTAATTTATAAAATAATTTATATTTTAAAATGATTTTATTAGGTATAAAGTATACCTTTAAATCTATTATAATTTATAAAGTAAGTTAGCTTATTTATATAAAATAAGTATTAGCTATTAAAATTTTTTTCCTAAAAATTTATTTTTTATATAAGATTATATATTTAAATATAATTAAATAAAAGGTATAATTAATAATTATAGGAAATTTATAATAAAGTATATAAGTAATATTTAAAGTATTATATTTCTTTAATTTGTTTTTCTTAAGGTTATAAATGAATAATTGTATAATTTTAAGGCTATTAATGTATATAAAATGGCATATTTGTTAATATATATTATTAAATAATCCTTAAATGTTAATAAGAATTTACTTATTAATTGTATTTGTTATAAGGTTATAATGGCGTACTTAATTAATATGTAAAATAAGAGGGTAATTAATAATCTTAAATATAATTATCTTTATAATAAAATGGCTTTTAATCCTTATAATAAACTTAATATAAAAATTATTTTAAGTTACTTACTTTAAAATCATTATAACTTAATAATTTAAAAGAAGTTTAAAAGGTTTTATATTAAATAGAACTTTAAGTTAATTACTATTTATTTATTAAAATTATAAACTTGTTATAATATTTAAATGTAATATCTTTTTAAATTAATTTTAAAAGAAAATGTATATATTAAAGTAAGCTATTTAATTTAAATATATATTTCTAATCTAATATAACCATTTATTTTTATTTCTTATTTGCTTTAAATTCCCTTATATCTTTATATTTTAATAATTTATTTAAAATGTTAAATCTTTAAAGTATTAATAAATAAATGAAATTATTATAGGATTGGTGGTATAAATAATATTAATATTTCGTTATATTTTAGTAAAAGTAATACTTTTATGTTTATAAAATTCCTTATTATTTAAATTATAATTAAAATTATAATCCTCTTTTAAAGCCATATTAATTTCCTTTTATTCCTTACTTATAACAATGTTTTTACTCCTATAAAAATGCTTATTATTTATATTAAGATTGGGTTTATTTATAAACTTATTATTATTACTTTTACTTTTAAAGTTAAGTTAAACTTATTTCCTCTTTTTTAACAATCTTAAGTTATTATTATTATAGTTATTATTTATATTATAATTGAGTTTTTTATATTTAAGAATATTTGTTATATTATATGCTTATTATTTTTTAAGGTGGCTTATTATTAAAATATTATTTAACTTTATATTTAAATAATTTTATAAGTATTAGTTATAATGTTATATAATTTAAATAAGAAGATAAATAGTTTAATTATGTATATTTTAATTTAGGTTATATTATAGTATAATATTTATATTTAAAGTTATTTAAGGTTAAAGTAAAAAAATATTTAAAAAAAGCTTATATAATATACCTTTTAATTATCTTTTTATAATAAGGTTTTTAAGGCTTTTAAAGCTTTTATATAATACTTCCTTTAGTAATTTCGAACCTTATAAAAATGTTAAGCAAGTATTATATAATTTTCCCTTAGAATTTCTTAACTTTAACCTTAAATAACTTTAATTATAACTATTATATTAAAATATAATTTAAATTAAATGGTATATATTTAAGTTATTTATTTTCTTATTTAAATTATATAATGTTATAATTAAAATTTATAAAGTTATTTAAGTATAAAGCTAAAGCCTTACTTTTTAAATTTTACCTATAACCTAATAGATTTTTTAATATTATATAGCTTATTTAGTATTATTCTTTAATAAGTTAAATGTTATAAACCTTAATATATAAGTTATAAAAAAAGCTTTATATTAATAAGAAAATAAAGGTTTAATAAATAAAATATAAAATATTTATAATACTTTTAAAATCGCTAAACACAACTATAAATATAACCTTACCGTTTTAAAATGCCTTAAATATTATTATAAATATAACCTTATTGTTTTAAAAAGCCTTACCTTAGTTGTTATAGTTATTTTTAATAGTTATATTATTCCTACTAATTTAGGTATTTTTACTATTTTAACTTATTTAATTACTTTTATTATTATTAAAAGAAATAGCCAATTTTATTATATTTTATTTAACTAAGCTATTAAAACAAATAGGTAATATATTTATTAGCTTATAAGTAACCCTTAAATTATTTAAATATTAAAAATACTTTAATAAGTAATTATGTAATTCCTTAGCTACTTTAAAGTTTAATTCATTAAAATTCTTAAAAACTTTTTATAATCTTTTCTTTAGCCTATTAATAAATGATTTGCTTTAATAATTATTTATCTTTTCATTATTAAAAGTTAAATATATATTATAATAGTCCCAAAGATAATTAATTATTAATTAGTTTTTGCCATTATTATTATATTAATTATTATTTATTTTTTTATTCTAATTTTAAGGATATAAGGTATTATTATTATTATTTTTATAACATTTATTATTATTTTTATTACTATTATTATTTACCTTAAACATATTATTATAACCTAAATATAAATTAAAGAATTTAATTTTACTTAGTTTTTATAAATTAGTATTTATTTTATCTTTATTATTAAGATATAAAATATGGTTATTTTTTTTATTACTTAGTTTCTTTATTATAAATATATGTGTAATATAAAATATAAATTATATAAATTAAATAAAGAAATACTTATAAGGAATTTAATTAGCTTTATCCCATTAAAAATTATAATATAATAATATTAATTCTTATAAAAGTTTACATATTTACTTATATATAAATATTTACATATATATAAATACCTTAATTACCTTATCCCTATTAGGCTTTAAAAATAAAATAAATATATTTTAATCAAAAGTTTTATAAATATTTTTATATAATCTTTATATATTTTTTATTAAATTAACTTTAGGTTTAATATTTTTATAATATATTATTATTTAATTCTTATTAAATTATATTTAATATATATTAGAAATTATATAAGCTACTTTTACTTAGTTTTAAAATTTATTTAAATAATATATGCCTCCATTTTTAAGCCTATATAATTAATCTTTAAAAAGGTTTGCTTATAGCTTTAATAATTAATTATAAAGGTAATATTAATTCTTAAAGTTTAAAATAATAACATATTTATATTTCTTATAAATTATTAATAATAAATGTTATTAGAAAAAAGAAAATATAAAATAATAAAATATAACAACTTATAATAAATGTTTTTATAAGGTTTAAATATATAAAAGAATATTATTAAAATATTTTTTTTTATAATACTATCCTTTGATTTATTAATAATATTTACTTCTTTACTTAAGTTTTTAAATTTAAATAAGAATAAGCATATTTAAGTTATTATAATATTTAAGGGATTACTTTATTAATTATAAAATATATTTAGAAAATTATTCTTCCAACTATAAAATATACTTAAAGAATTATTCTTTTAAATATAAGATATATTTGAAGAACTATTTTCTTAAATATAAGATAATTTATATTAAAATAATTTAAGTTAAAAAGGATTATTATTTTATAATATTTTAAATTAAAAAGGATTATTATTTTATAATACTTTAATTTAGCTATTATTTTAGCAATTCTTAGCTATAATATAATATATATAGTAGATTAGGTTATAAAAAATGTTATTATTACTTATAAATACAAATCTTAATAAAGAGTTATATTCTTTAAAATTAAAATAATAAATATTTAAAAAACTAAAGCCATATTTATCTTTACTATTTAAGTTTAAAAAAGATGGTATAACCATTAATCCTTAGTCCTTATTAAGATTTTTAATATTATTTAAAAATATTATATTAAATAAAAATTATAAAGGGCTAATAATTAAAGCTATAATATATTAAAATACTATATATACTATATTAGTAATAATTAAAACTAAAGAACTTAATAAAGAAAAAGGATATATATTTTAAAAGATATATATAATTTAATAAATGGTTAAAAAGATAAAAAAAGGAATGGAATATTTAAAAATAGCTTTTTAAGGGATAAAATGTTTAATAAAAATCTTCTTTTATAAAATCGTATAAATATAATAAAATAAAATAAAATTATTAACGCTATAAGTAAAGTTTTCCTTTTAATTTAATTTATTTCTTTTTAACTTTATATAAATACTTATATAAATATTATTTAAAGATTAGTTTTAAGTTTTTAATAAAAGATATATAAGATTCTTATAGCTTATATTTAAGATTATATATATCTTAATATATGAATATATTATTTTTTAAATAATATATATAAAATTAATATAAAATATTTAATAATATATTATTATATTTTAGATTTAAAACCTTATTTATTATAAATAGCTTCTTTATTTTTATAACTAATTTAGTTATTTTTTATTTAATATTATATTTGATTTTATATTTAAAAATATTTAAAATGAAGTTATAGCCTTTGTTAAAATTTATTTAACTTTTTATTGGCAATGTGTGTAAATGGTTAAAATAATTAATTAATATTTATTACTTAAATTATTTGGAAAAAATCTTGTTTTTTTTTCTTTAAGTAATTAATAAGGGTAAATTATATTATAATGTTTTATATTATACTTATTATATTATGGTTAGGAATATTTAAATTAATAATAAAGGGTTAAATATAAGTAAATTAGAATATATGTTTTTTTTTAAATTTTCCAAAGTATTTTATTTATGTTTTAAATCTATTAAAGATTATTTTGTTTTTATTAAATAGTATTTTTTTTATTATTTTAAATATTCTTAAGGTTAAAACTTTAATTCTTTTTTAATTCTAATATTAATTTTACTTAAATATGTTATATCTTATTATATTTTATTTTAATTATTAGGTTTTTTCGAAAACTTTACTTAAGCTTTAATAAGATATAATATTTTATTATCTTTCTTATTTCCTTACTATGGAACTTTTTATATATAATATGTAATAAGTGTTTTATTATATTATTAAAAATTTAAGCGTATTTAAGAAAGCTTATGTAATATTTAAAATAGCTTAGTAATGGCTTAAATTTAATAGTATGTGTAAATTTATTAAAGGTAAAAAGAATATTATTATTTATAATTTGATTAATAATAAGGTTTATCTTTAGTTTAATGTTTATAAATTTTTTAATAATAATGTTTTTATTTTTTTGCTAAAGTTTAATAAAAAGGATAATAAATTTTATTTAATTAGTTATATATTAGTTCTCCCATTAAAGTTAAAGGATTTTAATATAGAAATTATTAAATTATATTATAACGTATACTACTTACATATACTTCGAAGCCTTTAAGAATTTTTCTTTGCTTATTTTACTTAAGTATTATTTATAAATTTAATTATTTAAATTTTTACTAATAAAGTTAACAAAAATATTAAATATTTTGTAAATATTTTAAAGGTTATTAATAGAAAATAAATAAGGGTTAATAAATAAATGGTAATAAAAAACCTGTTATAATTGCTATTTAAAGCAATTAATAATTATAAGTAGATTAAATAAAAAGGAAAGAAATATTTTTATAATAAAATTAAAGGAAAAGATTTTAAAGTACCAAGTTTAAATATTTATAATAATGTTATAGTTTACTTTATATATAATAATAAAATAGTTTTAATTAGTAATTTTAATAATGTTAAGTTTAATAATTATAAGTTTAGTTATATATTAAAATGATTTAAGTTTTTAAAATTATTTAAGTTTTTAAAATTATTTAAATCTTTATAATTATTTAATAATTATTATTTAAAAGGTTTAAATTTATTTAATAAGAAGTTTTAAATATCTTATAATAATAATAAGGAATAAAGCTTATATATTAAATATATTTTTATATTTAATTTATAAATTTTTGGCTATAATAATATTAATTATAATAATATTAATTATAATAATATTAATTATAATAATATTAATTATAATAATATTAATTATAACAATAATAATACCTTATAAAAGGCATTCTTTTTTACTAATATTACGTAAAGATTTACCTATAAAAGTAAAAATACTTTACTAAAAATATTACCTCTTATTAATAAAACCATTAATTAAAATAGTAATTTAAATAAAAAGTAAGGCTTTTTTAAGGCTTTATATAAAATATTTCCTAAATATGTTTTAAATCTTACCTTTAATATAAAAAGCCATTATTAACCTTTTATATAATTGTTAAAAGTAGTAATAAATTAAGCTTATATAGTTAATATATTTATTCGTTTAATATTTATAAATAATTTATATAAGTAATAATAATTAAATATAATATAATTTAATTAGGTTAACTTATCATTTAGTATAAAAAGAATTTACTTTATAAGTTTAAGATTAATAAATAAATATATATATAAAAAAAATATAATATTAATCCTAATATTTAAAAATGGTAATATATATGCAATTTAAGTTAAAAGGCTTTATATAATATAATAAAGCTTTTTAACTATTACTTACTTTTTTAATTAATTTTAACGCTTAATAAAGGATATATTAAGATAAGATTTATATTATTAAAATTATTTTAATTAGCTCTTTTAAAAGATATAAGGTTTAAATATATATATAACATATTTTTAAAGTTATTAATAATTATATATGGCTTTTTAAGAAGAATTTATAACAGCATATAATTAGTAATAATTTCCTATTACTTTCTAAATATAATAATATAAAATATATAAAAAAATAAATACAAACATATTATATATACCTATTATATATTAAATAATTAATACCATATATAATATATATTATAAATATATATAATATTATATATAAATATATTATTAATTTTACTAATAAGTTAATATTTATTATATTTTTTTAACTATTTCTTTATAACTTATAAAATTATTAATTAAATAATATATTTTATCTTTTCTTTAAATATATTAATAAAGGCTATTATCCTTAATAATAAAATTATTATTTCTTTTCTTTTTTCCTTTTATATTATTATATTTTTAATTAATTATTTTACTTCACTTTTATTAAATTCTCGCTTTTTAATTAGCTTAAAAATATAAAAAGTATTACCCTTAAAATATTTTATATTATTTCCTTAATAATAATAATATATATTATATATTATTAATACTTTATTATAAGATTTATAATATATTATATTTATATAGCAGGTAATTATTTTATTTTAATTATTTAAAATATTTGAATAATTATTATAATAGCTTTAATTATTAAGAAAAAGCATATTTGCTCTTTTAATATTTCTTTCTTTAAATCTTAGCCCAAAAATATTATTTTTTTTAATATATATATTTATATAAATATAAATATATTTTCTAATTAAATAATAGTTAAGAAATACCTTTTCTTATTTTTATAATATATTTTTAAAACTAATTTTCGTTACTTAAGAAATATTTCCCTTAAAAAAGATAATTTAATTTATTTAATAAGGTTAAGTTGTTTTATACAAAAAGATTTAGGTTAATTAAGTTTAAGCCAGCTTATCCTATTATTAAAAATTCTAGCTTTAATTATAATAATATTATACTTAAGTTATTAAGGATAAAATGGTTAACTAAAGTATAAATAATTTAGCTATTATAAATATATTATTCTATATTAATATATTTTTATATAAATTAATTAATAGTAGTTAATTTTAATCTTTTTTAACTATTTATCCTTTTTATCTTTATAAGATTATATTTTTAATAACGCCCTTTTTAAGTTTATCTTTTATATTATTTTCATTTGGTTTATACATTTTAATTTAAATTAAAAGATATTTAATAATTAATTAACTTTTATTAAGGATTTTAATATTAATTTTTTTATTTCTTATAAATTATAACTTATTAATAAGTTTTAAATTATTTTAATTAAAAAGGCTTAAAAAGGCCTTAAATAATTATAAAGCCTTTAAAATATTACTTATAAGTTTTATTTATAAAATGTTAATATTTTTAATTTATAAAATGGATAATAATAAATCTTAGAAATTTGGTAAAATTATTATAATATAAATTAATGGTAAAAAATATATAACTTTAATTTCTAATCTAAAGTTTTATATTAATTATTTCTTACCTAATAATGTATTTTTTAATAATAAGTTTTATAATATTTTAAATAATATTATTTAAATTGTTAATAAAATTAAATATAAAGTTAAATATTTTTTATTATTAATAAAGTAGTTTAAATATATATGATCATTACTATTTAATATAAAAGGTAAAAATTAAAAGGTTTAAGGAAATTAAGGAATAATATCGCTAAGGTAGGAAAAGTATTTTAAGGAAATATTTAAATTAAAGAAAAGCTATATAAAAAGGCTAAAGTTAATAATGTAATTTTTAAGGTTTATATTTGGTATTATGTTCTTAGAAATAAAAGTAAAGGAAATATTTAATAATTATTTATTTAATATAGTAAAAAAGCTTATAAGCTTTAACTTTAAAAGCTATGGTAATAAGTTTATTTATTATAAGATTATTCCTTTAAATTTATTAATAAATATAAAATTTCTTTATTTAAAACCTAATATACTTTAAAATAATTTACTTATTTAATTCCTTAAACTTAATTATTTTTAAATTATAAATAAATTAATTAAAGTTTATAATATATTTAACTTTTTATTTCTTATAATTAAATATAAAAGTTTTAATATTAATTTTTTTTAACCTTTAACGATTATTTAAAATTAGGTTATTATAAGATATATTATTTACTTTAATATTGTATAAAGATTTAATTAATATTTAAAAATAAAGGGTTATTTTCTATTCTTTATTATTGTTACTTTTAATATTATATTAAATAATATTAAAACGTAGCTTTATATTTCCTAATAAAATTAGGATAATTTATATGGTAAATATTTTATCATTTCTTTTATTAATATTTTTATTTTGTCGAAATAAAATTAGTATATAAAATTATATATATTTATTTTTAATATATTTAAATAAGCAATAAAAAAAGAAAGAAATACAATAAATATTATAATTAAATTATATTTTTTATTTTTAACTATAAGTATAGCAAATTTAAATAAAAAACTTAATAAAATAATAAATATAAATTATAATATAATAAAAATAAAAAGTTTAATATTAAAATATATATTATATATAGCTTAAAATATATTATTACTTTATTAGAAAATCTTAAAATAATTTATAATATCTTTTAATAATATCTTTTATTTAAGGAGTAATAAAATAAAGAATAATAAAGTAAAAAGCGATAAAATAAAAGATAGTAAAATAAAGAAAAATAAGTTAATTTTAAAGAATTAGTAAGTAATAAGAAAAGGCTATAAAAAAAGATTGTAATAAATGATTTTTAATAATTAAAACTTAAAAAAGGTTTGCTTATTTTTTATAAAAAAGCTTAAACTTAATTACTAATTTAAAAAGTAGTTAGCCTTAACCTTATTTAATATATTTCATTTATTTATAGGTTATATTTAGGAAATTATATCTTTGCTTTTTATAATGTTTATATAATAGAAATTATTTGGTTTAAATCATAGATTTACCATTTTAATATTAAATAGCCTTACTTAATTATCATTTAATAATTTTAAAAATCCTTTTTTAAACTTAAAAGATTTAATAATAAAGTTTATATTTTCTAATAAAATATTAAGTTAATAATAATAAATAAGAATTTAGGTAAAAAAGTAATTAATTAAAATATAAATATAAATATAAAGTTTAATAAAAATAATTAAAATAAAATAAAAGTTAAGATTATAAAGGATAATATTAAAACCACATTTAACTAAACTTTATTAAAGTATTTTCTTATATAAAAGAAAAAAATTAAAATAATAAATAAAATTTTTATTAATTATTAAGTCATTTCTTTTATAATATCTAACTTAAAGATAAAATTTCTTACCTTAATATTTAATATATTATTTAAATATTTGCTAATATTTATATTAAAATATTTTATTATTAAAATAAAGGTTACTTAAGTAAATGATTTACTTAATTATTTCTTTTTAATAATTAAATTTAAAAGGTTAAAAGTAAGTTATATTAATAGCTTATAGGTAATTATAAATTAATATATTATAGGATATATTACTTACTTTAATATAATTAGGAAATTAAACAATTTAATGGTTAACTTTAAAGAACCTTTCTTAACTACTATTACCTTTAATATTATTATAAATAATTTAAAGGTATAATTCTTTATATTATAATAGAAAATATATAAAGATAATAATTTTTAATTTATTATTTACCTTATTAAAGATTTTTTTCTTTAAAAAGAAACAAATTATTTAAAATTTTATATATATTTTTTTAATATTTTCAAATAAAGGTTATAAAGAAAGAAATTATTACTTACATTTATTTAATATAAGTATAAGAAATAGTTAATTAGTCTTTAATTAATAAAAGATAAAACAAGCTTAAAGTTAAATAAAATAGTTTAAAATTTCCTAAACTAATTATTATAAAACCTAATATATATAAATTAATTATATTAAATTAGGTATAAGTTATTTAATTTATAAAATTCTTTAATTATTAAAAGTATATAGGTTAAAAAGTTTAAAGATAAATATTAAAAAGGTTAAATATACTAAGTTAAAACTTAATAATTATTTATTATTAAAATTAATTATAAGGCTTTATATAATATAATAAGGCTTTTTAATTATAATTCACCTTTTTAGCTAATTTTAATACTTAAAAAAGGATATATTAGGATAAGATTTATATTATTAAAATCGCCTTAATTAACTATTTTAAAAGATATAAAATTTAAATATATATATAATATACTTTTAAAGTTATTTATAAATATATATAGCTCTTTAAAAGAATTATGCGATTAATAATAATAGCCTATTGTTTTTCAAATATAATAATATAAAGTATTAAATTAAAAATAGGAATAATCTTTAATTTATACATATATAAATATATATAATTATTATTCCTTATAATTATTTATTATCCCTTTAAAAAAACCTTTTTAAATTTATTATATATATTTTTTAAAGTATATCTTTTATTATACCATATTTCTTTAAGTTAATAATTATTAAACTAAGGCGTGTATAAGTATTTTAATATATTATAACTTTATTAAG
Organism: Hypoxylon sp. CO27-5; assembly: GCA_002120305.1. Lineage (NCBI taxonomy): Eukaryota > Fungi > Ascomycota > Sordariomycetes > Xylariales > Hypoxylaceae > Hypoxylon > Hypoxylon sp. CO27-5. The sequence continues at coordinate 261,273 of KZ112457.1, forward strand.
TAATATCCCATTACTTTTGTTAAATTAAATCGAATTATTTTATTTATATTATTAAAATATTCTTAAAATATAAGATATAATATTTTAATTATCCTTTTTAAATTTAAATTATTTTAATATTAATACCTTTAAATATTTATTTATTTATTATTTTAAATTTTTTAATTATAATGTAATATTGTTATTTATTTATATAACTTAAAATAAAAGCATTTATTATAATTTTGTTTATTACTTATATTATATTATAGTTAAAAATTATTAGGTTAATAATAAGTTTAATGTATTATAATAATAAACATAAAATAAATTATTAAATAATAATAATAATAATAATCTTTAATTTAAGCTTAAACCTAAATTAATATAATGTAATAACGTTAAACTAGTTTATCACGAATTTTAAACTTAGTAAATAAGTATTATATATAGCTTATATCTTTTTTATTTAATTAAATAAGGGAATTCTTTAAATACCTTTTAAGCTTATTCCTTAAATGTTCTTTAAATTTACTTTATTATATAGGTTTAATAAAATAATCCCTTAAACAATTCCTTAAATATTATAATATTTTAAATATATTTATTTTTATTTACTTCCTTAAATTTAAATAAAATAGTAGCGATTTTAAAATATAACTTTATAATATATTATAACCGCTTATACTTTTATATATTTGAAATGATTTTTTAAAAACTTAGGATTAAATGTAAGTTAATATGCTTTATTATATTATATTTTCTTTTAATAGCGATTATTAATTAATAGTTAATCCCTTATATAAATACCTTATTATATTAAATTTTAAAAATTAGATTTTTCCTTATGGTTAAGTGTTAAAATTTTAAATGGATTTTCTATTATATTTAACTTTTATAGCTTTTAAAGTAAAGCTATTCTTTTATTATTTAATGAGATTTTAAGCTTATATGGAAAAAGCCTATTTAGTTTTTAAGGTAGTATCGATTTAATAAATTTAAAATTAAATGGCCGAAGTTTTTAAATGAAATATTTTTATTAAATCTAACTATAATAAAATAAAGCTATATAAAAATATCTATTTTACTTTTAACGAAAATATGGTTATTTTATTTTTAATGTATAATTTATTAAATAAAAAGGTTATGTTTATTATGTATATATAAAAAAATATAATAGCTAAGGCTTTTATAGCCATATAAGAATTAATATTATTTTATTATAATTATAAATATATTAACCTTAATTAGGTTTTAAGGGAGCTTTTTTTTACTTAATTTATATAATTTAAATTTTATTTAATATATATGCTTATTTTTAAGAAAATTTTAAATAAAAAGGGAAATTATATTTTATATTTAATTATTTATAATAGGTTTAATAAAGCAAAATTTAAATAATAAAAGCTTAGCAATTTTAAATTTCTAAAGTTACGTATAAGTTATAATATTACCTTTTTAATAAAAATAAATTATGTAATTTAAAGTATTAATGTTTTAAATCTTTAAAATTATAATAAGGAAATAAATAATAATAATAAACTTAAGCTTATAAAGGATGTTATTTATAGTTTATTATAATTTAAGGTAAATTTTTATAATAAAAAATCTAATTATTTTTAATATAAATTATTAGCAAATAGTTTAAAAAAAATATTTCCTAATATGTTTAAAATTAATAATATAAATAAAATGTTATGTGGTTGCTTATTAAAATATTTTTATTACTTAAATGATTTAAACATCACTTATAAAGTTAAATAAGTAAAGGAAAAATTACCTTTCTTTTCTAATAGCTTAGTTATAAAAAGTAAAGAAAATTTAATAATCTTTTTTAATAATAATAAAAATAGTTAAATAAGTAAGGTTAATAAAAGTAGTAAAAGTAGTAAAAGTAATAAGTTTAATAAATTTAATATAAGTATTAATAATAGCAAGGATAGGATAAATAAAGTTATATAAAATAATTTAATTAATATAAGGCTTTTCTTATAATTTATATATTAAAGGTTTTATTAAAAGGTATAATTATTTATTATTATCTTTTTTTTCTTTTCTTTTCTTTTCTTTTTTTATTTTTTTCTATTAGTTAAGGTTATAAAATTTAATAATTAAAATATATAATACTTATAATTAATATTTTAATATAATATAAATATATAATTAATTATATTATTTTTATATTATAAACAAAATCGTAAACTACTTATATAATTATAATTAAACCTTTAAGCTTAATATATTTAATATAATAACATTATAAACCATTTAAATATTTTACTTAAAATATTTTAAAATAATAAATAGGTTTTAATTAAATATATTTATTTATTTATTAATTTAGGTATTTTAAATAATTATTATTTATTAGGATAAAATTCTTTAATAAAATTAAGTTTTATAATAAACTTATATAAAAATTTTATTATAAAAATAAATATAAATATTAAGAAAAGGATTTATAAAAAGTTAGCTATATAAACCATAAAATATTTTATAGCTTTATAAATACCTTAATTATTAATTAACCAATGTTAAGTTTAGGATAAAAAAATGCTTTAAGCGTTAATATTTTTATAAAAGAAAAGATAATATAAATAATATAATAAAAAAATACTTAAGGTATTAAGGTATTTTTATAAAGGCTAAAATTAAGTTATAATTAATATAAAAAGGTAAAATAAAAATATTTAAAAAATTATAACTTAATAATATATTATTTTTTTATATTTAAGAAGGAAAAAAAAGATATTATTAGGAAAAATTATAAAAGGCTTTATTTTATTTTAAAAGGTTAAAGGCTAATATATTATAGGTTAATAATTTATCTTTAACTTATAATTACTTATTTTATTAGTAATTAAATATTAATAAAAACTTATTTAATTTATTATTATATTATTTATATTTTTTTATTATTTTTTATATTTTCTTTATTAATATTTTATTTATTATAAGCTTTTAAAATAAAGGTTATATATATTTTAAGTAAAATAAATAATTAGCTTAATAAAAAAGACTTAATATTTAATCTTATTAATTAATTTTATAAATATATTATTAGGTAAAGTTAATTTAATTTAAATAATAATTTGTATAAAGTTAATAAATAATAATATTTATGTTATTTAAAATTTTAAAGGCTATATTAATACCTTAAAGGCCTTAGTTTAAAATGGGAATAAATTATATAAAAGAAAAAAATAATTAATAAATAGATATAATAAAAGTAAATACTTATATTTTTGTTATTAATAATTTAAAAAATAGTAAAATATTATATATTAAAGTATGTTTTAATATATGTAAAGGTTTATTTATATAAAAATAAAGCGTATTTTTTAATTTATTCCTTTCCTTTATATTTATTAATTTTAATATTTTTTATTATAAGCTTATATATATATATTTATTTTATTAGCTTAATATTATTTATATTATATATTTATCTTTTAATTATAAATAATTTAAATAAAGTAAATTAAATAATTAACCCTTTTATTTAAGTTATAGCTAAAAAATATTATATTTTATATTTAATAAAATATAATATATTTTTTAATATAATATTAATATTTATTAATTAGTTTTATTTTATTATAAATTTATATATAATTTTAATATTTAATTGGTAAATTTAAAATTAACTTATATATTATATAAAATAATCACATATAATACCTTTTTTTATATAAGGTATAACCTTAATTTATTATAAAGTTTTAAATATATAAAAATAAATAGGTAATTACTTTAAAATATATATATATATTTATACTTATAATTTAAAATCCTTAATTATATTTAACATATATTAACTTTTTTTTAAAAATAATTAATTTAAATTTTTTTAATTTAAATAAAGTATATTTTAAAAATAATTTTATTCCTATATAAAAAATTCTTTTATTAATATTAAATATGTAATATTTACTTATAAATATTTCTTTACTTATTAATTTATATTTATTTATTAATTTTTAATATATATTTAGCTTTAAAAAACCTTAATTATACCTAAATAGTTTAAAACATATTTAAAAAAATTAAAATAGTTTTAATTAAATTTTATTTAAAATGCTAACTTTTAAAAGTAAAAAAATAACCTTATTAAGCTAAATTAATTCAAATTTAATCTTAAGTAAAATATTAGTTTTTAAAAATAAAAAGTTAACCTTATTAAATTAAATAATAAAACCTTAAGCGTTATTTTTAAATTAGTTAATAATAACTTAAGTTTTAATTAAAATTAAGTAAATAGCTTTAATTAAGATTTAATTAGAAAAAGTTATTTCTTAACTTAATTTAAACCATTTATTTATGGTTTTTTTCTTAAAGAAAATAATAATAAGTTAAATTTAACAAATAATATAAATTTTAACTAATATATAACTTAAGTTTTAGCTAAAATAAAAAAGATAAATATAAGTAATATTATTATTTTAATAATTAATAATTTAAATATATAAATATTTATATTATATTTTCTTAAAGCTTATTAATAATAATTTTAACTTAAAGTTAAATAAATTATTTCCTTAAATAAATATTACCTAAATTAAATATATTATTATTAAAAAATTAAACTTATATTTTTATTTATTTTTAATTATAAAGGTAAGTTTAAATTAATTTTTTTTTATTTTAATTTTTAATAAATTTTAATTATATATGTAATAATAATTAATATTATTTTATTTTTAAAATATATTTATAAAAGTTATTAAATAAATAAAAATATATTTTAATAATATATTATTTTATTAAATTATTTAAATAATATTTATATTATATATTATTATAATAATAAA
>KZ112458.1:0-265230 GCA_002120305.1 Hypoxylon sp. CO27-5
TAATAATAAAAAAGTAATAATAAAAAAGTAATAATAAAAAGGTAATAATAAAAAAGTAATAATAAAAAATAATATATAAATTAAAAAATAAATTAAAAATAAAAAATTTTAAAGTAATTATTCTTATTTAAAGAATTATTGTTCCCAATTAGAATTAATCATATGTACGAAATAATTTCACCTCTTTTAGAATCATTCTCATAGCTTATATGTTCCCGTTACGGTACGCTTTGACTTTTTAAGACGTTTTATATCCGACTTCAAGCCATGCACCACCTGCCTGTATAGCTTCCAGGTATCTACGCGGCGCTACTAGGGTAGGGACCCGCGGGTTGCTCCTTGGAGGCCAGTTTCCCCTTTCTCCCCGGCCGTCGGCTCTCATTCCGGAATTTTTAGACACATCAGCTAGACGTACCTATAACAGAAACGAAGCCCTATTCGAAACTCAATAGGAGCTATCTACGACTAAGCGAACCTCAGTCTCAGCTCTCATTTTACAAGCCGGGACGTTTTTGGCCCATGGGATTGTGGGTAGTCGAGACTATGATGAAAGAATTATGAGGGGTGATTAGATGAAAGATATCGTATGTAAAATGTAAATGCATTCTAGAAGGGGTCTCCCTAGTACTACCATCCTCGGTTCGTGCATAGGGGCGCAAGGTACGATCTCGAGACATAGAATGCGTATTGGAAACAGGCATCAGCGATACTGTTATCCCACTAATGCCTTGACTATACCACTAAGAGAAGGACACATCACAGCCAATTCAACTAGTGATACCTGAAGTCATGTATGAATATTCCCCCAGACTAACAATATGGGAGGAATGCCCCTTTCTACCCTAGGAGAATTGGGCGTAGAAGGTAGGAAAGTAGGTGACATGTCTTGGTGTTGCGTTTGTCGCGTTCAAGAGAGTAAGGGGAACCCATAAACCTTCCACCGAGTACGGGACAGCACACTTGACCATCGGAAGGCTAGTATTCATCTTACATTAATAGACTACATTATAGACACTTAACATGAGCTATGGTCTCGGACCAGTCTAATAGGCCGTCTATGGCTATTACCTCGCATGCTTGCTTTGAACAATCACGGTTGGTAAGTCCCTAATATCTACATGCTCATTATTTGCGAGGTCAACCACTCTTACAGCCTCAACATTCACAATACCTTCTTTCAGGGCCAAAAACCGGAGTTCGGCGACATGGCAAGCCCCAGGAGCAAGGGGCCCGACTCTAACATCCGCACTCAGACACACTACTTCAGTGCCATCGATGATGCTACTATGCTGCATAGCATGGACGAAATTCTCATCCAGGACAGCATCAGCCACGTTCCGGTCCTTCAGTCCTTTTGGGTGGTGGTGTTGACCATGCGAAGCTTCTGGTAGCCGAGACATCGAAGGTGGCCGGTTGACTCGTGATTCGTTACGTCTTCGCTTTGGAATTACTACTATTGCCAACTTCCTCGGTACCGCTGAGGGTACTGGCGACCGATTAACGACAAACACATTCCATATGAATTCATCTCCCGCATAGATCTCTTGGCTAGGGGGCGGACCAGTAAAAGTCATAGTAATGCCCATATCAGGCACAGTAGACTCTGTTCGTGTCGTTGCGGCTTCGAGGGAGGGCAAGGCGTCCGGGTGGGTAATAGATGGCGCTGTTAAGGAGGTTGTACTCTCGCCACCGATCGAGAGTTGGCTCGGACGATGCATACGTTGAATAGGTTGCATAGTAGAGCCATATCCTGGATTTACAGGGACTGTGAAGTCAACCGTAGCAGTCCACGCCATGCTCAAGCGGGGCTCACAGATACCTGGACGAACCAGGGCAGTCGCAAAAATCGAGATACTGAGGTCTCGTATGGGATTTTTCGATACCGCATCTGCTTCACTCGGTGACATGCGGTACAAGAACGTAATGTGGTCGTGGGCTACGCAAGAGACCGGGAGTGGCATCCCAGACTGGCCCGTGAGGTCTTCTACTACTCCATCTGCGACTGATATTGATATCTTGTCTAGAATTATCTCGCAGTCGAAGAAGGGTGTAAAGTCGATCTCGAGCATTGCGAGAACAATCGCACTAGAAGGCGTGGTATTAAGATGCGTAAAGCGCATGCGTGAGTGTGCCGCCGGGTAAATCCGTAGAGAGAGCTTATGCAAGGACTTGATAGGCCGTAGCATGTCATTGGCTTGCTGCGTGAGTGGTGCGACCCGAGACACTCGGAGCGCCGATAGACGCGGCTTGACGCCGTTCATAGCAGGGTCATTTCCAAAGGACTCGAGGATATTAAGACCCAATGCTACGCCACTCTGCAGATACCCGTCGCGAGGTCCATCGGAGACAGACGAGCCTATTGGTTTTAGACTTGCCGTTGCGCTAAAGGCAACCGAGGGAGTCTGTAGCCGCATCCTAGGCCGACTAAGAAAAACCGAGTGTTTCCACACGGCAACGGCATACTGTTGGCGTTCCTCTTCACTCTGGGTATCCTCCTCCCCTAAGAACCCAAATAGTATGGTAGGATCCTCGTCCTCGCCCACTACTCCTGTAAAAATGACTTCCGAGGCTGGCTGGCCATCGCGGTCCGGGACACTTCCATTAATGATCTGCGCCTCAACAGATATGACCAAGCTTCGCAATGAGGACCACAAGTTATCTTCTTCGACGTAAGGACATTTGAGAACGACATAAATATCGATAGATTCATCTGGGGTCTAACAATGAGCATGGTGAGAAGTGGACTTCTTGGAAGAGATAGGGAAACCCTTACCAAAGAACAGAGACTCCCGCCTTTCTACCGAGCTGAACGGCTCGCCAGTTTTCTTAAAGTCATCCTTGAAGGCTTCCTCAACTCTAAACTTAGTCGCAAGGGGTATGAAGTATGTGAGACTCGAATCGTCAAAGTCGAGGGTTCGTTTGGAAGACGCGTCGACTAATAAATCGGTCATTTTTGAGGTGTGCCAGACATGAATTAACGACAAGCTATCAAATTCGGTTCTCCGTTCATTGTTGTGCACTTGCAAGGTTGTTTTTAGGGAATTTTTGAAGCATTTTGCAGATACCTCGACGTGCCTTAATGGTGTGAATTTGAATATGGACAGTAACAAGGCGTAGTTACAGCTGCCAGATAAGCTGTGGTCTGTGCTCCCAACGACGTTCAGTGTGGCAGGTGTGGTTCACCTACCCCATCCACTGGCCCACTATATCGTAGCAGAAACTTTGTTAGGTAATCCGAGCTACATAGTACATGCCTGCCGATCTCCGACCTCCTCTGCTGGCCGCCAAAAAATTCATCGCCTTCCAATCCTAATAATACATTCATTTCCTCCATCAAGCAGCAATACTTATCGCCGACTAAGCTGGATCTCTCACTGAGCTCTTTTGGCAACTTTCTCTAACTATACTCTCCCTGTATTGGGAGAAGAATCTAGTTAGAGAAGCTTTTTAATACCACTTGAAGACTACTGGAGTACACGCGAAACTCTCACCATGATGAACGGACATTATGGCCAGCCAAACCCTTGGCAAGAATACAAAAGCCCCGATGGACGCGTCTACTATTATAATTCAATTACGAAGGCGACACAATGGACCAAACCAGAGGAATTAATGTCTCCAGCCGAAGTTCGTTACGCGTCCCTATATCGATGCGACCGCAGACTGACTAGATCAATAGCGCGCTCTCGCGAATCAACCATGGAAGGAGTATACCGCCGAAGGTGGGCGCAAGTATTGGTACAATACCGAGACGAAGCAAAGCTCGTGGGAAATGCCCGAAGTTTACAGGAAAGCATTGGGCCATGAGAGCACGCCCACGACTCCTGCGTAAGCAGCTTGATACCACCCGTATGTGCTCGTCTCTAACTTGGACAGGCCCCCTACACCTTTCGCCCCTAGTGCTTCTTTTTCAAGCTCGGGCTACGATCACCACCGCGAACATCGAGAACCGTTTCCCGAATCTCGTCAATTAACCCACGGGAGTGACTTGCGTGTCCAGGCATTTGTCCCCGCAAGCAACGAACCAGAGTATGCAACCCCCGAAGAAGCTGAAGCTGCTTTTATGAAGCTGCTACGCCGCAGTGGTGTGCAGCCTGACTGGACTTGGGAGCAGACTATGCGAGCCACAATCAAGGATCCTCAGTACCGGGCTATTAAAGATCCTAAGGATAGAAAGGCCGCCTTCGAGAAGTATTGCCAAGACATGATCATCCAGGATAAGGAGCGCGCAAAGGATAGATTGGCAAAGCTTCGTGCTGATTTTGCCATCATGCTGAAGAGCCATCCCGAGATCAAGCATTATACTCGTTGGAAAACTGCTCGTCCTATCATCGAGGGCGAAACAATCTTCCGCTCGACTAATAATGAAGAGGAACGACGGCAATTGTTTGAGGACTATATAGTAGAGCTTAAGAAAGCCCACGTTGAACGTCAAGCTAGCCTTCGAAAGAGTGCTATGGATGGCCTCATTGACCTTCTTCCCAAACTTAACCTCGAGCCCTACACACGCTGGTCTGAAGCTCAGAATATTCTCAAGGCGACTGCTCCATTCCAGCACGACGAGAAGTATAAAGCTCTCAACAACTTCGATATTCTCACCGCTTTCCAAAATCATATCAAATCCCTGGAACGGAGCTTTAACGAGACGCGACAGAACCAGAGGAACAAGAAGCTCCGCGTTGAGCGCAAGCGACGAGATGCCTTCATAGAGCTGCTTCAAGAACTTCGTCGAGCAGGTAAGATCAAGGCGGGTACGAAATGGAGCCAGGTATATCCTTTGCTCGAGAACGATGAGCGATTCAGGGCTATCTGCGGCCAGTCCGGGTCGAGCCCGCTCGACTTATTCTGGGATATTGTTGAAGAAGAGGAACGTGCCCTACGTACAACAAGGAACGACGTGCTTGACGTTATAGACGTGAGTCATCTTAGCTCAATTACCCCTTGTATTTTGACTTGCTGACGTGAAACAAGGACAACCGCTTTGAGTTCACCCCCAAGACCACTTTCGAGGAGTTCTCTTCCATCCTCAAAAATGATCGACGCACTGCTAACATTGATGATGATATACTAACGCTCATTTTCGAACGGGTATGTTTAGAATATGCTGACTTTGCGGGATGCTTCGTTACTGATTTGTACAATAGCTCCAAGAGAAAAAGTCCAAACGTTCTGACGAGGACAAGCACTCTGAACGCCAGCAGAGAAGGGCCGTCGATGATCTCCGTTCTTACATTAAACATATGGACCCGCCTATTGTTGCGGATGATACCTGGGAAAAGGTTCGACCTCGCCTCGCTCGTGCGCCCGAGTTCCAGGCCGTCAAATCTGAGGATGCCCGCCGTGGCGCCTTTGAGAAGGTCCTTCGCCGTATTAGGGACCGAGAGGAGGAAGATAGGGATCGTCATAAACGTCGCGACCGATCCCCCGACCGTGGTACGTATCGAGATAGAGATAGAGGAGATCGTTCTCACCGCAGTGATCGTGCGCGACCGTCGCGCCACAGCCGTAGCCCGGAGCCTGACGCATATGAAGCGGATCGCCGCAAGGCGATTGCCGAGCGTGAGAAGAATTATCGTAAGTCCAGCATGGCTGAGAGTTTGTTGTCTGACCGTCGGCCATCGGATTCTTATCGAGAGCGCGAGGTTCGCGACCGAGAACGGGACCGTGATCGGGATCGTGAACGTGACCGAGATCGCGATCGGGACAGAGATTATCCGCCTCGATCTCGACGTGATGAACCACCGAGTCATTACGAGAGAGAAAGGCGGGATCGTGAGGAGGAACGTGAGCGGATGTACCGGCGCCGTGTTGAGAGAGGACCCGTCGAGGAGTTACCCTATGGTGATGATCGCCCAACTTCATCCCGACGGCGCAGAGCCGAGGACGACGATGACCTGGACCGTCGCGACTCAAGAGACTCAAAGGTAAGGTCTAGTACCCGTCGACTAATTTTATCTTACTAACGTCAATAACAGAGGTTAAGAAGAGAGAGAACACCGCGTGAGCGTTCCCCCCATCGTGATACTCGTCACAAAACTAGGTCACCCCCAGCAGCTCAGCCACCCCCCAAGGAAGACACTGGTGTTCATTCAGGTAGTGAGGAGGGTGAGATCGAGGAAGATTAGTCATTCGATCGTCTTTGCAGCATGCCCTAATACTTCCTCGATGTCCGGGGCTAGAATATTGTCTCCGACATAATTACTAAACTCTCAACTATTACAAGATGTCCTTATATCTCCATTATACTAAGCTCTTCGCACTGGGATGTTTATGCGGAATCGAGATTGTACGAACGAAGCTTCTACCAACATGAAGCTGGAGAATTGAAAAAGTACGTGTGTCAGCATCCGACTACGTTCTTGAGCCTTAGATGACTTGGAACACCTGGATGCAGCTCGGACTCTTACCTCCAACTCTCGTATACCGCCCTTCTGCAACACTATCGCCGTCGCCGCCAAAAACAAAATACATTACGTTTCGTTGTACGTTCATTGTTGATGCCGACTATTGCCATCCTAATACAACCGAGGTTTCTCACCTTTCCATAGGATTTTACAGAGGGAAAAAAGAATTCGCTACGGTCCGATTCGGGACCAAACGGAAATTACTGGCATACGATCTCGGTGTGTATCATCCCTCCTCTGCCCTGGTATTCGAGAGAGAAAAAAAAGTTGGTCATTCGGTAGATAGCATAATAATTCCGATTCCATTTATATAATCCATACACGTATTTCATTATTCAACCGTATAGCGCCCTAGTTGAGCGGTCCAACATCGTACAAAGCAACCATCCTCCCTATTGAACTCTCACACGATGCTAGAAACACCGGGAGTTACCATATAACGTAACAGAAATTAGAGGTTCGAGGATGGTTAGCCTATGATTCTAACCCTTCATACAACACAGCTTAAAATCTCTACGTTCGCTGGGTCAAATGATTAACAAATGCAGAAAATGGTACGTTCAGACGAGTAGTATGCGTTTTTATTCCCGCCTCTTGTTACGGGTTCATTCCATCCCCGACCTATCTCCTAGCTACGAGGATCCCATAAGATACCAATGACACACTGCGCATCATTAGATGACGACAGTCATCCACTTGACCCATTCGTCCCTCAATCTACAGCAAGAGGATCTACGAGGCGCCTTCCATGCAACTGTAAATGGTTGTTGCAAAAGCACATGCATTCACATCCACCGTGTCAAAAATTAGGAAGTGATGCCTCTCGAATTACCAATTATGCAGGACCAGACGAACAGGGGATAGACTGTCGTGGCCGTTGCTAGTCGTCTGGATCGTCGCCGTCCTCCCCAACCTCCGCTTCCGCGCCGGATGTCTCATGCGCCGCGCCACTTCCTTTGCACTTGAGTTGTCGCTTTTGTACGCCTAGAACGCCGATGTCCGATGCTAGTGGGGTATTTTGATGACGTTTGCGGCCATCCCGATGGCCGTTACCGCGTAGGATGCCCTCTTCAAGAGCTATCTTCTTCCAAGAAGAACTAGAAATATTATTAGTGAGATTATATGCGTAGCAGACATACTTTAACTTACGTAGTTACCGCTCAACTTTTGTTCCTGGTCCAACTGACTGTTGAGCTTGTTGATACGGGGTCTATAGTTTGTGGGATCGCGGCGGAAAGTGACATCCAAGTTCTTCAAGAATGTGTTGCATCCGGTAAGTAGGGACTCGGGTCTGTTGGCATGAGCATCAATACCCGGCTTGCCGTCGAAGACAATAACGCGGTCCGCCAGATACGTAGCCATAATGAAATCGTGCTCGACGATGAAGGCCGTCTTCTTAGCGTGCATGATGAAGCGCTTGATGACACGTGCTGCAATAATACGCTGCTCAGAGTCGAGGTAAGCCGACGGCTCGTCGATCAAGTAGATATCAGCAGGCAAGCCGAGAGCCATAACAATAGCCACACGTTGCAATTCACCACCTGACAGATTCTTGACTTCTTGATCAATGAAATCGTCTAGCTTAAGAGGCTTGACGACATCGGTCTGGAATTGAGGGGAGAGGAAAGCCTGCTTGATTCTCTTGAAGAAGAGCTGTCGCACCGTACCCTCAAACTTAGGGGTGATTGTCTGGGGCTTCATACTGATTCTCATCTCGGGGACTTTCTTTGCGCTGTCGGGCTTAAGCGCACCGGCCAGGAGCCTACAGAAAGTCGTCTTTCCAGTACCGTTTTCACCCATCATGACAATGATCTCAGAATCGGTGAACTCTCCTCCGTCGATGCGAAGTCTGAAGTTACCAAGGGTCTTCTCCATCTTGGGGTAGCTGAAAGCGCGAGCCTTGTCAGCCTGAAAATCGTCGGTACCCTCCGAGATACGGAACGTCAAGGATTCTTCTCGGAATCGCAAGTTTTCGGTGGGGATGTGGCCGTCGAGGAAAATGTTGATGCCTTCACGAACCGAATGGGGAAGGGTTACAACACCGTAGACCGCGGGCTTGCCATAGAGGACGCAAATGTAATCGGAGAGGTAGTCTAGAACTGACAAATCGTGCTCGACGACTATGACATAGTTGTCGGGACCCAATAGAGAGCGAATCATTCGCGCCGCAGATAAACGCTGCTTGACATCAAGGTAGGAGGATGGCTCGTCGAACATGTACACGTCTGCCTTTTGGACACAAACAGTTCCAATAGCAAATCGTTGCAACTCTCCACCAGAAAGTAAGTTCACGTCACGATCAAGGATGTGACGGAGCTCTAGGACGTCAAGGACTTCATCCATGTTGCCCATTGCAGATCTATGTTCAAGGAGGAACTTGACGGATTTGTTGGGCGTCTTGACGGCTCTGGGGAGCTGGTCAACGTACTGGGGCTTAACAACAGCCTTCAGGTCATCTTCAAGGACTTTGGTAAAGTAGTCTGCCGTATAGGTTAGCTAAAATCTGCAGTTGAATCACCTCCGTATATATTGATAGAGGCCGACTGACTCTGTAATTCAGATCCTCTGAAGTACTTAATGACGTCCTCCCAATCAGGAGGGTTCTCATATTTGCCCAGGTTAGGCTTAAGCTTGCCGCTGAGAATCTTCAATGCTGTACTCTTTCCAATACCGTTGGTTCCGACGAGACCCAATACTTGTCCAGGTCTTGGCGTAGGTAATCGGTGGAGCTTGAAGCTGTTGGCGGAGTATCGATGGGTGACTTGAGTCTCGAGGTTGGTGGGCAGATTGATAATCGTAATAGCGTCGAAAGGGCATTTCTTTGGGCAGATACCACAACCAATGCAGAGACTTTCAGAAATGAAGGCTATCTTCGAATCTGGGTTGACTTCGATACACAACTTTCCACTGCGAACAACCTATAAATTTTAGGATGAGTGTCTGATTTACTAGGAATATAATGGGGGGGGTATCTCGGGAGTTAATGGAGTTCCAAAATAGGAATAAAAGGAAGGGATCAATACCGGGCATGATCTCTTGCACTCTTGTCGACATTTCTACAGGCTGTAAGCATTTTCGCGAGACTCTTGGGCAGGATCCACATTAATTCACCTTCGGCTTGCACTATGAATTTGAAATGTTAGTATAATGCGCTATATGGGCAGAGTGGAGGATATATCATCGCTGACGGACCTTGTCATCGTTCACGATGGCGATACTAGGTTTCAAGTCAGTATATGATGCAGAGACAACTAAGTTTGCTTCGAGTCAGATGGCTACATACCGGGTCAGCTTGGAAGCCATGGCTGAAGAGGGTGACGATCAGCTTCTTCAGAGGTATCTGGAAAACGGGAAGGAGGGAGAAATTCAACTGTCGTCGAGTAATCAAAGAGGCAACAACGGCAAAGCGACGGACAGAGACAGATTTGGGTTAGGAAGAGGTAGAGTTAAGTTGTTGCGACCAAATGCGCCCGTTGATAAAAGTCCAGGTTTTTGGTGGGGTACCAAAATTAGGGTAGACGAACAATGAGGGGTGATTTTTGTAGCTTAGTCACCAGTCAAACCATGGTAAACTTGATAATTATGAACTGAGACTCCGTGATTGGACCATTTAATTTTAGCAATATACCTTCATACCAGGTACACATTCATTAGGTAAGCTGATGCATTATGTAATTCAATTGCATTCTGTGGCTGTGTGGTGAAAACCTTCAATGCTGCCAATGACAATCTGACCAATGCATCTAACCCCTACATACATATGTGCCTACCTATCTGTACCTAAAGTTGTGCCATGTACCAATGGATCTATCCCCGTCGAATTCAAAGTCCGAGAATGAATTCCAACAGCCAGGTAGCGCGGCCGGATGAATCATTCTAAACCTAGAGCCGCAAACCGGTCATGGGTGAGAAAGTGTGTTCCGCCGCCACACCTCCAACCATCCGCCTCTTTTCTCCACTCGTAGCCCTGCGGACACTTGGTCGTCTTCTTCACTATTTCCAGCAGGTCACCCTCTATTTTCACCGTGTCACCAACCTGCATATTCACAACCTGATTTTTCAAGTTGTCTCTAGTAAGAGTGACCCATTTTGCCACTACTTTTCTCATCCTGCCTTTTTGTTTCTCATCTTCCTGGATCTTCACTCTAGTCTCCTCTTCGATCTTTCTCCTATCCCTCGACTTCTCACCTTCCTCGATAGCAACGAAGGAAGTGATCTTCTTGCAGACATCCCACTCAGCTATGACCATCCGTGGGTGGAAGTAAACCCTCGGGTTGCACTCATTTTCCCCAATCACTGCCGCAACGGCGGAGAGTGGGAAACCAGATCTTCTGGCGCGAAAAGTTGATTCACTCTCACTCTGGTCGCTCAAAGCCCAGCCACCAGATTTGCGAGAGAAGGAGTAGCTCAGGGGCCTGTCGTTCTCTCCAGCCAAGTAGACGCGGATCTGGAAGAAGGCTGAAGCGTAATTCCATGCCACAGCCGAGAGCATAGCTGTAGGATTGTAGAGTTTGTGCGACGGCATAGCAGCTAAACTTGCATAAGTTACTAATTCACCATTTACAGTGCGCCCATGTTCCTATAGGAACAACATGGGAAGAAACTTAACAATCGGCAGTACTCACTCTTCGTCCATTTCGTATGGTCATCCGCATAGATTTCTCCGAGTTGATCTTGTGGTGTTACATAGAAGAGCCTAATCTCGTGATATGCTCCCGTTATAGCCGTCAAGGGAGTGCCTGGCTTGGCCAAGTCCAAATTCACAACTTCACCGCTCTCCTGTTTCCAGCCTGTTCCTGGCTGGAAGATGAGTGCGTGGATGCAAGAATCGGTGGCCTGATAGAAAAGGTAGATATCCCCAGTGTCCGTCCGAACTGCGGCAAGCTTGCTACTATGAGAAGGTGAGATGGTAGGAAACCCTCCGCTAGTAAGAGGGGTTTGCTTCCATCCAGGAGTAGGAACGATCAATTTTTCTGGCTCAGGGAGCTCTGCGTCAAAGTCATCCTTAAACGTAGTGCTAAAGTAACTACGATTGGTGCGCTACCACACTGTTAGCGAATTCCATAGAACCAGGGTACTCAGCCCAGACTAAAGAAAGGGAGGTAGATGGCTGAAGTGTTTGGGTTGTTCCAATTAAGCAATATGGAAACCTTACCTCTTGGATCACTCCGTCCTTGCCAATATAATACACCCTTGTCTGCCCACAGTTAGTGTATCCGGATTCATAATTAGCTACAACGTCTAGGCGAACTGACCTCCCAGATCTCTTTAAATTCCAGACCATCGTCAGACTCCAACCACCACCCGACAGCAACCACAGGACTCCCTGGCTTAGCGTCGTCGGCAACCAGTTCATCACTTGCGGGATGCCATTGATTCTGTATGCCGTATCTTGTCTCTTTAATGATATAACAAGAGGGGTTGTAGCCATAGTAGCTTGGTTCAGCATAGTAGACACGAGTGATCGTCTTTTGTTCCTGCGGCGTCTTGTGGGATGGACTTGCTCCACATATATGCTTGATATTACGTGGGGTTGGCGGGTATAAAGTAGAAACAGCAGAAAGATGTAAGTTGGTGTAATGAGTTGTGCCGTTGACGGCCTGGTCAGAAGGTTGTTGAGACATGATCAACTGATGAAGGTTCTTGAGCCTTCACAAAAGAATATTGAAGTTCGAACTTGGGAGATGGTGGTCCTCATATAATGACGAGTAAGTTAAGAAGGTTCTCTCACAAACAAAAACGAGCAGCTCATCGGTAGCTTTATAGGCAAAAATCATGTCCACCTCTAAGTGAGATTAACATACTACCACTATAGGCCCCATCAGGCATGCGGATGGGGGAGCCGGACTACGGTTCAAAGTTACTAGCATTTCCCTACCCAATTCACTGCAACATGTAACTATTCTCGTTGCAGGCATAGCAGCACCATGTGGCAGTTATCTAGGGGCCATCTCTGTTGTTTTGTGTCGAGACAGGCTAATAGAGTTACTCCACGACTTATTACTATACAGGTAGGTATATGTTTGGTCACCTCGTCATATACTTCTGTATCAAACAGGAAGGCATGAAGAGTATTAGAACTGTGAATAGAGCCCAACATTGACTCGGATCTTCATATGTTGACGTGTCCGCGGCAGTGAATGTTGTGTCACGTAGCGTACCAGAGACAAAGGGAAGAAACATATTATTCCGCAGAGAGCTGAAACTTTTTACACCAAGGCCGGGGTATACATACAAGTTGTCCCTTTGTCTACCATGTCTTAAGCAATACCTATAGGTGAAAGAATATGTGACATGCTGAAAAATGTAGGCCCAGATGGCGCTGGATGGCTATCTCGTGATTAGGTCAACGCTCCTTTCTGAAGGGGGAATGGTGACAGGCTCTGAGAGTTAGCCAAACAATTAACCAGGTATTAAATAGGCGTTAACTTCGCTTTAAGTCTTTTTATTGGAATTGCCGCGATACTACCTCAGGGGTAGTACAAGCCTTGCGTTTTCGTAAGCTGACTTAGGGTAGATCACGATGCTACGCCGAAACTGAACATGATAGAGCTCATGACACCTGTAGATCTTCATACAGTGCATGGTAGGTAGTTGCATGAAGAGCTGATTGCTGGTTTCACAAGTAAGCGCACAAAAATTCTGCTTGGTGGTAGTCTACATGCTTATCGCACATCAGTGCCGAGGTTGTATCGGCCCGCTAAGATTGAGGAATATATGTTTATACCAATAGTATGCTATAGATTCGAAACGAGGCTGCTGCGTTGGAACTTTGTTATCGACTTAAGTGATACCTCTAATGGTCAAAGACATATCGATAATTTACCATCCCGGCCCGATGAGTCCATCCCGTTCATGGCAGCTACAACGCCTATCTATTTCTCTCGCGGAGAAATTTCTACCGTTTGAGACGGATATAGGATGAAGTCATATTTTGCAGTATTCAATGAAGATTACCTAATTCTCGTTATTTATGGTCTGTACTGTTCATAAGATAGCACCGATACATCATGCTTGGCCAGTTGCAACCGAAGAGTACCTACCTAGATACCTATTTCCATACTCCTCATGCATTTTATATATGTGGGCTTGACATAGCAACTTGCACAGGTGTTAAACTGTAGAAATGTGTTTAATCAATCCTCCCAGTGAAGTCTTGTCACACTATCTAGCAGCACCGACTTTTGCTAATTGTACATAATCCAAATATAAATGTCATATATACCTAGGTACCTCAGATAGCTCTTAGGACGTCAAATGTACGTACTTGCCTATGAGGTATCGTTTGATACATGTATTACTTTAAATAAAATCGAAGAAGAATCAAACTGGAGGGAATTGTCGATATAATATACTGAGGCAGGAACTGGTAATAGAACGCCTAGTGTAGATTATTCAGGCACTGAGGAATATTGCTGCCCTTCTCGAACTTGAGACTATGAATAATTCTACTCATATAGGTTACTTCACCAATGATAGCGGTTCCATTGACTGACTCATAACACACGGTAGGCTGAATGAGACCCTGAATCGTTTGAACAGGTATGGAACCTTCCATTGGCACACAAGCCGTATTTGCTGATCAGATGTCGGCCTTTTATACATCCTAGCTGAAGCATTGATGATATAATACATCCCCAATTACGAAGCCCGATGAAATATTTGATGCGGCTACTAGTTGAGCAAGCAAACCATCCGCCAATTAGAATTTACGAATTTTTTTTTTCACTTCAACGCTTAAGCCTCTAGTTCCCTTTTACTTCCCCACTTAATTCATTCCGATTACCTTTTTAGTCAACTCAGCCACAGTTTGTCGCACCCATTACAATTACAACATGTACCGAAAATAGCATTGGGGCTACATAATTAGAACAAATACTTGACAAAATTACTGTATGGATTGCATATCCTAAAGGAGATAAAGAGGTAAAGAGACTAACATTGATACTTTAATGAGTGTTTGCTTTAATATCTGAGATAACCAACATCTACCTATTGGATTTCACTACTTGGAAAAGGTTAGCTCTATACCAGTGGCCATGCCTGTGCGGCTGGATGCGAAAGCGATGGAAGTTACAGTTATATACAGTACACTACATGATAATGTGCATTTGACTTACATCTATGCATGCTAAGCCGCCTGTTATACGGTACATAGCCTTTATTATGCTTGAGCATAATCTAGTCACATGGCAAACATAGGTATCTATGGGGTAGTATGTGTTGGAGCTGTTCGATGACTGTACTTGCTCTGCAGGATTGTTTATAGGAGTTTATAGGAATTACCTTTGGAAATTTTATAAGTTAAATACTTTGCTAAATAACTAATAACATGAATTGGTCAAGCTTACCTATTTCAAATCAAAATAAACATAAAGGTTATAAATCATGTTGCGAAGCTATGGGACATAAAACTTTAACATATAAGATTACCTTTAAAGGTTACCTAAGGCAGAGCGGAGACTTGTAATGTTTACATACATATGTACATATATATAAGTAACATTGAAGTGAACATTCACATCCGTTTTGAATTCATTACTAGCCATAAGAAACAAGCAATTGCTTAAAGTCGACATTTGGCACTCGCACTTAAGTTGAAAACTGGAGTCAAGGTTAGGTGCTACCTAACCTACGCTAGTTTGCTGCTGATTTGCACCGTGGTGCCGGAGTACAGCGTGGTCATTGCCTAAGCCTGTGGCGTGTGGCTGGTGCACACTAGACTATTTTCCCACTAGCGTATTCAAAGCTGGCAAGGTAGGTACCTCCCACCCTCCGTCCACTTTCAATGTTCCCCGACCACCAATTCTTCCAGGTCGATTTCCGACAGTTTCTCACAACTATTGCCCACAACACGCACCATACGGGGCCACACCCGACTTCATCAACACCATAAGTCCAGATCGTATTGACTCTCTTCCTGTCTGGGATACACAAGTTGATGATTCGTAAGTATTTTATTTCTATTCCGGCACTCGTACTGTTGCTGGACAAGGCTGGACTCTGTCACTCGGCACTGTACTTGACATCGAATCCATCCCGAAGACTTGAACACGCGACCTTCCCATCGCTTTTTCTGATACATCTGAGCTTCTTGGGCGTTGATACTTAGATGGAATCGGTTGTTCTCGGTATGTTGGACGCGCTGGGGCCTCCTCACTCGTCACGTCAACACCGATCGGCCGCAATTCCTTTTCCATCAACTATCAGCCTCGCGTTCATCGAAACATCGCTTGATATGCGCCAGATCCATTGCCAGACCCATTTCCCATGTTTAATAGCCGTTTATTGCGTCGTCCTGGTCGCTGCTTTCAGCGCTGTCCATTGAACCCATACATGTGGTATTTTCGTAGTGAAAACTTGCTAACCTTGCTGTCATATAGCGGACAGGCGTGTCCAATACCAACATGTCTAGCTCACCGGAGCCTAGTTCCGTCAACGGCCACACTTCGCCGGAGACGAGAGCCGGTGCGAGAATAATCCTTGATGATCGTGTCAGCGAAAGCGATCTCTCAGACGTGAACGAGAACGAGAACGGTGCTCTCCCAACATCATCTCCCTCGTCACCTGTTCGTAATCAATCGCGAGATGTCGAACAAGACTTGGACTCCCAAGGGGGTGCTGATTCCAGCGATAATGATAATAATAATGCCTCAGACGATGCCGACTTTGACATGGAAGATAGCCCTGCTGCTTCGCAAAGTGACGCGCCTCAAGATGAGACTTCAACTTCGAATAGCTCGCATCGTGCTCCCAAGAGAAAAGCTGTCGCTGATGAGGATGAGTACATACGGGAGAACCCAGAGTTGTATGGACTGAGAAGAAGTGTATGCTAGTCCAATTATCACTGTAGACCTCTGCTGACTCGCTTCTCTTAGTCTCGTCCTACTAAGCAGCCGAAAATTGTGAGTTGAAATATCCACCATGGAAATCTTTTTAAGCTAGTTACATCTAACCGCCCATCTACAGGTTGAGTCCGATGAGTCCGATGATGACTCTGATTCTGATGTCGTTCCTACGAATCGTCGAACAAAAAAGCTCCGTGTGGAGCAGATCTCGCGACAATGTGAGTTATTTCCTATCTACTTACGAGTTGATCGTACTGTTCTTAGACTGACAAGCCCATCTCGTAGCCTCAAAACGTGGCACACCAGCAAGACAGACCACTGCCGATGACTCCGACTCTGATACCTACGGCGGAGCTCGTGCTAGAACCTTGATTAAGAAAGCCCGTCGCCAACAATCCCAACCACAATCCTTACTATACGCTGAAAAGCGATGGTCTAACCGAAGAGCCGCCCAACAAGTCCAAACGTACCATGAAAGTGACATCGATGAAGAGGATGAATCCGAGCTCACGCCCAATTACTGGGCTGGCGAGGATCTCGGCGAAGATAGCATGTATATCGAGAAAGTTGTCGGCCATCGTGTCAGAGACGGTGGTGAATTGACACAAGACTTGACTCGGGAGGATTTCGAATACAATATAAAGTGGCAAGGCAAATCCTACCTCCACAATACATGGGACACTTTAGACACCCTTCGTGGATACCGTGGGTTCCGCAAGCTTGAGAACTACTACAAGCGGACCATTGAATATGAGATTGATCTCAAGTTTGCGGGCGATGACATTCCACCCGAGACTCGAGAGCAGTACATGCTGGATAAGGAACGCGAACAAGATGCCTTGGAAGACTATACTAAGGTGGAGCGAGTCGTCACTCAACGAAGTGGCGAGGAGGGAAGGGAGTATTTTGTCAAATGGAAGGGTTTGACCTATGAACATTGCACATGGGAGGATGCTGCAACCATCAGCGCCATGGCCCAAGACAAAATTGACCAATTTCTCGACAGACAGTCTAGATCGTGGACGTCGGACCGTTATGAATCGAATCCTTCGACACGGGGCAAGTTTTCGAAGCTTGAGAAACAGCCAAGCTACATCAAGGGCGGCGAACTGAGAGGTTTCCAGCTCACGGGAGTCAACTTCCTCTGTCTCAATTGGTGTAGGGCAAACAATGTCATACTTGCTGATGAGATGGGTCTTGGCAAGACTGTTCAGACTGTCTCTTTTTTGAGTTGGCTTCGTAATGAACGCCAACAGGAAGGCCCCTTTTTGGTCGTTGCACCGCTGAGTGTCATACCTGCTTGGTGCGATACCTTCAACCATTGGTCTCCCGATCTGAACTATGTTGTCTACCTTGGCAACGCCGAGGCGCGAAACACGATACGAGAACATGAGCTGATGTTCAATGGCAACCCCAAGAAGCACAAATTCAACGTCCTCGTCACCTCTTACGAATACATATTGATGGATGCTGATTTCCTCAGGAGCATCAAGTGGCAAGCCCTGGCTGTCGATGAGGCTCACCGCTTGAAGAATAAAGAGTCCAAGTTGTACTCGGAACTCATGAGCTTTGGTGCCCCAGCCAAGGTTCTCATCACTGGTACACCGATTCAGAACAATCTGGCTGAACTATCGTCGCTCCTTGACTTCCTAAATCCAGGCAGAGTTCACATAGATGAGGATCTGGACACACTTGCTGCAGCAGATGCCCAAGCAAAGCTTCAGGATCTACATGCCGCTATTGCACCTTTTATTCTACGAAGAACTAAGGAGACTGTAGAGTCGGATCTTCCGCCCAAGACTGAGAAGATCATTCGCGTAGAACTTTCCGATGTACAACTTGAGTATTACAAAAATATCCTGACTAGGAATTATGCTGCCCTCAACGAAGGAAACAACGGTCAGAAATCGTCTCTGTTGAACATTGTTATGGAGCTGAAGAAGGTCAGCAATCACCCATATATGTTTCCCGGCGCCGAGGAGAAGGTCCTCAACGGCAGCGAACGCCGCGAAGACCAAATCAAGGGTCTTATCGCCAGCAGTGGGAAGATGATGCTCCTGGACCAGCTACTTGCCAAGTTAAAGAAGGACAACCATCGTGTCTTGATCTTTAGTCAAATGGTCAAGGTACTTGATATTCTTGGAGACTATCTTCGTTTGCGTGGTTATCAGTTCCAGCGACTCGACGGTACCATTGGCGCAGGTCCGAGGCGTTTGGCGATAAACCATTTCAATGCGGAGGATAGTTCTGACTTCTGTTTCTTGCTCTCAACTAGAGCTGGTGGTTTGGGTATCAATCTAATGACCGCGGATACTGTTATTATCTTTGACTCGGACTGGAACCCCCAAGCCGATCTCCAAGCTATGGCAAGAGCTCATCGTATTGGACAGAAGAAACCCGTCACTGTCTACCGCCTTGTCTCTAAAGAGACTATCGAGGAGGAAGTTCTTGAACGAGCTCGGAACAAGCTACTGCTCGAGTATCTTGCCATCCAGGCTGGAGTGACAGACGATGGAAAGGCCTTTAGGGAAGAGTTCAAGCAGAAAGGTCTCAGGATTGATGAAGCTAAGTCAGCCGACGATATCCAATGGGTATTGAAGATGCGATCCCAGAAGATGTTTGAGCAATCCGGCAATCAACAAAGACTGGAACAACTTGATATCGACTCTATCCTTGAGAATGCTGAGGTCACTAAGACTAAGGTAGATGACAAGATGAATCTCAGCACTGGAGGCATCGATTGGGACAGCTTCATGCAGTATACTGACGTCAAGGTTGATGATCTTGCTCTTGACTGGGACCAGATTATCCCAGCAGACCAACTGGCAGCGATCAAGGCTGAGGAAGACAAAAAGAAGGAAGATGAGTATCTTGCGAGGGAAGTGGAAGCCAATATGCCACGACGAGCCGCTCTCAAGAGCTCGAGACCTAATGGCGACTCTGAGAGAGCCGAACGGATTGCTAAGAAACGAGAGCGGGAGCAGCTAAAGCAGGAACGCTTGGAGGAGCAGCGGGCCATGCTCTCGGATCCTCGACGGCCCCTTAATGAGAAGGAGACTCGCAATCTGATCAGGGCATTCATGCGGTACGGTTTTATTGAAGACCGTCCCGATGAGTTGCTGCGCGATGCTCGTTTGAGCGATCGAGATCGCGATTTCATAGGTGAATTACTTCAGAATCTTGTCAACATGTCTCGTGAGGCCGTGGAAAAGAATAACGAAGAAATCCGAGCCCAGGAACAACAGTCGAAGAAGAAGTTGACCAAGAAGGATATCAAGGCAGTCATGTTCGACTTTGGCGAGGTCAAAAAGATCAACGCCGAAACTATTCTCGAGCGCCCACCGCAACTACGTCTTCTACGACGTGTTCTTAGAGAACTACCAGACTTCCGAACCTTCCGGCTCCCAGATGCAACGAAGGCAGCACATTACAGCTGCGAATGGGGCCCCAGAGAGGATGGAATGCTTCTTGTCGGTATTGACCGATATGGCTTCGGTGCCTGGACTCAGATTCGTGACGATAGAGAACTCGGGATGCAGGACAAGTTTTTCCTAGAGGAACATCGCATCGAGAAGAAGCAGGAGCGAGAACATGCTGATAACAAGGGTGCCAAAGCTCCCGGAGCCGTTCATCTTGTTCGTCGTGCAGAGTACTTATTGTCGGTACTCACCTCGATCCACTCGGATGATGTGAATGCCCAGAAGATTGTCGAGAATCACCATCGCAACAATAAGAAGACCGGCCACGCTATCGCCAATGGACACCGCCGACCGGAGAAAGGAGGATCTGTCTCTGCCTCTCCGGCTCCACAAAGTTCTAAGAAATCTTCGCATCGGGAAAGAGATCACGATCGATCCCATTCTCGAGGAGATCATCATCGCTCTCGCAGTAGCATTGGAGACAGCAGTACGCCGAGACCTGATGCTAAGCGCAAACACAGCGGGGAAGCCGATGATCGCCGGCATAAGCACCGCCGGGTGGAAGAGCTTCGTAGGTCCGATAATCGTCAAGCCGAGGATGACGACGACGAAAGAAACGCACCCGTTATCGAGGCTCTCATGCAGCCGATTTGGACGCATGTGGAGAAGGTTGAGTCGTGTACCAAGGCGAACATTCCTGTTGCTAAGGCCCGAGCTAAAGTCTTGAAGTCTGAGATAACAGCTATTGGCGATTTCATCGAAGGCCTTAACAAGACTTCCGCCTTGTCTCTTGATCAACTAGAGGAGTTAAAGCCGAAACTATGGTATGATATTACGAGTGCATGGTATTGACGGAAGCTAACTTTGCTATAGGAGATTTATTTCTAAGAGAATACCACCCTCCGAGAAGCAGTCCTCCGGCAAGTCGGAGAAGGAGAAGGAAAAGGACAAATCCGGATCACAGATGACTGGCCCGCGATTAGCAGCCTTGTATCGGCAACTAAAGGAGGCAGAGAAGAAGGACGGGGAGAAGAACGGTGATGGCCAGAAGCCGAAGATTTCTGGTGCAGTCGCTAACGGGGGTCCTCGCAGCGAGTCGTCCAAGGCACTTAGCTAGCGGCACTTATTGTGAGGCCCACCCTAATCGGTCATGGCAATGGGCACAACAGCCGCTTGACCAATCTATTTTATTGCATTGTATGGCGTTACGGTTTGGCGGCATCTTAGACAGGCGAGGTTGGAGTCTACGAAATCATACCCAGCAAAAGCATCAACGTTACAGGAGACCAGGAGTTTTATGGTCGGCATGACTAATCATCTCCGGCTTGTCTATATCCACGGGCCTCTATCTCGGGAGGGATTAGAGCGTTCTAGAGGGGAGTTAAGAAACAGAGGAAGGATTGGGGTATAAAGTCGCGAATCTGGCTTAACTATTGCACTTGCCATCATATAGCCCCTACCGTATTTGAGGTGTGCTAGGGTCTACTTATAGTCAGACTTAATTGTATCCATTGACGAGGGGATTGTGAGTGAGGGTGAATAGCACAGAGCTTTTACGACGGTACTATATTAGATATGGTGACACATTCCTTGTCAGGAGAAACGCAACGCAAGGAGGCTATGGACTCGTAGCCGTTTACTACTACTCATGTAGTTAGCTCCGCTGCTCTGAAGGTGTCAATGGAAATTATTGGACAATATTTTTGCCGTTTTCTGTCCCCTATTGCCAATTGTGCGCACGTGACTAGGTGGTTTGTGATATCGCGTTCAGCATGTACCTAACCATCCTTAGCTACATACCAACGTACTTTGACAAGTGAGACGAGGCATCCGGGCAAGCTGGTCGACGTGGCATATTAGCCTAGCCACGTGGCTTGAGAATACCGCTCACTAATCCTTCCGAGTTACGCAGATCATCAATGTCTCACATCATTTTCGTTCCGAATTTAGTTAAATTTTTGCAATTGTATATATATACAGGGTCCCCTATCGTACGAGAAGTAGCAATGAAGAACTTGGGCTTCTCCGGTCGATTTGGGGCGGCCGCCAAGCCGTAACCATGCCATTGAACAAATCTATTTAACGCCCGCCTATAAAGCTTCCCCGACCACTTGTAAAGAGTAAGGCAACCAACCGAGTAGCCGCGCCCGAGGGGGCTTACCGCCCTGGGTATACATTGGATACGTACTTTTATCCGCGTAGCCCCTATGATGCGTGCGTAATGCGAAGAATGCAATAGAACAAAAGAGATCCCAAGATTGACGTCTCTCCCCGTAACCGCCATTTACTGCCCCTTCTCACGCCCGCTTCCAGTGTTCCTTAACGCGTGTGGTTTCTGTAAACGCTCTAAAGAACTTGCCTTCCAAATTGCCCCCATGGGAACTACATCCTATCGAAGATTGCGATGTGGGTGGAATTTTATATACAGGTCGCTATTAGAAAAAATAATCTGGCCAGCAGGTCTATAGATCGGGGAGCCTGGGTTCCAACTAATCAATTAGGGACGCGAAACCTCGCGGCTTAGACGTAGGCGAGATTGTTCCCGGAGGCAACAGACGTGCAGCTTGCTGTGGAGGAGTGCTAGGTGGTACAACTTCAACAACAGCTCTAGGTTCGGCTAAGTTTCCAACAGGCTTGCTTCGGGGACGCAGTGAAAATTCCTCACGCATGGCAGATCGTGGTGAAAGAACACCCAGTTCATCAAAGTCTCGCTTCGCCGGTACTTTGGAGGAAGAAACCGTAGATGCCTTAGTCGCCTTGAAGGCATTGTTGATGGTTGCCTTTGGGGGTTTCGGTTCTGCCTTCTTGCTTTGCCTAGGCTTACGCTGTGTTGCCTTCTTGGTTTCCTTGGGTGCTGAACTACCGGTCGTGGATGCGTTTATGCTGGCGAACGCGAGCTTGCTCTGTTTCGACTGCGGCTTGATCGTAGGCAAGGCTGCCCTAACCTTGGGACTAGCAGAGGGTGTTGGCATGCCTTGAACGGTCTCGATGGACTGCGGTTTAGCCTCCATGGGCGTGTTGTCACGTGATTCCGCCTTAACAGAGGCGCCGCTTTCGGGTGTAGTTTTCCTTATCTCTACTTGCAGCTTGATACCACGCACATCTTCCTCGTATTTCTTCTCATCAACAACCACGGTCTCTTCAACATTCTCGTCGTAACGAGGTAAGTGGACCAGTGAGGCAACATCGTCGCATTTGCCTTGCACGACAATATCCCAGCAATTCTTCAGGTCGGCACCGGTAGGCTCAGGATCTAGGTTAATCCAAGCAGTAATTCCATCCTTTCGGGCTCTCGTCACGCGGCACATATCTTTAACCATATTTCGCACCCCAGGGATCTTCATGCTCGTGCCGACTACGATGACGGCGTCAGGTTTAGTTCGAATATCGGCTCGCACGACGTTGGCAATAGATTCCTCGTCCGGGTTGTATTCGTTGTAGAGAACCATTCGCGGTCGTAATCTACCAATGCCGTGACTGCGCTTCCCGGCGTGAGATGTGCGTACGTTGTCCGTCTCCTCACATCCCTTGCAGAGAGGTGCTTCCGGGCCTTCGAAGAGCGAGCCGTCAAAGTCGCTTATCTCGTTGCACTTTGAGCACACCATCTTTCCCAAACCACCGTGAAGCTGGATCGTCTTGGGCCACGGACCCTTGGTGTTCAACGGAACAGTAGTGGCTAGAGGCGGCATTGACGTATCGAGGCCATCAACATTCTGTGTGTAGAGACGTAGCAGGCGGCCTTCTTTGGCAAGCGAGGCAATCAAATGGTGAAACGGGGTGGGCTCCGCTTTCTTCGTAAGATGCGATAGGTCCCGAACCATTGAGTGGAACGAAGAGGTTGTAGAACCGTGCTTGTAGACGGACGCGTCAAATAGATGCTTGCCGGAACCTTTCAGACCATGCTCCTTGGGCAAAGTCGCGAAAAGGCCTGTAGAAGATCGAAAATCGGGAACTGGCAGAAACCAAAAATTAGCACACAAATATAAAATCATATGAATTTAAAAGAATGAAAATACGTACTTCCTGCAGAAACAGAGATTCCAGCGCCGGCAATTACTACAATCTTTTTCTTTTTGCGTAAGACGCCCGTCAATTCCTCTAATAACTGTTCATCCTTCTCGCTCTGTTCCGAGGCCGCCTTCAAATCGAGATATTTGGTAGTGCGCGGTTTGCGCTCGACACGTCGTCTCTTAGCGGGCGGCGGGCCATCAGGATTTACGTGAATTTCGTTCTCGACAGAGACTTGATCTGAGGGCTTCATTGGCGACGCGCTTCCGGGAGAAGTAATTGTTGACGGCGGTGATGGTAGGCGACTAGAATTAAAGGCAATAGATGTTCGGGGAGATATGGAAGGCGATCTAGAAAGAATAGATAGAGGAGAGGAGGGTGGATTAGAGGAAGGAGGGTCAGAGAGGTCGGAGGCCGAAGAGATGGAGGAAATATCCACATCCATCTTGCGAGTCTTTTCCAATGAGAAGTATGTGAAGGAGCACCACCAAAGAAAGGTGGGAAGGAGGATACGGGAGACGGTTCGGTCGTGGCTTTTGTTGTGGTAAATGCGACGATTTGGGACGGGAAAGAATCAAGATGTTATGTCATGGCGCTAGACACAATCACTATAAACAAGGTGACACAACCCTATACTCTATACTGCGGTTCTAAAAGATGTGAACCCTCATGCCGCACTATTGGCGATAGCAAATATAGGATAGTCGTGCACGTATCACGCTGATGTTGCGAGCAATTCGTGTGCACGATGTATCGGTTCCGGTTATGAAATGGCGGTGGTTTTGGGTAAGGTTGAGTAAGACGAACTAAGGTGGAAAAACTCTTGAGTACTCCCCCCCGGGAGGTTGGAGAAGGGGGTGGACAGGTGACAGACAACAGGGCAAGAGTGAACAACAAGGCTCCTCTTCTGTTTTTGGTTTCGCTTATTCGACCAACAACAACGTTGAACGTAATGAAGAGAGGCCAAATCAGACTATAAAATGTATGATTGTGAATCTAATATAGTTTTAACTTTAGCTTAAATAATTAGGTAGGCACCAAATTATTTTAAGGCATCGAATCTTCATCTTTGCATACATCTCGTTTGTTTATACTGTAGTCATTTGCTTACGTTCTTGTCCTAGACTAGCCGTAAAACGATAGCCATTGGGTGATTGAAATCAAAAGCCCCAAGAAAAAAAAATTCTACTAAAATTCCGTTTCCTTTGTATGCTGAATTCCATTGGAAGCTTTGCTTGCTTGCTTGCTTGCTGATTTCGATTAAGGTAATCCTGCCCACCGAATTCAATTATGAAAACCCCTCTTTACCCTCTTTCCATAACATGACTCTTCTAAGGCTACGGGTTGTATTTATAAATTGTATTACCTCAATCGTATGTTAAATGGTAAGTTCATGTATAGGTAGGTAGGTACGCTGTAGGTAGGTGGCTTTTGCTCTCAAGTCGCCGTGAATGTCCCGACAATAGCTTTGTGTGACTGAATAGATTAAGGCGGTTATCATGCGACTATTTTGCATACTGTTAACTCAGCATTCAATGCCACTAGTTAGGAATTAGGTTGGCTCCTAATTCACTACCAAACCGAGTTTTCAGGTCCAGGCAGATTGAACAAGTCTGATAATCGTCGGATACTATTTGACCTATTTGCGACCGAACAGCAGGCTTGCAATGCTGAAGAATCAATGTTTCAATTCTCGTTGCTCCGTGGTTGCCAGGGATAAAAATATGGCTCTCCTTATTTTGAGGCTGACAAGCCACACAACCAAAGTTCAATAAGGTTAATGTGGGTCGACTACCTTTCAAGCCTCCTCTCAGATCTAACTTTGGTTTAAATACGTAATGCCTGCATGAGACCCGGACCCGCACCACCCTTATGGACAGCCTCTTTCTGCTCCCCTCCCCCCTGTCTGCCTGTGAACCGCACGGATCCATTATTTATTTCCATCGTGAACTGCGCGACTAGGCATAGACCCACATGATGAGTAAGTCGGTGGTCGCTGCAACTATTCTCACTTATCAGATTCACGGTCAAACAACAGAGTCAAGACATGAACTGAGCTAATGCTCTTATTTCCTCTCCGTACATTCTATATGCCTCTTTCAAAACTCTTCAACAATTACTGCCCAAATTGGTGAAGTCAGCCACCCAATCTCGAAAAGTTTTACCACATTATTCTAGCACTACTTCAACTGTCCAACTGCTTATCCGACTTTGGATGCCTACATTTAATTTGTAGTATGGCCCCGAACAGTAATCCATTATCGATATTCAAGCAAAGACCATAAACAAAGCCAGACCAAGCCTCCAGACGCCGTTTATGATTACCTGTTTCTCCACCGACCTTTTAAATGACGTCTGGCAAAATGCCGCTCATTTTGGACAATACTATGAACGGAGACGCCATGCAAGTTGATTTGGATGATGTTGATGACCTTTTTGGCGATGGCGCGCCCCTTGCTTTACCACCCCGCCCGGTCAGTAAACGATTGCGACAGAGGCTAGATGACCTCCGAGAACGAGGCTGTTGCCAGTGATTACTTACCCTCCCTATTATCATAAGTGGGGATGAAACTAATTTACTCGATAGGGGCGTCGCCTGGTCCAAGACAGGCACTATAGCCTCTATCACGCCCGATGGCCAACAGTTGCAACTGAGGTATATACGTGCAGAAAATAAGGATGCTACATTTTCTTTAAGCGAACCTACCACCTTTACACCATGGGCCAGTCTCCCAGGCGGTCCCCTTGTCCATCTTACCTGGGGTCCCGTCAACTCAGAACTCGCCGTCATCGATGCTGCAGGAAGGGTCCTTATTCTCAGTTTTCATGTGAATCTAAATCGCCCAATGCTTTCGAGGAGATGGGATTCCGATCCCCTAGATGATTCACAATCTATTGTTGGGACCTACTGGCTACCTCCTAACATACCAGTCACAAACCCGAGGGTCTGTCCTAATATCTTCACAATCGTCGTGCTCAGTGCTAACAGATACCTTCCAGTCACCTTCATATACCCTATGTTATGCTCCGGCCGTCAAAAACGGAAATGGAAACGATTATAAGTTTCAGATGAGCCCGATCATCAGCACAGGCCCGGCGCATCCTCATCCCAGCAAATCTGCTCTTATCTGTGTCACCACAAGTGGCATCCTCAAAATGTTCTGGGGTCAGAACAACGGTAAAATTGAAGAAACGACGTTAGAACTTGAGAACGTTACAACTGCAGAGGATCAGGTAACCCATGCGGCGATATGCTCGGATAAGAGTAAGTCAAGTTTACTTAGCACTATCTTCCTTTGTAGTTCGCTAACATTAATAGCGAAAACTCTTATGATTGGCATGGTAACTGCATGTAAACAATTACGCCTTGTCCAGGTTGGCATGAATTGGGGTACCCCCAAATCCGAGGGCACGCAAAACGTTCCTCCTGTTAATCAGGTGCTGAATCCTACACTGTCGAAGAGACATTTAACAGTGACCAGCTGGTTCGAACCGAACTCGAACGATTCGCACCTCGATCCGTCCATATCAAAAGTTACCCACATCGAGATGTTGCCTCCCATACTCAATGGGCAAACCAAGGAGTGGTCACCAGTGGTAGTCTTAACAGTGCGATCTATCGTACCAGGACCGAACTCACCATATGCCCAAGAAGCCCAGAGCATCATTGACCGATGGGAACTCTTACTGGATCAACAGCAGACCGTTAATTCTGCATTTGAGCAGCTAGGAACTAGGAGGAATGCTGTTGGGTCCACAGCGCCGGTATGTAACGTCTACCTTTATCTGAACCATCCGTACTAATCTACGCCGTAGAATGGCAGCAGGCTCAAGAAACTGGATTCTGTTGTTGTTAATAAGGTCGTGATGACGGTTACCCTAGTTAATTTCGGGAAGGTTATCTGCCTCGCATATAGTGATGGCAGTGTAGAATATCGAGATCGATTCACTATGGCCGAGTTATACCGCGAAGTTAACTTGGATCGCATCAACTCGATCCTTGACATCGGCTTTTCTCAAAGCGGGGAGTCATCATGTGAGCCTTATGCGATGGCCTCTCTCTTCTATGTTGACTAATTAGCGGTCTAGGTCTCCAAATGGCTCTCTCGCCAACAAAATTCTCCCTAGTTCAACTTTACGAAAATGGACAAATGAAATGGCACAGCATCAATTATACGCTTGCTGATGTAGCGTCTATGACCGATGGTAAGCACCATAGTCGTCATCTAAATGTATTCCCAACGGCTTATGCTTATTCAGCTCAAATTTCTGCGGTCGTTGCTGGCTTCACGATATCCACTGCTCAAGCTGCCTCCCACGGCGCGAATATTGATGATATTCTAGCAGTTGCGCGAAACTTCGCTTGCAAAGAGAGTAAGATCAAGAAATCTACGTTACTCGCCGATTATGATAGTCTTTCACTGACGCCGACTTAGGTTTCGCAATCGACTGGGTGAAAGCCCTGACGCAACTGATGAAAATAACGGTTGATTATACGGAAGATGCACCACACGATCATCTCATCAAGAACAGTGCGTTACAGATGTGCTTCAGCATCATGAATTATCTCGGGTGGAAGGGTGACATCAAACCCCGACAAGCTTTGGGAAAGCTGTCCATGTTAGCCCTTAACATACGGAACATTGTGATCATGATCACTCTCTCAAGTAACGTCGTTCCCATTAATAATAAGAGCACCATGACCCCGCTTGATGAACCTGGTAAGTGTTTTCTTTCTATAGTCTCTAACGTTTTCCATACTGATTAGCATCATCATGTAGAGGCAGTTAATGCTCTTGTCGGCTGCGTCAAGTGGTCAACTGACCTCCTTTGCTGGTTGTGCGACTCACTCTTCTGCCTTTTTGACGATGCCAAGTTCATGGGTCTCTTGAAGCATAATCAATCGGTGCCCATGATGGCGCACTTGAACGCACAAAACGAAATCGCTTTACATCTGATATTATCTTCGGCAACACGAGGCCTGCTTTCCGCCATATGCCGCCGGATTACCCTCCTCGATTCGTTCTCTACAAAAGCTATTAGCTGGTACGAAAACCGTGACAAGTCTAATGCAAATAACAACCCATCCGATCCTCGTGTTACAGCTCACGCAGCTTTGTACGCCGCATACCAAAAGATACGTCGGTATACATCATCTACACTCATTAAAGCTGATGAGTTCGATAAACTCCTCACTGGTCTAGGTGCCGATATTCGGTCAGCTTACAATTCAACGCTTGCGGTCCTCGGGGAGCAAGCTGCTCGAACGGCTAACAATGGTCAGCAGCCGCAAGGCCAAAATGCCGCTAGATCCGACGCATCCCAAGAAGCTATTGCCCGCGGACGCCAACACTGCGAGCTCAGTATGCTCCTCTTGCAAGAGCCACCCCCATTCTTCGTCGCGGTCGTCGACAAGTTTTTCAATAAGGAACTCAAAGAATTTCGAGCACACTCCGAAGTCGCAAAGCTATACTTTGCAGATTATTCAATTCTCGAGATCAACGATGGACCGCGCACGTTGGCGAAGAAAAGAGCGAGCGGAGTAAGAGTGGATCTTTTCAAGAGAATAGAGATCTCGAGAAAACCAAGCGGCGGCACTGGTGCTCACGGGGCAAATAGTAAGGCCCAGGCATCGTGGAGGGTGTGTGCTCGCTGCGCGAGTGTGATGGAAGATCTCGCCTTGATTAATCAAAGGCCGGGTCTCACTTTCTTGCTTCGCCAGCAGAACAATTGCAGCTGCGGAGGCCGGATGGCGATATTACCGCAAGAAGAGGCTAAGCACCACTAGGGATGCCCGTCGGCCTTGGATAGACATATCCATCCTATGATATTCTTTCTTTCATGCGCTGGCTTACCTGAGATTGGCGTTCCTGTTTAGGATACTCCTAGTCCGTTGTCCTACTTGGACACTGTGAATTAAAGGAGTAGGAGAGGTTGGCCGCTTCTACGCAGTTAGGAATGTGATTGTCTTAGGAAAATCCGGATAGCGCACTCATAATTTGCAGCAAGATGTCTGTCACCGATTTTGAAATGGGCCAAATCACCATGGTCGCTGTGAACATACAGCATGACATACATGATGTCCCAACACTACTATTCGAATTTGGTGTAAATCGAATCATTAAAGTGTTTCCTCCAATGAGAGGATTGCGTCTTGGTTTTTAAAAACTCTAACTATGAATTAATGGGAATTAATGAAAACATCTACCGAGGTGTACTGTCGGTGAAGCGTAATGTGATCACGTGCTTCCTTGCATCCCAACTAGAAAGGGGCATATTACCATTCCCCCCTCTTGCTTTGGAAACACTTGACTACTAGTAAGGTACTCAGCATCTTCAAAATTTCATCGCTTGCTCCACATGAAGAGATACCTAACCTAGATGATTTCAGGATCCCATATTCGAGCTATCGATATCCTCTTGTGATCTTTACTAGCATGAACCAGCAGGCAGGTAAATGCGGGAAAACTAAAACTCACGAAGAGCCATGTGACGTTAAATTCAGGGACGAAGATGCAGCGTGAGCCAAGGATTAGGCTAGGGTCGTCAGTGACGCAAACGCCAGTATTCGAGGGCTTAGGACGCATGCTATGGCTGATGTAAAGCATCAGCCAACCTCCATATTTCATCATTTCTTCCCTGATTCTCGTCGAGTTAGGTCTGACCCATCCAGTCTCTCAGGGGTTTTTTAATTAGCCTAGATTCAGTGGCTTCATAGTCGTTCGCTAGGTGTTGCTGTCGGTCGCGACAGCTAAGACACAAGGAAAGATAACGAAGTTCTCCGAGCCAATATTGAGCCACCATCTAACGTCAATGGCTGCTTATTCATTACAACTTCAGGTCATTTGCGTCTTGCCGACAGGTAAAGCGAAACACTTCCCGTGCGCCTCCCCCCAGTCCCCCAACAAAATTCTTATCCGGAAATATCCGTTCGCCGAGGTGCATGAACCGATTCCGGCCCGGACCGCTTTACGGAGGAGTACTACCATGATTCAGATAACCGTGGGTCCACCGATTTTCTCGTTCCTGTCGTACATGCATTCAACGGTAGCTCTAACGGACGTCATGTCTCACTCCCCGCTCATGACTTAGAGAGTCAGCGACCATTCACGTTCGGCTATAGTGCCATTACTGCCACCACGATAGTAACTTAGGATCGGACCATAAAATGAGCCAGAACATGATCTCCTAGTTTGAGAGAAAGACACCCGATTCCAGGTCAACGGGGCAGTCCATGTCACACGTAACTACAACGATGTGTGATGTAAACGAGCTTAGCATGTAGCTCACAGAAGTCCATATGTAATTGTGCTAGACCTTACACATCATGCAGGCAGATCAGACGTACACCTAGCCCGTTAGGTCTCAGAGGCCGCTGTCTCCTGACGACGTGGCGAGAGGATTCGGCTCGAACATCGTTTATGAGCGGCATGCATACCTCTCCGGATCGGGTACTCCGTCTGCACGCCATGTGGTTAGCCGTCGAGTTGCAAAACCATTTGACGTAGATAATAGCTCTTAGTTGCAAAACAAACAGATATGGACCGCAGCCGTGCATATTTCCAATATAAACCTCGCTTAGAACTACCCAGACTTCAGCGAAGGTCTTCGATAAAAGTTGATCGGATATTGTGGCTGGCCTTATCATAATTCTAATACTCGCGGATGTCGTCAATTTGGACGCCACGAATGCAGAGGACATCGGTTACGACAAAGTAAGGCTGCCAGTTATACCCCACGGTTGAATATCTTAGTACCTTGTCCGAAGCCCACTGCCATTATAAATACTAACGGTGTTCCATAGATCATCTCAGTATGAATCTACCCATCCACATCAGCATCTCCTCCCTATTCAAGATATACGCCTGTTCCCCTTATGATCATGTCTGATTATAACGAGAAAGAACTATTGGCCAAGAGGCTCAAGGGCCAGAGGCTTGTCATTCCGGACATGCGTCCAATCTTCGCACATTGGCCTAGCGAAAGGAATGAGAATTATCAGGCCGTGAAAGACGCGATCGATGAACGACTCGCTAAGTATGTGAGACCTCCCTGAAGCAGATGAAGAATTGTGTTAATATTAAGAAGGCAAACTATGACGGACGAGGCTCGTACATCATTCAATTTTATGAATCCAGCTTTATTCGCAGCAACGTAAGTTGACATCAACTTCATCTATCAATATGGATTCCATGTAGGCTTACCGATTGATAGATGGTGGCCAACCTCTTCGAAGGATCATTATCGAATCTTAGTCGATTATGTCATTTGGTTCCTTTACTGGGATGATCTTGTCGAGGGGCTCGCCCACGATGCAAGCGCAGCTGAAGATCTACGGAGCGAGACCAAGACTCTTGTCCGCCGATCGCTCGGTCTAGGGGGCTTGGAAGAAAAGATGACTATCTCTAACCCATTTATACTCGGCATCAAGGACATCGCAAAGGGACTCTGCAGCTTCTATGATGAAGGTGGGACTGCAACCTCCCCTTTTTTACAACCTCACGATCTGTCACTAACACGCAGGACATGGTTTAGAGCAGCGTAAGGTCCTCCTAGGGCATTTCGATCGATATATCGATTCTACGCTGCTTGAAGCGGAAGCAGATCTGAATGATAAACTACCCAGTTTGAAGAGGTACTGGGAGGTGAGGATACTCACAAGCGGTATGGGTACACTACTCGGCGTTACTGAGTATGTGATTGACGACCCCAACCCCAAGGCAGACATACTGACCTAGAGATAGATATGCCGCCCATGCCAAACTACCCTCACGACTAGTCCACTCAGCGGCGTACGAGACCTTATGGGTCAGCACCATCATGATCAATTCGATGTATGTCTACAATGTATCATGTGACCTGGACAAATCTCTGACACGAGCTTAGTGTGAATGACCTGGTATCCTTTAAGAAGGAAATGGTAGGCTCCTGTATTCTTTATGGGTAATTTATATATGCCTTCATCATACTAACACGCCACAATAGAAGGCAGGCAGCGTACTAAGCTCCGTTGCCATCCTCTATCAACAGGTCGACAATCTTGATGCGGCGGTGCAAATGTCGCTTGCGCATCTCCGAATACTTGTTGACGAGTTCGATCGCACGGCTACTACGATACTGTCGAAGTTCTCTCTAGCACCCAACGAGATTGAGCCTGTCTCGAAGGTCATCAATGCCTTGAGGATGGTCAACACAGGAAATCTCGAGTGGAGGTCCGTCCTACCCCTTAAAGACACATATTCGGCTGTAGCGCATTTACTAACATCTTATACAGCTTGAACGTCAAGCGTTATGGAGTCGGCCAATTCATGAACCATAATGGGCAGATTGAAATCATTCTGTGATGCCTTAATAGGCTGTCCTGTCCTCGATATTTGGCGTATTGAACGAATCTCAAAAGAGGTTTCCGACCTCTTTATAGAAGTTGGATACAGAAATTAGAATTTCGGAGTATAACACTGTTCTCAAATTGATGGATGTCGGTCACTGTCATTTTCTCATATACGATTTCCAAACTTGAATCTCAATGCAGGTCTCTAGAGTGCGTCAATATATTTCTTACCTACCTGTTAGGTAGCTATTATGAAATGATAAAGCTACTCCAGCCTTACCTAATCTTCTGAGGATGAATGAACGAATTTATGCTGAAAAAGGTCACCGAGACCCCTTGCTCTTAGAGCTCACTTCGGCGTTCACTCCAAGCCCCTTGTAAAATTAAGCGGAGACTTAGCATTGCTAGGCATCTTGCATGCCTAGGAGGTACATATATGAACTTTCGTATTATCGACCACATAGATCTGGACCACGAGATATCGCAGAAGTACAGATAGCGAACACCATCGCAAAGGTGCCAGCCGATTAACCGGTATGACATTGTATATTAACGGGGATGACCTATGTGATGAAAGTGACTATGAGAGGCTGTGTCTATAGTGTACCAATAATTAGCACTACCGGATGACTGCCAACGACAATGAGGGGAGAAAAGCGGCTCCTACCGCGGATCTATTGCTAGGTAGACATGCTAAAAGCACCAATAGGAAGCATATGCCATTGAGATCATCGTTAAAGTTAACGGCATTGAAAGCTTGAGGGGAACCCGGCATAGCCTTGGCAGGACCCTCTCCACACAATCAACGTGGTATTACGAGGGGCTATGATAGCTAGGGGAGATATGGATCGTGACAGCATGAGTCGTAATTCGATGCCGGTCTTGCATTATCGGGCTTTGCTTCGTGCTGAGGGAAGCTCATCCTTGTCAAGAGTAACACGCGGTGCGAAAGCTTAAGGGTTTAAAGTTGAGCCAGACGGCCGCCTCTGCAGCTTTTCAGATATTATATCATCGGGCAGGACAGCTGGTTCTCGAATTTGAGTGTTCAGATTTTACTTCTCACGGGCAGCACCAGGAAGAGACAGTATTGCTTACTCCTATAATTTATAATCGACGGAATACCTAACTCCACGATGAAGTTCCTTGGTCCTCTCCTGGCAGCTCCTCTTGCTGCTCTCGCGGCCCCTATCTTGGAGGCGCGAGGTGAAGCAATTCCGGGTAAATGGATCGCAGTTCTCAAGCCCGAGAGCGCGACCAAAATTCTGGTCAGCACGATGGAGAACATCCTAGGAGGAGTTTCTCCCAAACACACTTATAAGATCGGTAGCTTCCAAGGGTACTCAATTTCGGCCTCGGATGCAGTGATCAACTCGATTGCAGACCTATCCGAGGTTAGTACAGTAGTCGTGATTTGAAAGTCACATGCTAATAGCTCCTCAGATCGCATATATCGAACCGGATTATAAAGTCAGCATCGCCTCGCTGCGAACTCAAAATGCTGCGCCGTGGGGATTAGCTAGAATCTCAAGCCGAACACCAGGCACATCCGAGTACAAGTATGATGAATCTGCAGGCGAGGGCACCTACTCGTATATCATCGACACAGGCATCTTTGTGGACCATCCAGACTTCGAGAATCGAGCGGAGTTTGGTGCGAACTTTGTCGAGGGTAGTAATACCACCGCTGACGAGAACGGCCATGGAACCCACGTTGCTGGCACCACCGGCTCTAAAACGTACGGTGTGGCCAAGAAGACTAACTTAATCGCCGTCAAAGTGCTAAATGCGGAAGGATCTGGTGCTGTCAGTCAGGTTATTGCCGGCCTCCAGTGGGCGGTGGATGATGCCACTCAAAAACAGCGTAGGTTTCTTTTTTTCCTCTAATCGGCTGCATGTTATAAATACCTACCTAGACTTGTCTCGACTTACACGAAAACCGCAGGAATCGGAAAGGCAGTCGCCAACATTTCCCTAGGAGCCCTCCGCCTACTGTCTTCTTCAGTGAACACGGCCGCAGCAGCAGCTGTCGATGCAGGTCTATTCCTTGCCGTCGCTGCGGGAAATAATGGGCTAGACGCTTCCTTGTTTTCTCCCGCCTCGGAGCCCAGTGTCTGCACCGTGGGCGCAACCGAAGCTGATGATTCTCGCGCCTCTTTCTCTAACTGGGGATCTCTCATCGACGTGTTCGCACCCGGCGTAGATATTATCAGCACATGGAATAATGGTAGTACTGGTATTATCTCGGGCACCTCCATGGCCACTCCGCACATCACTGGACTCGGCGCCTACTTGTTAGCGCTTGAGGGGCCCCGGGACCCCATTGCCCTATGCGAGCGTATCCAGACATTGGCTACGCCTGACATAGTGACTAAATCCTTGTCGAAGAACAACATTCTAGCATATAACGGCCAAGCATGAAGAGCCAGCCGTACACATCGCAGAAGCATACATAATGATTGAATCTTACGAACATCACGAACATCTAATTTTGGAATGTAATTATGGTTAGGATATGCATATATATAGCATATATAGTAATTTAGAGTCTCAGTTAGCATAATATTATGTTTTAGTAACGTCATGCTCTCCCTCAGGCACGAACATGCCATGCATTCCCTTATACGGTGCGGGCTCAGCAGGCTTCCACCCGCTTTTCTGCAGAAAACTTTCATCTTCAAGTCTGAAGACTTCGACTTTCAACGGGCGACAACATTTGATCATCTCTTTTTCGCTGTCGGCCCCGAAACCCCATAGAGACAGGTCGCCGCCCGGGCAAGTACCTTCGTGACGTTAGTGATAGGATAATAATATTAGATATGGACTTGCTTGGAAGGATAGTGAGATGGGACGTACTCAAGGCCATCAGCACATCTTGCTCAGCTAGGAACTCGATATAATCTCCGTTCTGCGCTGGACACGGATTCATAAAGTAACGACCTCGCTCATCTAATCCGGTGACTTGGAAGATGTTGATCACGTCATGTACATCGCTTTCATTCAACCCATAGCGCATCACCGCCCGCGTGAGATTAGACCGGCAGTGAAAGTCGTACCCCTTGCCTGACAGGACACTTGATATATACCCATCGCATCCAGTCCCTAATAAATCGTGGACACGACCTCCATGCTCGTCGATGCCGTACCACGATAAACTATCGCCAACAATAGTCACAAGAGGGCGCATATATGGCAGACATGACCACAGCTTATCGTAAGTCGAGACGTGGGAAGCATGAAGCTGCTTGGTGCGCGCTGCCCAAAACTTTTCGCGCGGGTTATGCGCATTCCAGATGTTGAGGTCGCCGACCTGAGGGCCCTCCGGCGTGCTGATCCGGACGATTGATCCGGCGGGCGCTTTCCATGCCTTTCCGGACCTGATTGGGATCGCGAATTCTTCGAGGAGGGCCCTCGGGGCTGTTGCAATTGAAGAGTATAACTCCTTGTCAACTGTTAGAGGTGACCCGGTTACGGGTAGATACGCCGGTTTCGGCCTCGGGATGGGCTTCCGGGCCTTGAGCCGGGCCTCGGCTTCTTCTTTGCTCAAAGACATTGTGTACCTATAGAAAATCCAGTCTCGTATCCCGCGAAAACCGGCAAACCCTCTCAGAAGCCTAATCTATGGGTTTCGATCTGTCTTTCTGAATGACTTGGACAATGGCGCAAATCTTACAAGTTATGGAGTAGTGCGGAGTTGAGAGTACTTGGAGCGAACTAGATAAAGACTCGCGATAGAGCCCTTTTTAATTTGTCAATAAATCTAAGCTTCGGACAATTTACCCACTTATGCTTAATATATTATTAAATTGTTCACGCTGTTTCTTATAATAAATCCTAGGTGAATGACTACCTCCCAATGAAGGTGTTTATGGAGTAGAGGTAGGAGTCTGGTATATATCGCGGGTGCTGTTATCTAATAATGATGATTATATGGTGGCGTTGATATCGATGCTGCAGTAAGACGGACTCAAGTTAGAGGGCTAAACGATCATAGCTCAAATTTTCGAGGTCTATTACTCTCTAGGTATGTGATGAATATCCAGTATTCCCTTCATAATGAAATGATTATCAACATCAACAGAGCTCCCAACTCCTGTCTTGCTGGCTAGATAAATGTAGACGTGTTAGTAAATCTAAAGTAGGCGGGTCAATACCACGGTTTGCTTTAAAGAAGAGAGTCTCATATGGGTGAAGGTTGGTGCCAAAATAGCCGGTACCTTCGAAGAGTAAGTCTTTCGGGTGTTCGTCACATTTATCGAAGTATTGTTCTCCTTGAAAAGCTGACATCATAGCCGAGACCTTGTAGCCAGCGCCTCTAATAAGGCCGGTCGCACCAATTTCGGCGTGAATAGCCTGGTGGAATTCCTCGTAACAGCTACCAAAGGCGACAGTGTCATCCGTACCTCCATAAATGTCAGGCTCGGATACATTGGCTGGCGGATACAGTAGAAGTTCCATGCCAACTTTGTCTGTAGCCCAAATCATCGATTGTATATGTGGCCTAGGTTCGCAGTTGGCTGTCATGCCTACTAACTTGACATCGCCTGTCACACGCTCGAGGTAGGCGTCACTCCAGCAATTTGTGCTCCAATAAGGTATGAATGGTCCTCGCAAGCTCGCGTTCATCGTGATGAAGCGTTTGTACTGTTTCCACAGGCCTCCTTCTCTGAGCACCTCCCCAAACGTGCCAAGATCAAAGCAGATGTTCGGCCTCTGAATTATACGAATGTTATCCCTTTTGGGAATTGACTCGGCTATATCGGTTTTGCCGTTGAGAATGAATATAAAATCTGCGGAGCCATGAAGCCCTTGGCTGAGGAAGAACTTGAGATTTTCTCGTGCATTTTCAGATTCCTTATAGGCGTATAAAATTAGGGGCGGATCTGATTTCTCCATGGGCAGACTGAGAGCAGGACTCAAAGATTTATGGAACTAGAACGTGATTAGCCTTCAAATCTCCGGATTTTGGCTAGGAAACATACAAGTGCTGATTGCTTGAACAGAGGAGCCAGAGACCAAACAAAAACTAAGCAAAGGAGCGCCATTATGGCGTTCCTCTTCGGCATATTTGATATAGCCATGGATGCGGCCGTAACGCCGAGTTCTACATTGAAAGCTGTCAATTGTGCTGTCAACTAGTTTGAGAAAGACATTACAGAGGAATATTATTTGTATTTCAGGATTCGAAAGCGTCTTCCATAAATATGACGGTCTTAGTTTGGTGGAACATCTGCGTCTCATAGTTGGTAGCTAGAATAATTGGTCTGACCTGAATTCATTTCAGAGAGTCGAGGTTTGTAAAGCCACATCTCCCGCGTAGCTTTGGATGCGCGTTTGCTATCTGATAGATGATCCCATTACTTAGGGTGTTGTAGATCTGAACGGCCACAGACATTATACCGTAGTATGTCCTCGAATCTACGAATTGGCACATGGATTTGGTGACGAACTCGTGGAGTTAATCGCGAAGTTAATCGCGAAGTTTTATTGTAGAGTCTAAACATTACCGCTTTAATCGATTGGTTTCTCGATGATTTTACCGAATATGATATTTTCATGAATAATAAAATCTACAAAGTCGAAAGTTTGGTTTCCGTAGATGCGATGTGGAGATGAAAGATGGATAAGATTAGGTATGGAGTTGGCGGTATCTACTCGCACTACCGTAGGCTGGCTAGGGTACTTGCACAGGGGCAGCTTCCCCAGTATTACAGGGATGGTCCTTCTGTGGTCTAGCGGAGTTACATACTGGGAAGTCTCCCAACATTGAATTTATAGTTTCAATGTTATCAGCCAACACAACAGCTCTTTCGAACCTCGACATTGTCTATCACCTCTTTAGTCTCCGCGAACAAGACATCTCGAGGTTGCATAGACGGGAATACGATCGGAACCAATCCCTCGTCCACAATGGACAAGCTTCCACCCGAGATCCTCCTCCATATCCTCGAATTCACTGTTGTTGCCCTTTATGGCAACAAGAACGGTCTTCTCAAGCTGCGCACCACTTGCAAGCTATTCGACGAGGTCCTCAAGCCCTTCGCCCTTCGTACGCTGCAGTTGGAGTTCACGCGCCTAGATAGGACTGAGAGGAGCCTCAGACCGCCCGACGATGATGCATTGCGCCGCATAGGTCCGCTCTGCCGCGCTTTATACGTTGATATGATGGTGGTGAGAGACGAAGGTAAGGATATCGCGAATGTTGCACATTTAGCCACATTCGCTAATATATACGGCTTTACAGGTGAAGCCAGATTCTTGGGTGACATGTTTGCTCAAATTCCTGCCATGAACTCCTTCGTGTCGAATTTACGGCACAGATATTGCATGAATGATGCGTCTTTCACTGAGATCGACTACCGGCACCAGCTCGGCAATATGCTCGAATATACACCAAATGTCACGGCAGTGAAACTAAATCTTCCTTTCCAACTAGTATCCCCAGGACAGTACCGCGCCGCAACAATGATATTGGGCAACAGCTTTGAGGCGCTGGCGCAACGACCGGAAGAATCCAAGACTCTGAAGACATTGGTACTGGAGAACCTGTCAGATATGTCGGTAGTGAGCCTCTGGCGCAACCCGCAGGACGTGAAGAATATCATGACCACCTTCAGCGATCTTCGGAGTCTATTCCTGTCTGTGCGGCGGTACGAAGAGGGGCAAGCCCACACTATCAATTTCCGCAACCGCCTGTGGGAGATGATTGGGAAGGCAGAGAAACTCGAGAGCCTATGTCTCGTGGACTTGGACGCAGACGAGAAGCACTATTGGGACATTAAAGTCTCGTCGCAAAGAGATCTGACCCTCGAAGACTGGCAATTCAAATGCATACCTACGATCCGCAAGCCGCCTAAATCAGCCCTGCCGAACCTGACATGCTTAGAACTGAGCCAGGTGGAGGTCATGGGCTGTGATCTGTTGTCGATGTTTAAGTGTTTCAGCAACTCTCTACGGGAGCTCTACCTCGACGGTGTGTACCTCAAGACTGTTTATAGCGCCGAGTCGCCTGACGATATCAACAACACTCTCTGGATCGGCTTACCTAACGTCCGGCCCCCTCCCAACCACCGATGGGTAGCCACATATCTGCGCCAGATCA
The DNA here is from genome assembly GCA_002120305.1 of Hypoxylon sp. CO27-5. NCBI lineage: Eukaryota > Fungi > Ascomycota > Sordariomycetes > Xylariales > Hypoxylaceae > Hypoxylon > Hypoxylon sp. CO27-5. The sequence goes on from KZ112458.1 coordinate 40,110, forward strand.
AAGCCCAGCTGCGCGTCTGCCGTGTCGCTAACCTAGGCTACGACCAATACATTATGGACGAGGAGCCAATCGAGAACAACGCAACATACGATCTTATCGATCCTAGTGGCTTATCTCGTAGCATAGAACAGCGCTTCGTAGAAGTCGCTACCGGAATCAAACAAGCCCCTGCCCCTGACGACTCACCCGTATCCTACTTCCCAGAAGAAGAATGGCAAGACTCCTGGGCACTCGCCGACCGCGAGCGGCCCTCTAACATGCGCATCGACGACTGGCACGCGTCGTACTACCTCTCTACGCAGCGCAACCCAACATCCGCCTGGCAGAAGTCGATCGACGGCCAGTTCGCCAACTGCAACCAGTTCACGCTCAACGCGCTGCACAACTTCGCCGACAATGCGTTCAACGGCATGACCCTACTGAACCGCATTAGTGATCTCGAGCCGGCGCGGAATCAAGGCGTCATGTAGTACGGACCCCGTATTTCGATTCAACGGTGGGTTTCGGAAGTAAATACGTCTATGGCATAATGCCCTTTCTATACACAGTTGTTCTTATTGTGTCGTTTTATGATACCTGGTACCTACTTGTACCTACGCTTAGGAGCCTCTTTATCGTTTAAAGTAAATGGAGTAGCCGCTATGATAGTTATAGGAGAAGCTATTCAGGAGGATCGGCATGCGTTGTGCTTATGTTAAGCAGAGCTGGGCTGTTAGGTAGTACACTACTAGGTGTTGCAAACCGGCTGACATCATAATAATAATAATAATAATAATAATAATAATAATGATTGAGTAATGAAGACTCCATGGGGACCTTAACATTATTAACTATTTGCTCGTACCTTCCCATTAAATTCATTAAACACTTCACCCTTTATAATGTGTATACACATCAGACCAAGGGGAATCATGGGTCTCATTCAGCAAATCTAGTAAGCAATGTGGAATTTGTGTAGGTATTGCAAATGTACGGAGGACTTGGGTAACTGAGGGAACTATAGGAGAAAGTAGGATACTCTGTCCATCCACCGCCTGTTGGATCATTCATGATCATTGACTCCTTTCGAGCCAAGACGCAATCCTTAACCTTGCCAGGCCTCTCCCACCAAGAACAGCTGGATATCCACGCATTTTGCTCTGCTCTATTCGCGACTCCAAGGACAAATAGAAGTCTCCTTGCCAACTAGAACATTGAACAGGATTATGGTTACGAGGGTTTGTACAACAATAGGAGCCGTAGAGAAAATCTGGGGGTATTATACGCGCAACACAGAAAACTTAGTACTCGGCCTCGGTTTCATCCGGCTCGAAACTGTCGGCCGCAACCTCCTCGTAGTCCTTCTCAAGAGCCGCAAGATCCTCACGAGCCTCGGAGAATTCACCTTCCTCCATACCCTCACCCACGTACCAGTGAACGAAAGCACGCTTGCTGTACATGAGATCGAACTTGTAGTCCAGACGAGACCAGGCCTCAGCGATGGCGGTCGTGTTGGACAACATAGAAACGGATCGGTCGACAGCCGCGAGACCGCCATCTGCCGGGTCCGCAGGGACAGCCATGGGCTTCTGGTAGTTGATACCTAGCTTGAAACCAGTCGGGCACCACTCGACCAGGTTGAAAGAAGCCTTGGCCTTAAGAGCTGCAATAGCGGCATTACAGTCGCGCGGAACAACATCACCACGGTAGAGGAGAGCGACGGCCATGTACTTGCCGTTTCGAGGATCGCAAACAACCATCTGGTTGTTGGGCTCGAAGCCTAAAGATAAATTTAGTTGGCTGAAAAACTTCTCATCCAAAGGTTATTAGTACTTACACTGGAAGGTAAGGTCATGGACCTTGAAGCTCTCGTGGGCACTCTTCGCAGCTGAGATGACAGGTGCGTAACTGATTAGGGGATAGTGGATACGCGGGTACGGGACCAAGTTCGTCTGGAACTCGTTCAGATCGACGTTCAGAGCACCATCAAATCGCAAGGACGAAGTGATGGAACTGACGACCTGAGCGATCAGACGGTTCAGGTGCTCGTAACTAGGACGAGGGATGTCAAGGTTGCGTTTGCAGATGTCGTAGACAGCCTCGTTGTCAACCAGGAAAGTGCAGTCGGAGTTCTCGATGGTGCTGTGAGTGGACAGAACAGCATTGTAAGGCTCAACAACGGCGGTGGATACGCGAGGGGCCGGGTAGACGGCGAACTCGAGCTTGCACTTCTTCCCATACTCGGTCGAGAGACGCTCGAGGAGAAGAGCACCAAACCCGGAACCAGTACCGCCACCGAACGAATGGAAGATAAGGAAACCTTGAAGAGAGTTGCAGTTGTCTATGGGAAGTGTTAGCTAAGTTAAAGAGAACTAGTCTAAGGTAACTAAATGTGTAGCTCTTACCTGCTACGCGTCGAATTCGGTCAAGGCAGTTGTCGACCATCTCCTTGCCGATGGTGTAGTGACCACGGGCATAGTTGTTCGCGGCATCTTCCTTTCCATTGATTAGAAGCTCGGGGTGGAAGAGTTGACGGTAACCACCGGTACGGATCTCATCGATGGGTGAAGGGTCTAGATCGACGAAGATGGAACGGGGCACATATTTGCCGGTGCTGGTCTCAGTGAAGAATGTCTCGTAGGAACCACCGTCAAGGATGTCCTTCGCGTTGGGGTCTGGGCGACCATCGGCTCCGAGACCATGCTCGAGGAGGTACCTGATGTTGTGGTTAGTCGTAGAATTCTTGTATATTGAGCTTGACTAGCGGAGCGGTGTAGCACTTACAGCTCCCAAGCGCTGTTACCGAGCTGGGTACCAGCCTGGCCCAAGTGAAGGTGGAGGATCTGGAAGAAGAGACGCGTCAGTTAGACAGCCAAGGTTGAGTAAACAAACATGTAAACAGGTTTTGAAGATATATGGATATATATGGACGTATGTCTACAACATTCCGTCTACAAGCTGGAACAATTGGAACATGGGAGGGAACTTTCAGTAGGTAACAGGGGTGAAAGGATAGAAACTAGGAACAAGAAACAAAGTTGGAAGCTCTCAACAACATACCTCGCCCTTCATGATGAAATCGAAGTATCAGAACTGGAAGATTGAAGTCCTGCGACTGAGATTGAAGACCGATCTGGAGGAGAGAAAATAAGTCGGGACGATGCGCTCAGCGCTGGTGGTTGAAAGAGGTGTGAAAAAGGAGGTGTGGGTTCACGGCGATTGTAGGTTTTTGTGTGGAGACGAATATTCAATTCCCACTCCGCAGTTATCGGCGCACCGTTAATTAGTGACTATGAGGGGCAGGTTTCAGGGGTTGTCCAATGATTTGTCGCCGTGGGGGAAATAGAGGGTGCAACTGGGGCTGGTAGCTACGCGATGGTGTTTAGACGTGTGCGACTTGTCCCTTACTGGAGATAGAGGGGTAGTTTGGAAGGTATACGCTACCTCGATCCTACGTACCTTTCACGCCGACTATATACTCATGAATACATTCAACCGTCGCGTCAGTAACAACATACTGTCAAGCCACATAACGTTTACCCTGCATACAATCTTTCACACCGCCCTGTTGGAAATAGAGCATATATGACAAGGACCTACCTGTGAGGAAATATAGCTAACCTCCCTAGGAATCATCCCAAGCCAAACATGCATTAGTGTAAGCTACTATTTTGATGGTTACGTAGATTATTTTTCATTGGTCCAAGTCAGGAATGCTGTCTTTCAATCTATAAGCGTGGTACTTTTTAATTCGATATATTCCACTGCTTCTGTCGACAGCTTTATAAATATAATCTTCAGGTATCGAAGACGATAGGGCAATCATCTAGAGCATATGTATGCTGACAAAGGAATCATACTCTACTTTGCGCCCTTCTTCCTCCACTCAGCTGCTCTCCTAGCACCTCGACTCTTCGTCTTTGCCTTGACTACCCCTTTCTTCCCCTTGGTCTTGCCAAACTTCAAATCTCTAGGCCTACCGTCCTTTTCACTAGCTCTACGACCCTCAAAGACAATCTGCTCTGGAGTCTTGAAAGTACTAGTAGATTCTGTTTCCCTTCTCTCTCTGGGACGTCTTCTTTCACCCTTCAACTCATGTCGTTGCTTTGCTGCGCCGGCTCTACCCAAAAGTTTCCCGGCTCTGCCTACCAGAGACTGCTGCTCGGGGGTTACTTTCGGTCTGTGCTTTGTGCTGTTGGTCTTATCACAGCCTTTTGAACCTCCAAGTTTGGTCTTTACTGTTCGTTCCATAGCAAGTGCAGTCTTCCGTGGATCCTTGGCACGGCATACACGCAAGGCCCGTGGTAACATTGGAGGGAACTTCTTGCCATCTAGTAACAATGCCGACTCGACATGATTGGCATCGTAGAACTGCACATATGCAAAGCCCTTGCCTACCCGAGTTTTCGGGTCTCTGGGAACACGAACACTCTCCACTTTGCCGGCTTGCTCACCGAAAGTCCGCCATAGCCCTTCTTCGATATCTGCAGGGACTTTCGTGCGCTTCTTGGTCGTAGTTTCTCCCTCAGCATTAGTGTTAACGACAGTTTCATCGTCCACAAAACCTAGATTGCCCACAAAGACACATCTTCGATGATCCACTGCCGTGGGATGTGCCACACTATCCACCCGCATATGGCGGTCAAGAACAACAGTACCATTTAGGGCTTTGAGTGCAGTTCGTGCAGCCAACGGTGTTGAGTAGACGACGTAGGCGTTGGTGGATCTTGTTGTTGCAGACATAACAGATTTAGTGATGAATGCCGCGCGCTTTGGCATTGCCCCCGTAGAATAGGCGGTAGATCGAAATCGAATCGACTCAACCTTGTGCGGTCCGCTAGCCGAGTCCAGCGTTGACAATGGGGAGGAAAGATGAGACGTCAAGAGCTTCTTGGCTTTAGACGAAGTGATAGCCTCGACTGAGACGTTACCAAGGAATAGAGTTCGATTCGCTTTGTCAAGTTCGACATCGGCGTGGTCCTCTGTTTTCTGAAGGAGCGATTCATGGATTAATGGACCATCGTTTTCATCAGAGTCTCCTTGTTCAGACGTTGTGCCGTTCACTGCCTGACCAGCTTCGCCCTTACGGCGCTTCTCGGACCGTTCCTCCTTCTCGGTCTCCTCAGCTAACTTTCGCATGTACTGGTCCTCTAGATCGTCATGGTCGTCTTTGCGCTTCCTCTTACGATCCTTCTTCTGCGATGCTAGCGACGCTTCTGCAGGTTCTGAATTTTCAGATTGCAATTCTTCGTCGTCGTCTGAAGGGATGTCGGCCTCATCGATGTCTTCAAGGTCCTCATCCAACTCGCTCAAGGATTCATCGTCGACCTCTTCGCTTATCTCAACATCGTCTTCCTCGTTATCGTCATCCGCCAATTCCTCGCCTGAGTCGGAATTGGTATCTTGCGATCTCTGCAAGGGTTTCTTCTCTTTTATAGGAAGCAATTCCGAGTATCTAGCTTTTGAGGGCGCTTGTACGGGCCCGGCCTATTGCTAGTGAGCTTGCAGTGACTTAAACGACCAAGAGACGTGACTTACACTGCTTGCGAATAGAGCATCTAGGGTGGGGTCAATGGCTTTCGTTGAAGCCACCAGACTAGGTTTTCTGGTTCAGGTTATTATACGACAATTTTCCAAGAGGATATATGTTAGGATTTACTTACGACTTTGCCATCTCGAAGGTGCGCTACTTTGGTTATTATGCTCAATGCCAGTAATCGTGAGACTATCACGGTGCTGCATCAAATCTAATGAAGGGAAAGAAAAAAAAGAAAAGTCCCCTGCAGATTTCTTATCTTATCGCGTTAGCGCGTGGTATCCATTATCGATAAGATGCGCTTTCGCTCGGGGTTGGCACTGCCGTTGGGGTCATTGGGGGTAAGGTACAGGTACCGTGCATCACCCAAATTCGGTCACAGTTGGAAGTTCTTCCTCGCGCGCAAAGCGAAACCCTCCCCATTTGATCACCACCTTTCCTACTCGACACTTGACACCCAACTCTGCAGACACTCGTTTTATAATACGTACCTGTCTAATCGCCTAGACTATAGCTTTGTTGTACAGGTCTGGCATTTATACAATATTTGATCCACCCTCTTATTGTTTACTTCCCTGGGCCACTTTAGGTATTCGAGCTTTGAAAACTCCTCTGACGATCTACCTCGACAACCGACACCTTCTCCTTACTGTCGGCTCTACTTCAAGCCTCATACACCGAATCATACCATAATTGAGCGAATAAGGGAGTACGGGAACCATTAAAAAGATGGCAACTGGAGACACGGCGCCCGCGCCGCTTACCATTCCACCCCCGCCAATCGAGCCACTCTCCGACGATGATGGTTCAAGTCCACTGAGTGACGTCGAAGACAAAGATGCCGATCCAGAAGACCTGCACGCCCTAAACGATGCTACACCTAACAATCGCGACGAGGACGCTAGCTCAGCCGACGACCTTTCCGACGCGAACGACACGGAAGCCGAGACTGAACGCCTCTATGACACACCCCGAAATCCTACTCGGCATAAGGATATCGTCTTGAGCCAAGAAGCTGATGGGCAAACATACGAGCGTACCCCAAGCAAACTGCGACGGCATATTACAAGGACGGGGTTGGGTAAGGATGAAGCCGACAGACCCCTCTTCGAGGAAGACATGTCAATAGCTTCTAGCCCGCCGGCGCAAGAGACAAAGACTTCCAAACAGCGTCAATCACCAATATTGGGTATCCTAGCAGAGGCGGCAAGCCAGGAGGCCGAGACCAGAAAACGGAAACGTTCTTCTATGCCTGCAGAAAACTCTGAGCCTCCACAGCTGTCACGAAAGCGCACCGGTTCAGTTCCCGCTCCCAGTCGGCAAGACATGGAGGGTGACACTCCGATGGCAGATGAAGAAGATCCTTCATTGCATACAAATAGCGGCGAGCATTCAGCCGATGAAGCTGCCAACGCTGTAGTTGGTGAAGACGACGGTGACGACCATGCTCTAGCAGTTCAGTCTGACCCAGAGGTCATACCCAAGAAGCAGACGCGTAGCGGTTCAAAGAAACTGAAAGCTACGGAACAAGTCAATGAGGCCGATGAACCTCCAGAAGATGTGGCTGGCGCAACAGTACCCGAAGAGGATGGCGCTCATGCCGGTGAAGACGAGCAGGTCGAGGCCGATGTAGATGAAGAGGCAGAAGCCGCCCACAAGAATGAAGAAGAACGTACGGTTCAACAATTTCAATCATGGCTAGTAAATAATGCTAACCGAAATTTACCAGTCGAGAGGAAGAAAGCTGCTTTCGACCAATTAACAGCTATTGAGAAACGGTTCGCAACCTTCAGAGACAGGTTAGACATCTTGTCCTTACAGCAGCAGTTCTAATCAACTAACACTACTTTAGGCTGTACGAAGAGCGACTTGAGCAACTCAACCGAGAAGAAGCGATGTTGCGATCCGAGACTCCAACACATCCCGAGTACCTTGCTATGATGCAGTGCATAGACGCCCGAAGAGACGAAAGAGTCCGCGTAGCGAATCGAGAACTAGAGCTCAAAATAGAAGCTCTAGAGAGATGGGCGGTCGCCAGGCGCGCGCAGATCCATTCGCAATACTTCCAGTCAGTCAGGGAGTCGCGAGAAACAATTCTAGCGGAGCTCGGCCAGCAATGGTACGACATTCAGCACGAGCGTCGTAAGCAAGCCAACAACGTTCCTGAATTCGGTCTCCGATTCCCTTCAGATCCTACGCAACGCATTAGAAACGCATTGGCATACAACAAGGAAGTTTCCATCTTGTCTGGAGTCGCTAAATACGAAGGAATGCCTGCCGCACCGGAAATGAAAGGAGCAACTATGCAGGAGTTGGAGGATGACTTTGAAGCTATGAATGTAAGCTTTTCCCGGGCGATTCGCTCTACCCCAAGTATATTTGTTTCTAACCACATATAATCAGAGGAACCGACAGCCAGCGCCTCGGCATCAGGTACATAGACCTACTTATGTGGATTATGGAGGACTACCGTTTGGTCAGAGTCTCGGTCCTGCAGGCGAGCAGTTTATCGAGCAGACTCCGTGGGCAAACCCTAACCACCCATCAAATGCCCACCTTCTTCAACGACAGCACTCAGTTCAACATGAAGCTCATACACATAGTACTATACCAGGCGTATCGTCCGGATCTAAACGAAATTCGCATCAATCCCACCCTTTTCCCAACGGGTCAACGGCCTACCCCTCTACCGGCCCTTCCAAGACCCATAAGAGCTTACCGAGACAGCTTTCTAATTCACCCGAAGTTACGAGAGCTGCCAACTTATTAGAGCAGACTAAAGCACGAAGTATGAAGGCGGCAGAGGCGGCCGCGAGGCATGAAAACAGTCAGCCAGTCAGTAGCATATGAGATGTTTTGCTTAGATCTAGTTTATGGGAAGGTTGAACCATGGCGCAACTTGGGAGGCTAACTGACGAGATAGCTGGCTGTGCTGAATTCTGCTGGGTTGAATAGTTTTGGGGATAGGAAATAAGGACGTTATACCCTGTCATATATCTTGCATCCGGCGTCATGGCTTGTGATAGAGACCTCAGCTGGGACAGAGATGTCACCTCATCTTGTGTGATGCTGTTGGTGGTTGGTGTCTTCAAAAGCAGTGTACAGAATGGGGAGGTCTCTATGATACATGTTCGGCTTTGTCTCTATAGACACATTTTCACGGCGTTCGGGAGGTTGCCATTCATTCATAGGCTCGATATAGGCCACGATACCATATAGTTCATCTCTTATGACCGTTTGAAAAGATACTTTTGCAATCTCATAAATACTCCTTCCCCTGCCCAAGCTATCTACAGAATCTGTGATTTTCTGTCATGGCTTCCTGTACCCTTCATAGGTTCTGCAGATAAGAGCGTATTGTTCCTATTTCTTCTCGGGTTGAGTCGGCGCGCTAGGGACCTTGACGTCTTCGAACTCGTCTTGTCCGATGACGCTAATTGTGTACGCATCTGTAGATAATGCGAATAAGTAAAGCGACCCTTCTTTGATCGTGTGGCTACTTACAAACGCCGATAGCAAAGGCGGCAACGGCAGATCCAACAACGGCATTCTTGAAGAGGTAAGGTCGCCTTGCTCGGATGAGGGCGGGAGATTGTCTGTATCGCCTGTCGTAGTAGGAAGAGCTTCCGAATCTGCAAGACAGTCAGATACGATAGCAATGTAAATGCCGTAGCACATTTAAAACATACCCAGCAGCCATCTTGTATTTCGTTGCCCGGATGGGCGGGTTTCCTATCGTATGCTACAAGATTTTCGGTATAGAAATTCAAGATTGAAGGTGCAGGTGTCGTGCACAGTGCCGCCGAGAGTGGTACATGATGTACCTAGCAAATCCAGATCTGATGATACTGCGGCCACTGTGATCGCTGCTTCCTTTCGGTAGCGGCCTCTAAACTTAAACAGTAATAGCGTGTGCGTGGAAACCTTGCTGGCAAATCATCGGCTGATAAACAATCCCTGCGAGACCCACAGCGCCATAGGTACATGTAGGTGGATACCTCTGTTGTACCTGGCTTTGTCTCTTTCTCTTTTGCAGAGCTGCACGAGACGCCCCAGACGCAAGCTTTCTCTATCCGTCTGCGTCGTGACCAGACGTCGTTCATTCACTCGATTCTCCTTTCAACGACCTTGATTAACTTCATATAATCACCAGAGCACGCCGAACATAAATTTCTCCAGCCTTAAGCAGGGTTTCTCGATTGCTGATGCCGGTTGGTATGGTGCTGCAAACAATGATGCAGGATATCTACCCGGCGATCTGATAATTGACATCACCGGGCAGACACCAAAGCACGACGCGACACGGCACATCACCAACATATTTCGCTTCGACGCCGTCGCCTTTGCACCTCCAGCTCGATCCTAACCCTCCCTTGCCCACAGTTTCATTATCTTCCAAGTCTCGCAAATATCCATCTTCAATTAATGCTCAACAACTTTCGCTCTGAGCCTACCTGATATCTACCAAACTCTAGACACCGTCCTGGATCGATTGAAGTAAATCACAATGGCAGCCACCCAACTGTCTGTTCAAGACCAGATTCGCCAACTCGAGGACGCGCGCAAGTTAGTTTTGGGAAATGCCAATTACTACGCCCAAGTCATTCATGCGACGCTGCCTATTATAGGCCCTTCAGCGCAAGTGGAATTCCGACGATGGGGTGCCGATTTCCTAGCTGAAGTATTTGCGACCCCAGCACTCCCACCCGCCCAGAAAGAGTCTCTATCTCTAGTAGTTCTGGAGACACTCAAACTATTGGTGGAGGACGTCAATCAAGATATTTTGGTTCTGAGAAGTGTTATTCAGGCGGCGGCTAGTATATATCCGCTCGCCTTACGATGGATGTAGGTTTTGCTCAGCTTGCCACTGTAGACTCCTCGTAGACTTTTATGTGCCCCATGCGCCCTCTTTCTAAATCTTACATGTTCTCTGAGACGTAAATTGAACGCCATATCACTGACCTTTGCATCTGTATCAGCATTAACAATTCTTACGACACACACACCTGGGAGCGCATGACTGCTATCAAGACAAGAATATTGCGGATATGGGATACCGCTCCGTCGACCGTCCGAATAATCTGTATTAAGTTCGCCCAGCGAGTTGTCCTCGCTCAGACGCAGAGTATAAACCCAGAGCCAAGAGTACGGATTCCCCAGACTGAGATCGTGTGACCGATACTAAATTTTTTTCTACAGCGTGACAATCTCCTCGACATCTCGCTCCTCATGATACCCCCGAATCACCAAATTCTTGATACTCCCAAGCTTGAGGCTGAGGCTTCGGGGCTTTTGGACAGAATGCTTGGAGTTTTGCAAGATAACAGCAGGTAGGATGCCACTATAAAATACTGCCGAGGAATTAACTAACACGACTCCTTTTAGTGAGGCCTTGATTGTAGACGCTACATTGAACACCTTATCTATACTCGTTAGGAGCAGACCAGCTACGTCTAATAGGATCCTCAATACAGTTCTCAACTTCAATCCCTTGAAGCTTGCGAATTCACCATTAACCCCAAAGACCAAAGTTCTCTTAAAGTCGATGGAGAAGACGACCCGAATGTTGCTGATGCACCTGTCTAAGAGGTGGGATCTCCATATGCCTAACGTTTCTTCGGACCACTGATTATGTTATAGGTACCAGGAGCACCCACTAGTTGGTCGTATGCAACAACATATTGAACGGCTCATACGCTCACGGGCCGAGATCTTTGATGAGGGAAGCCGTAAACGGGCACCACCGGAACAAGCCGATGGACTCGACCCCAAACGTCAACGAACGGGAACTGTGTCATCCCATCCACAGATTGAGATAACCCCATTGAAGCCCGGCCCGCATAGCCTGGCAGACATTTTTACGTTCACCAATAATGATGGACTACGACGTTTCAATGTTGGCGAGAATGTCCCGGTAGCTCTCGCTGCCAAAATCAGCGTGACCACCATCGCCCGTATTGACCCTCAACTCTTAGATCGAGCTATTCAGGTATGTAAAGACCCTCTTTTGTGTTTCCGTCACACAATCTTACTTAGGTATAGGGTGTGCGTGATCGCTTAACGGCTCTGTATGAAGCTCAACCAGAGCCTATCAACCCCGAAACTGCTCCCCTTGACGTGGAGGAGGATGAAGACGACTACGAACCCGATTACTATGCAGCAGAAGACACGGAGCAGATTCTGAATAAGCTCGATTCTTCACCGTCAGATGAGCCACGTGAATTGAACAAGCCAACATTAGGCGGACTTGCATTACCTACATTCCATCTACCACCGCCACCCACGCTGAATCCGGACCAAGCCACCAAGGTGGGACAAGGATCAATCGCTAGAGTGTTTAGTACCATGAGAACTCTCGAGGACCCTGCTGCCAAAAAGCCCAAGGCTGGTATTAATAGACTGGCGGCTAGCACATACGACCGAGAGTCATGGATCACCGTAATCACTCGCTTAGCAACCCGTGCCAATGCAGGACTTGACAACGTGCCGGAAGATGACGAGGATACCAAGGGATCCCTACCAAGCGTCCGTCTAAGCGATATCGTTCGAGAGAAGTTATTCAACTACGTCCTAGAGGATTTCCGGAAGCGAATCGAGGCTGCTGTATCCTGGTTAAGTGAGGAATGGTATAACGATGAAGTACAGAAGCGGTCTGCATCAGCGGCGCCTTTCCCTCGGGATGTCCCCCTTCATTACGAGAAATGGGCCCTCCGTCTTCTAGATGGATTCATCCCTTATCTCCACGCACATGACAAAGTCTTGACGCGGTTCATTAGCGAGCTCCCGGAACTCAATCAGGCTATTTTCTCGCGGGTCAAGGCTCTATGTAAAGATCCCAGCTTAGTGACTCTCGCGCTCACAACGCTGTACTACTTGGTGGTGATGCGACCGCCTGTTAGAGATCTCGCCCTAGATGCCATACAGGATACCTGGACGGATTATGAGGACGCACGGCCCATTGCGGCCAAATACTTGCAACGGTGGCGGCCGAGCTTCCTGGAAGCAGCTCAGCAGGCTCTTCCTAGTAATGAAGGAACTGTTGGGACTAACGCGACTACTGTTGTTACATGATACCCTTTTCAGCTACGATTGGGCTGCTTTTCTTGCAGACTGGTCTGGGGGTCATCTCTTCAATTATACCCATAGAAGGTGGTGGTTGTTGACCTTGAAGAGATATAAAGCCCTCCGTGCTATAGCATTGGCGGATTGAAGGATCCGGCAGGGCGTTTGGAAAAGGGAAAGGGGTTTAAGGGGTTAAGGCGAGTATACATGAGTCTCGCTAGAATTACGTGTATTGTACAGTGCTACAGGGCTAGTTTGATGAAGTCTAGCTCATAGGAACCCCATGAATGATAAGAATTGGCCAGTCTTGAACTCATATTAATATTCCTCGTGAAAACTAGAATGCTGGCTTGGTATATAACCTGTCAGGGTACAGTATGATTAACTGTAAAGCTTAAGACATATACACTGTACAGCTGAGCCACAGCTGACGCACGACCCCTGATTGAGTAGCTCCAGCTTTAAGTTCACCGACTAGGTCCATTTCAAAATGGGCCTCAATATGTCCGCATAACGGTTAGTTGCATGCTTTAATTGATGGTTGTCCATGTTACGTACGTAGGACCTAGCAACCAAAGCTGCGAATAGTTACCTCATATTTTACATAACTCTGGCGATTCTTATCGAAGACAGCGGAACAATTGTTACTACCATAGTTGTATATTGACTGTCATCGGAATGATATAGGAATCATATATACGTTTTTGCACAATACAGAGAAACCTCCCTATCCCTTGTGCCTCACAATGGCACCTCGCATCGAGGCTCAGGAGATCGAGACTTACTGGAACATCTTCACAACGCGCACCAATGGCGGAAAATACCTGACGGGCGAGCAGGCGGCGCCGCTACTAAAGAACAGCGGCTTGCGTGACGACCAGCTCGAGCGCGTGTGGGATGTGGCCGACGTCGACAATGACGGCAACTTGGACTTCGAGGAGTTCTGCGTCGCTATGCGCATCATTTTCGACCTGGTGAACGGGGTGAGTTGTATTACACATGCTACCTGTTCTCTCACCCTCTCTCTTTCATACTGCGGAATCTATTATGTTAAAAGAGTGCTAACATGGCTGGAACAATAGGAATACGCAGAAGTCCCCACGACACTGCCCGACTGGCTCGTCCCCGAATCCAAAGCCCATCTCGTACAGGCAAACCGCGCTCTCACAGGCAAACAAGTACAATTTGAACAGGTCGACGACGACTCGGATACACCGGGACTCAAGGACGGCTTCGACTGGTACATGAACCCGCAGGACAAGGCCAAGTACGAGTCCATATACCAGGAGAACCGGGACATGCGGGGAGAGATATCTTGTAAGCACCCTCACTTTCCTCATTTCTCCCATATTCTACTAGATACAAATACACAAAGGACTATCTTCTAACAAGAAGCAACCAGTCAACGCCCTCTCCGACCTCTACGAATCCCTCGACGTGCCCGACACCGACATCCGGTCAGCATGGAACCTGATCAACCCGTCGGCCTCGCCCACCATCAACAAAGACGCCTGCCTGGCCTTCCTCCACATCCTCAACAACAGACACGAGGGGTACCGGATCCCGCGGACGGTGCCCGCGTCGCTGCGCTCCTCCTTCGAGCGCAACCAGATCGACTACCAACTCGACAGCGCGCGCAACAACCCCGCGGCCTCGCGCTGGGCCGCAAAGGCCGACGACACCACGTCTACCGGCCGCAAGGCAAAGTTCGGCGATCAGTACCTCACGCGGCTGGGCCGCGGCGCCTTTAAAGCTACGGGAACGGACTTCAGCGGCGCCCAGTCCGACGAGCAGTGGGAGGAGGTGCGGCTCAAGAAGCAGCTCGCCGAGCTCGAGGAGCGGATCGCGAAAGTAGAGGCCGAGGCTAACAGGCGCCACGGCGGGAAGCGGGATAGCAAGCCTGCGTTAGTCAAGCGCGAGTTGGAGCAGCTGCTGGATTACAAGAGGAGGGAATTGCGTGAGCTGGAGGAGGGCTCGGGGAAGGCGAAGACAGGGAGCAGCTTGAGGGGCGTGGCGGATGATTTGCAGACGGTGAAGGAGCAGGTCGATGGGTTGGAGGCGCATCTTGCGAGTCGGATGCAGGTTTTGGAGCAGTTGAGGAGGGAGATTGAGGATGAGAAGGCGGGGAGATGAGGGGATAAGCGGAATAGGTAGTCTCTTCCACGAGGAGAGGTTATGGTCTTGGGAAGCGCTTGACAGTCCGCGCTAGTCTGTGATGGAGAACGAGTTTCTCTACCTGAGGTAGTCTGTAATAAATTGTACAAGTTCTGGATTGGGTTCTATTTGGAATCGATGGAACCGATCCGGTCTGGATATCACTATAGGTACAAGTTCACTTTTGGTGGCTTTAGCGAAATAGCAGGAGAAGCAAGCGAGACAAGAATATGTCTTAAGAAACATCGTCTATTCTCTATTATGACGCTACAATCAAGAAGCTATCCATCATTAAAAAGGGGGCAGGGGTATCTTAGGGTACACAATAACATCTCTCCTCGGCCCCTTTTATCTCAGCTGTTATCCAGCACGCCCCCAGAAGATTGATGAGGTTTAAAAAGAGCCTCATCGTTTACTTGGTCGGCTCCAACTCAGGCTCTTTCAAGATGTTCGGCGCAACGTCGTGATGAACGGGAAATGCGTGCCGATACAGGATCTAGAATGCACTTCCATCGATGTAGCCAGGCAATGACTGCATGCCCAGCGTCTTGCCCTTGATCAAGTACACCATGATGGAGAAGACCTTGACTGATCCCAAGCGACCAGCACCACGGCTCCGTCCTGTTGCTACCATCAGGACGTCCATCGGTATCGTCTTGACGGGGACGGGTTGCTTGCCCTTGAGGACAAGGTCAATGTTCTTCGCGACACCGGCACCCTTTTAGTTCAAAATTAGCCACGTATTCTATTTCTAATACATATCTCGACGCATTTCAAGCTAACTCACCTGTTTATCCGAAAGCACAAAGCTACCACGAGGCTTCCACACGATGTCACCCGCAGCCCAAACGTCCTTTGTTCCCTTGACCCGGTAGAACTCGTCAATATCGACGAATTTCTTGTCCGTGAGAAGATCCGCAGGAAGGTATTCGGTGTTAGGTGCCATGCCCATAGTGGGCAGATAAACGTCCGTCGTGATCTTCTCGCCGTCCCGCAGGGCGATCTCGACCTTGCCATCGGGAAGCTGGTGGGAGTCCGCAACACGAGCCGAATTGCGGATATGAACGCCTAGCTTCTTCAGCTCGCCTGCCACATTGGACGCTAGAGAGTCTCCGCCCAAGATTTCACTGTCACCTGATAGGAGGACGACTTCTTTGTCCTTGCCGTACTCGAAGGCGATCTCGGCGGCAACCTCACAACCCGTAGCACCAGCGCCTGCTACCACGATGTGCTTGGCATTCTTGATTTTTTCCTGGATTTCTGAAATGAGCGCCAGGGTTTCCTCGTTTGTCTTATTGCTCTTCCAGGGCACTGTCTTGTCAACAGCGCGTGTGCCCGTTGCCAGTACTAGGTGGTCGTA
Organism: Hypoxylon sp. CO27-5; assembly: GCA_002120305.1. NCBI lineage: Eukaryota > Fungi > Ascomycota > Sordariomycetes > Xylariales > Hypoxylaceae > Hypoxylon > Hypoxylon sp. CO27-5. Next base: position 56,201 of record KZ112458.1, read on the forward strand.
GTTCAATACCCGCTCACCATCCTTAGTCGAGATTTTGACTGTCTTGTCGATGATATCGACACCCTCGGCGGTACCGACAACGAACTCAAAGGAGTCCGCCGGGTATTTGGCGAATCCCTTTTCAATGGGTTGGCTGTATTGATCCTCTTTCAGGAGACCTGGTACGACGGCACGGACTGATGCCATGTTCCAAAAGAAGTGGCTATTCTGCGACGAATCAGTATCAAGTTTTTGTAGATCTGTGCCTGTTGATCACGGCCGTTTCATTTATCCCCATTTAATACTCATTCCTACATCTGAAACTATGTGGATTCGTTGTGATCTGATGTCCATGTTTAGGAATCGGATCACGTGGTCCCTCTCTTACAGATCCGGCGTCGCAGTATTATTCCCAGCCAAAATAGTAGTAGCAGTCTTAAATAAATTTCCTTACCTGAGAAACGAGGATGACTTTCAAGTCCTTCACTTGAGGTTTTGTGTATTTCAGAAGCCGGTGTGCAACTCCGACTCCGGCGTAGGCGCCGCCGAGAACTACAATTGTTTTGGCCATTGTAGTTGGAGAAGTCCGGTTGCTAGAATCAATGATCTTTGGGAGAGCGAATATAGAATGTCGTCAAATAGGTGAGTAGGTATAGGAATGTATTGGAGTTTCTTAATATGCTCTATAAACGTTGGGGTATCATCAACGGAGTGCAACCAGGGAAAGAAACAAGTAAATGTCAAGAGTCTAGATGATCGGAAAGCAGGAACTTGCGTCTTATATGTTGTCAGTTTCACAAGAGGGAGGAACAGACCCTTTATCAAAGATACCTGTACCGTACATACATACTTTTTCTCACGCCTCAAACGGAGACCCCACTGAAGCCGGTCCAAGACCCTTGTCAGGTTGTTCGAGATTCGCAGGGCGTCATTGAGCTCGGGAGCGAACAAAGGAACTAGCTCGGAACCTTTTGGATGAATAATATTCATCCCATAGCTGACACAAGCTTGGAATGAAGTGTGCCTATTCATCATTCTTAATTTGTCAGAATCGGTGTTACGGCGTCTGCAAGTAGACGAGTGACATGGCTGGATACCGATCCCAAGTTTTTGAGAGGTTCAATGTTGTCCTGCGTCACATTTTAAAAGCCACTCCCCCTTGTTGTGTCTCTTGTGTCTCTTTGCACCGTCCGGCGGCCGTCCGAACGGTAATTCCCCAAATGAACACTATGACCTAAGCTCATAAGACACTTGTAATTAATACATCTAGGATGCTCCTTCGTTGGCGCCAAGAGGAATAATCTGACGAGGAGAATGATTAATTCTCCTGTTGCACTAGAGAGATCTGGCTCTGAACGATAGGTAGCTCGCCCATCCAGACGTTTTCTTTTTTTTCCTCTGAAAGAAAAACCTAGCACTACCCTCCCTTTAACCTCTGAAACCAATGGTTACCTAGTTACCGTAGCCACCTTTGCACATCAATACACAAGGGCAACTTGGGTAAGATGTTGGAAGATAGTGACATTCTCGGTCCCGAAGGAATATGCAGATGAGGCTTGTGGAGGGCAGACATAAACACGAGCTATTGGATCAATAGTGACAGGGGTAGGTCCTCTCTTCTAGGCCTATTGGACAGCCTTATGAAATTGTAAAATACATCCTGATCTGGGAATCTCTCGGGTTGGTACATTGCGTCTTGCAGGGACTTTTTGTGCTAGTGTGTAGTACATTATGTATGCATTCTCACTTTAAACGGTAAAATAAATCAGGTCCTATAAGAAACAATACATCTGCATTGAGTCATGAATGAGCTGACTTGGCATTACGCCTCAGAGGACAGGCGAGGACAGGAATAGTGGACTTCCACACGTGTCGATGCACGGGTTTAGTATTTAGTCTCAGCTGAGGTCGGTCAAGATTTCCGACGCCTTGGGTAGTACTATATGTACTGATTGACTGAAATAGATGATAGCCCGTATCAAACATTGGAATAGATATGAGCTGAAGAAACAAGGCCACTCAGGATGAAGGATCAGGTACCAACAGATCATCTATCGGCGGTCGGTGGTTGAAATGAATATTAAGAGGCCGACGCCCGATGTCGACCTCAAAACCGATTGAACTTGAAGGCTGTATCTACGGGGCGGTATATATTTACGCCGGGTTTACAAGCACCTGGGGCTGGCACTGGAATCAGGTGCAATTTCCAGCTTGATGGGCGTCCCGAGGACCATTCAGATTCCGGTGGACCCCACTAACGGCTATACAGCCAACCACAAGCTGCAATCTCGTATCACCCCGCGCGCACTCAACGGACGCATGACGAAAGTCTATTATGGCTGGAAGCAAACTACCCCGCCAAAACCTATTCGTCCCAACAACGTCTAGCAAAGAATAGTGGCTACCTGAGAATACACCTAAAACAACATCAAACTGGTCGACGTAGCCATACAACCTTGTCCTCTCTCTGCTTTTGATCTATTTGCTGTAACAAGGTACCTATTCTCTGCAGACAACTCTATCCTGAATCTGCATAAGCGAAGGGGATCTACGGTGACTAACACGACAAGCAGCCAAACAGCTTCCAGAAACACTGAACTCTAAAACCGTCAAGATGGTCGATATCAGCCCTGAATTCGTTAAGGCCCAGGAGGACTCCAAGAAGCTCACCTCCAAGCCTAGCAATGATGACCTTCTCGAGCTCTATGGTACTTAATCCTTCTATCATTTTCTATTATTCGTATAGACAGCCCCAAGATGGCTACCGAGGAAAAGCTTTATCGTACAAGGACTAACAAATGCATTTCTCCTCGAATTTAGCTCTCTTCAAGGTTGGAAACGGCGAAGATTTCAGCAAGGCCGAGAAGCCCGGCATGTTTGACCTGAAGGTACGCTTCATTCTCCCTTACCTACTATAGTTCACATATCTTCCGCAAAGTAACTTCAACATGGAGTTAGGCTGGGATAACCAGTAGACATGTATACTAATTCGGTAACACAGGCCAAGTACAAGTACCAGGCTTGGCAAAAGCTCGTCGATGAGGGAGTTACCCCCGAGGATGCGCAAAAGCGCTACGTCAAGAAGGTCGAGGAACTGAAGGAGAAGTACGGCTACGACGCTGACAAGGTTCCCGAGGCCGTCAAGTCTTAGGCTCGTATAGATGCTTAAGCTACAGCGGCGGTAATTGTCGCGGTATATGTCGTGTTACCTACAACCCACTTAGCCCTGCATCTTACTAGCGATTTTTTTGCGAAGGACAGACAGTGGATTTAGATATGGAAGAAACAACGCAATCTTTGTGATTACCTATATATCTGTGGGTTGCAAGACCACACAACATTGTTATAGCAATATTACATAGAACAATATATAAAACCACGTGGACTTGCTAATTCAGCGGAATTTAAGAATTTGGAGGGTGAAAGTATCAACTCTACTAGGTGGGTATATCAGTTCATTACGATGTAGCCATGGGTAGCGGTTCTTACCCCATGGTACAAGAAGCTCATTAGTGCCGAGATAATTCAAGGCCAGCCTCTTTTAGATACATTTCTGAGGTTTGCTTTAGGTCGACTCCTAACCTCCCCAAACTCGTCCCATCCAATCCGGTATAGTATACTTTGCCGTAGCTACCCACGGGACTTCACTCTCCCCGTATCTCTGCAATGGGAGATTGTACGGGATCCTCAAACCGACGAGAGGATCATCGCCCTCGAGATCTTCTTTCGCAGGTATATCCTTCATGAAAGTTCCCACCATCTTGGCCTTGTCGTCGAACAGCTCAGGCCAAACTAATACGCCAATCTCCCACGAAGCAATCCGTATTTGCCCGGTTCCTTTCGTAGCCTCACCCCACGCCTGCTTAGATATGTTGGCGGATGTGAGTAAGGCCCAATCGATTGTCTTATTCTCGTTATAACGGATATAAGTCTTAATATGTGGTGCCGCACGCTTACGTCCGCCATCCTGGTTCCCTCCCTCTTCAACTAGCGAGAAAAGATGAGTTTAGCTGGTAGAACACCGTTGGATATTAACAGGCCCAAGACTTACTAATTCCCTTCTCACAATCGTTCGCCCAATGGTGAAAAATAGGCCGCATATACTGAAGCTGCTTCGTCTGGGTCGACGATTGTATCTTCATGTGTATAGAGCCACCGGAGGCATAGCCATCCAATGAACGCCGTATCTCATCAGGGGTGGGAAAGATGACCTTGAAATTAGGCTTTAGTGCATTCGCGCGAGTTGGTGATGTCAATGCATTAAATAGAGTGTTTTTAAGCCAGCTATCCGTTGCACCCAATGTTGCGATGGACGATATTTGCACTACAACTTCCGACTTCCCGGCTTGAACTGGGACATATCGGAGAGCGTGTTTGATAGCTGCCCATCCCCAGAGAGTCTTGCTCGGGTCGTCCTCGTTTACATCATATTTCCCAGGTACGCTGGCTATAAGTGCGCCTCGGACGGCAGAGAAGTCGTACTTCTTGAGCTCCTCGACCATAGACCTGCAGATTTGTCTTTTGGTGTTATAAGCTCTTAAGTAATTGAGTAAATCAGCTTTGAACCTTGGTCCACTGCCGAGACTCATATCTGATTCTGCAATGTTGTGTGGATTCGCTAGACGAGTGAGGTGCGGTGTTTGCCAAACACCATTTGTCATGTTCGTCCAATCTTTGGAGATCATGTTGGCTGTATGTATAATGACCTGGGCCGTATCATCATGTCTAAATAATACGAGCATCTTCGAATGGTGAGTGCCGAACATCTCCGGCATGTATGCCGTATGAAGAGTAACATTGTTGTACTGAGCAGATTGTTGCTGTGGCTGTATTAGTACGGGCAGATCTCATCGAAGCGTTGAGGAAAGTAACACCACAATGCCTTCTGGTTGGTGGCATTGGATAGGGCATACATGACTCTTTTGAGGCTCGCACGACAAACCGTCTTAAAGCTACTTCTACGAGTATCGGATCTCTGACAGATAGGGTTCAAATAGCACTGAAAAGGGTCGACTTGTTGCAAAGCATTATAAGTTATAATCTTTAGGCAATAAGGACTTGGTTCATCCGCACGTATAGTCTCACACATGGTACAAAGGTAGGACAGGGATTTAACTACAGAACGAGAAGTACATCAGAAGATAGGAGAATACATTACCTCTAATGACAACCTGTTTAGATCGTCTTTCTTCCAGAAGCCGTGAACGATATGTACCTTGATGAGGGATCTCGTATCCTCATCAAAGTGGCTCATGAGGAAATCCACATCGTGTAAATAATTGAACTCCCAACACTCGGCAATGAGCGGATCTCCAAGGAGATCATGGAGTGACACAGCGCCGACATTTGACTCTTCCGGAAGATCCTTGATGGTTGTGAGCCGAATTGGGGAAGAAATAAGCTTACGCTCACGGGCCACTTTTTTTCGAGGAGGACTGATAGGGTGTGAGAGTGACGCCGGAAGTTCACCGGGCTTTTTGTTGGTGTAATCCTCATTGGTGTCACTCAACCGACGGCGTTTTGGCTGAGGCTCCGCCATGTCTGAGGAACAGATGCGTTTGGAGATATGCAACGAGCCGGTGGTGGCATCAATCAAGTTTCAACTGTCGACAGGGCTGACGCGGACTGGCTGATCTGTGTTTGATGCTTCAAGGCCACTGTCGTTAATGGCGACTCTTGGCGTTCAACTGATCGTCACAACGTCCAACTATTTCCGGTTTTGTGCATAACACAATGGACTGGTAAATACGAGCATACTTCGAGTATGTTTTTATGTTTTTATTTGGCGAGGGAAGTTGTACGGTTACATAGAGGTTTGGATTTCATCCACTTACTCCAATTTAAGGTATTTAAAGATGAAGCCTCTTGAGTAGCTGGCATTTTAGGTTCGCAGGTGCCTTCCTATGGAATGAAAGTGTCAAGATTACTAGCTCAAAGATGCCACCTTGCGTTAGCCACATTTCATCTCATGGTAGCAGCGTGGCTAAACAGAGTTTCGTTGGTGCCTTCTATAATGTCCTTTTTAGTAAGGTGTTGTCGCTACTGTAAGGGGTCTTGATGGAGGGTTTTGATAGTTGGAAGGTCTAGATTTACTGTACGGATAAGTGGGGAAGTACCTTCTATGTAGCTCGTGTCGGTTTGTGATTGCAATTGGCTGCTTCTGGTTGGTTAATTTAAGATAAGTACTTAGAGGTACTCAATCTTACGTGCTCCATACAGTCTAGTGCACAGATAAATCAACAAGAAGGAAGGCAAAAGGCGGTGCACTGTCCTCTTGGCTTGGAAGGAACCTAGAAAGAGCCTAGAGGTAGGGCGATAGTCCCGTTTCAACGATTCAATTTTCGCATCTTTTCCAACTTAACGTGCTATCATCCTAATCAATAGAAGTGATACAGACGACTATTAGTGAACTCGAGCCTCTTGAATCTTTTTTTTATTTCGCTTCGAGTTGGCTTTTTTAATTCTGCAGACGCCATCAATCTGCTTCTTTTCCTTGTTCTGTTTCTTTCTTTTTCATATTCTTCCATTGAACATATTCCGATGCACTGCAGCCGGTGACGCGACTAGAGCACTCCTTTGCCCCTTTCTCTAATCCAGAACTTTGCCGCCGACTCCTTCAATCTTCCAACCTCCTGTGCTGAGTCGCGCACTTGGCCAAATCAACAAATACCCTGATTGACGCTACGAATATTTTCTCCCGCGCCGATTCGTTCGTTGTTATTATTGGTGGTTTAAGCATCAACACGCTCGTTATCCGCGACAATAAATCGCAAGCCATCAGCCATGAGGCTCGCCTCTCTCGCGCTGTTCCTCGGCGCTGCTGTTCTTGGGACTGCGCAAGCAATTGGTGCAGACACAAGTGACAGCCCAGACCAGGAAAACACATACTTTAATGGCAAAAGAGTACCTCCATTACTCGAGTTAACGGCCGACAACTTCGATAAAGAAGTAAGGTTGTCAAAATTCCTAGTTGTCAAATATTTCAGGTGAGTGTCTTGTCTTCCAAGTAAACCCCGGATAATATGCATTAGTTATCAGCATATCATGTTATACCCTCTCCTTCAAAAAGCTTTGCACGTCGAGCTCTAGCAATTTACTTACAACCATGACAGTCCATACTGCCCTCATTGTATAGATTTCGCACCGACCTACCAGACCTTGTACGAATATTATTACACCTCCAAAGTCCCAAGCGACTCGGAGTCGGCCACCCCTACTTCCTTCGAGAAGTACTACGATATCCGATTCGCCCAGCTTAACTGTATCGCTTATGGCGATCTATGTACAAAGCATGATATTCAGTCATACCCTCAGACAGTAATCTATAAAGATGGCGAGAAGGCAGATACAGTCAAGGGTGGCAAGAGCATGTCTGTCATCTCTAGCATGATTGAAGGTGTCTTGGAGAAAGAAAAGCCTGGTACTCGGCCTAAAGAACTCCAGCTTCCCGAACCTGGTGCTACTTCATTGCCAACCGCACCATCCGATTCTGGAGAATCCTCTGAAAAGCCTGCGAAGGGTAAGGGTGACGACGTTACCGATGTCACTAAGACTACGCCGCAGAAACCAGACAGCACGAAACCGTCCAAGCCAACCAAGACTCCCAACGAGCAAGGAATATCTGTCTCTCTTACAGCCGAAAGCTTCCAGACCTTGGTCACGATGACCCAGGAGCCATGGTTCATCAAGTTTTACGCTCCTTGGTGCCATCATTGTCAAGCTATGGCTTCAAACTGGCAGCAGCTAGCTAAAGAGATGAAGGGAAAGCTCAACATCGGTGAAGTCAACTGTGACGCGGAATCCAGGCTCTGCAAGGATGTTCATCTTCGAGGTTATCCCACAATTCTTTTCTTCAGAGGAGGCGAGCGCGTTGAATATAACGGCTTACGTGGGCTTGGCGACTTTATCCAGTATGCTGAGAAGGCTTTGGATATTTGCAGCGGTGTCCAGGATGTCGATGCCGCTTCCTTCAAGGCCCTTGAGGAGAAGGAGGATGTCATTTTTGTCTACTTTTACGACCATGCGACAACGAGTGAAGATTTCATGGCTCTTGAGAGGCTACCCCTCAGTCTCATCGGACATGCAAAGCTGGTGAAGACGAAGGACCCGGCACTCTACGAGAGATTCAAGATTACAACGTGGCCCAGGTTATTGGTATCACGAGAAGGTCGACCTACGTATTACACGCCGTTGACACCTAGGGAAATGCGTGACACCCATCTGGTTCTAACTTGGATGAAATCCGTGTGGCTACCTATCGTTCCGGAGCTTACTGCCTCAAATGCCCGTGAGATTATGGACGGAAAGATTGTTGTTCTCGGAATCCTTAACAGGGAAGACCAGGAAACATTCTTGAGTGCTAAGCGTGAAATGAAGCGCGCTGCAAACGAATGGATGGACAAGCAAATCCAGCTATTCCAACTTGAGCGACAGAATCTTCGAGATGCTAAACAGCTCCGTCTCGAGGAGGCCGAGGATCGCAACGACCAGCGAGCGTTACGAGCCGCTAAAAGCATTCGGATTAGCATGGACATGTCAGACCGGAAAGAGGTCACGTTTGCTTGGGTTGACGGTGTCTTCTGGCAAAGGTGGATTCGCACCACTTACGGCATCGATATCAAGGATGGTGAACGGGTCATAATCAATGACGAAGATGTGAGTTTAGAAAGACACGTTGCTTGATGACTTATCGCTAACTTGAATTTAGAACCGACGATACTGGGATATGACCATCACGGGCAGCCCAATCGTTCCCTCACGAGTATCCATTCTAGAGACCATCTCAAAAGTCACTGCCTCTCCTCCCCTAATCAAACCCAAACTCACGATTTCGAGTTTCGAGAAAATCTTCTTCGACATAAGAGTCACGTTCTCTGAGCACCCGTATCTCTCCTTTGGCTGCATAGCAGGCCTCGCTTTAGGTTGTGCGTCATGGTTCCGAGGACGAATCCGAAGAAATCGTGGCCACTTCCGCCTAGAAGATAACCTCCCTATCAAAGAAATAAAGGAGGGTCTCCTTGGCAACACTGCCAATGGAAAGAAGGATTGAGGCGGCAATTTTCCAGCGCAGCAACGAAGACTTGGAGCATCGGCATTGGGAAGTCGTGGGTTACTGGAGTTCATATCATCCAGCGGGAGTTCTGTATAATACTCTTGTGGCCTTGCGTTTGCAATGTCACCCATACAATAGTCCCACGTCGGTTTTTTAAATGCGGTGTCTTGATTACGGGCACGTTTATATCAGCTCAGAAAGCTACGGCACTGCGGGAAAGTTTAGGACTACGGGAACGAAACGAACAGGATGGAAAGGGGCAGTCAACGACGATAAAAGAGAGAGGGGTTAGACCAAACCAAACTCTTATTGTGCTTTATTGCGAAAGCAGAGACAAATGCATTATAATAATATTCCCTACTACTTTGATATGCTTTCGCCTCATCTGTTTTCTCGTCTACATTGTTGCTGCATTCTCGTGTTCAGCGTTCAATAGAATTGCACCCACAACATAACAAAAAGGGTTTATTCTCCATTTACATGTACTATCTACAATTCTGCTGACGTACATTTTTACTTGATTAACCTTATAAAAGTGATCATGCTCTATAATTGTAACATATATAGAGGGAATGCGTAACTACACGACAAATGCCTTTGCCGTCATAAACTTATTTATGATATTCTGACCGAATGCAAGTTGTTTATTCAGTGGCTTATCTATGAAACCGATCTACTCAGGATGTGCTCATTGTCTCTCTCTAATGACCCTCTTTGAAGATAATTTCAGACAAGCAAGCAACTCTAGTGCATTCCTACACCTAGGTATCTTAAGTGTAGATCTCGTCCGTAAACGCATTCAGACTAAGACCTGACTTCGCAAGATCCTCAACCTCGATCAGGAACTCAAGCGGCATCTCGACAAGCGTGCCACGAATACGGCTCAACCACTCCTTCACCTCCGCCACGCCGCCGGGGAACTCCTCGCGCACAACGTGTCCGTACCGGACCTTGCCCTGCTGCAATGCTTCCTCCTCCTCCTTCTTATCCTTGTCGTCGTCGCCCCCCGGGATGACGAAGTGCCGGCTGAAGAACTCCTCGTACTGATCCCAGTTGCGCACGTGGTCGTTGGGCACCGGGTGGAACACCTTACTAAATACTTCCGTGTTGGTGCGCGCCGTTTCTGTCCACAGCCGCCGGAAGTCCCCGCTCAGCGGGTCCTCGACCAGCCGGTCCGACGGCGAGCCCCAGTCGTACTGCTGCGGGTCGCGGTCCACGGGCGTCCAGTTGGCGTCTGGTTGGTCCCAGCGCTGGTCCGGGAGCAAGCCCAGGTGCTTCCGCCACAGCTGGCGGCGCAGCGACGTCGCGAAGCGGGACGCGGTGTAGGGGCGCCCGTTCATGGTGCTGTCGACGGGCGTCTGGTCCTCAATCACGACGGCGATCTCGGAGTCGTGCGTCCCGAGCTGGCTGCGGTCGTTCAGGTTCGCCGACCCGCAGATCACGAGCCGGTCGTCGGCGATGAGAACCTTGCTGTGGATGTACAGCTCTTCGGATACGAAGGCGTCTAGCTCGGCGTCTTCGCTCCCGTTCCAGGGTACGTTGCGGATGTCTGTGCCGCCTTCCATGTAGCAGCTCGACACGGTGTCCCATGTGCTGTCGTCGACGTTGGAAGCGGCAGATTGGTAGCGTTCGTAGCTTCCGCTGTTATAGCCGTATTCACCCTCGTTTCTGTTGCCGTAGGGGTATCCGCCGACTCTGTCGTCGTATTCGCGGCGGGCGTCCTCGTAGGATACGCCGCTCTCCCGCTCGGCTTGTCTTAGGGTTGAGGAGATGTTGATGCGGTCGTAGTTGCGCAGGTTGTAGAAGCCGATGTAGCGGCGCCAGTCATCAATACCTTGTTGCTGCAGACACTCAATGATACTGTGGCCACCGCGGTTGATGCTGTTGTACTGGAATTCCATGATGGCACGGGTTCCGAGGGCGCCGTCGGAATGTAGATCACCGGCGAACGCGGGGACGGCCGGCATCAGAACGATGACGTGGAAGTCCTCTCCGTTGTTGTGAGCCCGGACAATGCGTGAGACAATGCTGGCGCCTATCTTGTTCTCAACCGGACGCTGCTCGTCGGAGGTTGCCGTGATGAAGAACTATGTTTTGTTAGATGGCATTTCTAAAGTAGACTGATTGCCTCAATCGGGACCTCACCTGATTCTCAATGTAGATGAAATACTGAGCATTTTCGATGGCGTTGATGTACGCATTAGCGATCGAGTGTTCCGTGGGGTGACCAGCAGACCATTCGCAACAGCTTGAGGGCGGTTAGTATGCATGACTTGATCAAGTTTATCTAAGGGGTAGATATCAGCTTACCTCCTGCACAGTTGGATCTTAATATTGCCACCGTGGCTGTAGTCGTCACCACCACGTTCACGCTCACGATGTTCACGTTGTCCGCCTTCCTCGCCAATGAGATGTCTTATACCTCGATTGAAATGGCCCTGGAATTCGTCCATGAAATGATGAGGTCCATCTCGGGATCGTTCAGTAGGACGGCTAAAACCAATCCTCTCATACTTGCCAGTATCTTTCTTGGTATACTTCTCATCGAAAATGAAGTTCCTTAGGCTGGGTTAGATATCTCTTTTTCGATGTTTAATAGCAACTTACCATCGGTCTGTGAAATGTTCGAGAAGACTGTCCACAATGGGACCATTTAAGGAAATGGCAATGTCGGACCAACCCATTCTCGAACTCCTCGTTCGGTCGACTGTGGCATTGTAAGATGTATGCTAGAAATAATAGCGATTTCGACACTTACGCTTGTTGTGATCCCAGTTATCAACTCCTTCGAAATCGTAAATTCTGGCGTTGTTATAGTCCTGACCAGGGAACACGATTGCCTCTAGATTGCCAGGGTGGGCATCGGCGATGGGGTGACCTGTTATCATTTAGTAAGTCGAGATATTCGCAAGAGTATCATAGTGTTCAACTAACTGTTCGTGTCATATCTTCCAAAGCCTATAATTGATTAGTAATAGTTTAGGAAGCATAGGATCTCAAAGTTCTGAACATACACATATCGAGACCACCCATAAAGGCGATACGTCGATCAACAACGCACAGCTTCTCGTGGTGAGCCCAGTAAAGGACGGTGTCACCAAACGAACCGTAAAGCTGCTTCAAAGCGTCTCCTGAAACCTTGGAAAGGCTGAAATCATTCAACTTAAGGTTGTCTAGGGACAAGTCGGCGAAGGCAGTCTCGAGCTTTTGTCGGTCTGTTGGTAGATGATCAGGGTGCCTGAACACCTTGATATTCGGGTGCAAGGCCTCAAGGGCATGCTTGGTGTGCTGGTAAATGAAATTAGTATGATCAATGATTCCAAGAGCCTAGTAAACTACTAACCGCAGAGTCCACTAATAATCTCAAGTATTAGCTAAACTCATTATATTGCAACTAAAGGGAGTACATACGGGTCAGGGCTTGTGTGACCTCCTTGTATACGATGATACGGACTTCAACACCTCTCTCAGCAGCAGCTCGCAGCATGTTGTCGAGACGGTACTGCTCATTGCGCGAAGGAGGTCGACGGAGGTAGAGCTCCGGGCTCAACCACCAATCCAGAATATAGACACTTTCTCTGGCCTCTGTATTGCCTGTTAGAAAACACACTCCAAAGTAGGCTCATTTCGTATAGTTCATACCTTCAAGGGCCAGAGATACAGCATAGAAATACGAGGCTCCGTCGACATACCACTTGACAGAGCCTGAAGTCTCAGGTGCAAAAGATTGGAAGCGGTAGTTGCTAGTCTGGATTTGCTGTTCATCACCGGCGCCACTGTCACCCTGGGGGCGTTCCTCTTCGTTATGGTGTAATGCCTCTTTCACCTCGTGGAAGACGTCTTCCGCCTTACGGAAGAGATGGTCCATCTTGGAGATGATGAGGTAGTTTGCAGATAATCAGAATAGAAAGGAACGAGAATATTCTAAAAGCCTACGCGAAAGGGCCAAATAAACACAAATCTAGTTGAACTAGTAGAAAAGTTCTACGTCCACTCAAATCTAGCTACATGTATTTACGGTAATTCTGTACGTGTCTAAGATGAGCCTTATGGTCAGACTGAATCACGGTTATTACGGAGGGGGGGGTGAGAATGTCCTTGGTTCCACAAGGACGCTTTCAAGTTGAAAGTCTTGGCTTGCATCAGCCCCCCAAGAGCAAGAACGAGCAAATCAAGTTTGGTCTACCACGTCAGGGGCAAGTGAAGGGGATTCTAAGAACGATCTATCAATGGTTACACTTGGAAAGGGTTGCTTGTTTAGCTGAGGTGTTGATAGGATATTAACCAAGCCTATGAAGTTATGAAAATTACCCCTCCCCCACCTGGTTACGACATGAAATTATGCACTGTACAAACTTACTGTATTAGGAGAGAGGATACGGAAAGTGAGTAACCGATTTTGGCTGTGATTTGAGAGATGTGGAGGATGTTTCAAGGAGTTCTTCAAGGAGTACAACACTGTCGCGTGACACTGTACAGTTGTATACATAATACAAGGTAGTGGTACAATATACTTACTTGTGAAAGGCGGTAGGCCTCTGACCGCCTTCAAAAGACAGGAAGAATTACTGACCCACTAAAATTTTCAATTGTCCCACCAATGCGCAAAACCTTTAGTTGGGTGGTTACACCCTTCGTATCCATCAATTGCGACAACAGCAAGCCTGGTCAAGTCAACATGCTGAAGAAGCACCCCAAGAAGAGAGATGGCTCATCTGCAGCTGCGGCGGGCGATTCGCGATTCGCTAACTTCGAGTCGGACCCTCGTTTCCGCCTTCCCTCGAAAACCCGCAACAAGACCACTCTTGACAAGCGTTTCTCGCGCATGCTGAAAGATGACGATTTCATCGCCAGCGCCAAGGTTGATAAGTACGGACGAAAGTTAAAGTCAGACAACAAAAAGAAAGCTCTAAAAGCTCTATACCAAGCAGAAGATGACGAGGACGCTGAGGTGGATGAGGACGATGTCGTTGAGAGGGAGCTTCAGAAGGCTAATGCTAAATATGACCCGGCTCGCGGTGGCGGCTTTTCCTCTTCCGAGTCGGATTCGGAAGATGACTCAGATGCTGAGGATGACCAAGATGAAGAGGAAGGAGGAGCGGAAGTGAACACGTCTGGGAGTATGCAAAGACTGCGCGACGCTCAAGCGGACGTCGAAACGGGAGAAGTTACGAAACGGATAGCCATTGTCAACCTTGATTGGGATCATATCAAGTCTGCCGACTTAATGGCACTTTTCAATAGTTTCGTACCTAAAGGCGGACGCATCGAGCGAGTTTCCATCTACCCTAGCGAGTTTGGTAAGGAGCGAATGCAGAGAGAGGAGCTAGAAGGTCCTCCTAGAGAAATCTTCAAGAAGGCTTCAGATTCGCAGGAAGAAGATTCCGAGCCAGATTCTGAAGACGACAGTGACGATGACGATGACGAGAAGATAAAGAATGAGATTCTCAAGGAAGGAGATGACCAGGACTTTGATAGCGATGCTCTTCGGGCTTACCAATTGGATCGCTTGCGGTATTATTATGCTGTCATGGTATGCTCTGACACGGTTACTGCAGAGAAGATTTACCAGGCAACTGATGGGACGGAATATCAATCCTCTTCGAATTTCATGGACTTGCGATTCATACCCGATGATGTCACATTCGATGACGAGCCGAGAGATGAGTGTGATTCCATATCACCAGATTACAAGCCAACCGAATTCACAACAGACGCCTTGCAACACTCCAAAGTCAAACTCACCTGGGATATCAACCCTGAGGAAACAGCCCGGAGAGAGGATATCAAGCGGGCGTTTAGCGCCAGCCGCGCAGAACTTGAGGATAATGATTTGCGCGCCTATCTCGCGAGCGATAGTGATGATGACGACGGTCAGGAAGATGAGGAGGATCAGGCCGAGGTGGCTGATGATCAACCAAAATTGACTAAAAAAGAGTTAAAAGCAAAGAAACTCCGTGAGGCGCTTGGCCTCAGTTCCGAGCCATTGGCCCGGCCTTCGAAATCCGGTCCAGTTGGAGACATGCAAGTCACGTTTACTGCTGCACTAATGGACGGCAACGATAAAAAGAAGAAAGAACCGGATGCCGAGGAGACTACGATAGAAAAGTACAAGCGTAAAGAGCGGGAGAGAAAGGCGCGGAAGAAGGAGAAAGCCCTGGCGAAGCGAAATGGAGCATCAAACGAAGCAGATGATGATGAGGCTGGGGAGCCTCAGGATGATCTTGGCTTTGACGACCCGTTCTTTACTACCGAAGAGCCCGTCAAGAAGTCCAAGCATTCCGAAAAGAAGGAAGAACGCCGTAGAAGACGAGAAGAAAAGGAAGCTGAAGCAGCCGAGAATGCCGCACAGAAAGCTCAACTGGAGCGACTTATGGCGGATGACTCCAAGGAAGCTGCTGAGCATCTTGATCATTTCGATATGAACGAGATCGCTCGCGCCGAAAAGCAGAGGTCTAAGAAACATAAGAAGAAAGGAAAGAAAGACGTGGAAGATCATGGCGGTCTCCAAGAGGGATTCGAGATGGACGTCAAGGATGACAGATTTAAGGCCGTTTTTGAGAGCCATGAATTCGCTATTGACCCCTCGAACCCGAAGTTCAAGGCCACCCAAGGAATGAAGCAGTTGCTTGAGGAAAGGCGCAAAAAGAGGAAGAACGACCCAGATGGGATTGACGGACAGCACCGTCAGAATAGCAAGGCCAAGAAGCAAAGGAGATAGAATCATGCGGATGTTGATGCAGTACAGGTTTGCGTATCTCGCCATGATACCTGACCTTGTTGGATATATATTTCGTCCTTTGCCTGTAGTCTTAATACCCACGCCTACTGGGCTAAAATATTCGATCATCAGCATTTCTTCGATTCAAAATCTTGTGTTTTTGAAGTGATATTTCTTTTTCATCTACCTATTTTGCCCTATCTTTTAATCTTACTAACATACATGTAGGTACAGGTTCTCGTAGGATCTGCCCATGGTTCTGATTGGTTACCTATCTTATCGCTGTTGCCTGCACCTTTTCCCTTCCACATTGTTTGACTGATAACATTCATACGTCAGAAAGAATAACAACGTATGTATCTCCCGAGCCTCTACTACAAGGTAGTGATCATGAAAATAATTCCATTCTATGACGTTGATTGATGGACGGCATATTTAGGAGAGGATCACACTAAAGTAGCCATCCAATCTAATAATGGATATCAAATCCATCGTAGGATTGATCCATCTCAATTCATTCGGTCGTTGCGAACCACCAGAATGTACGTAGTCAGGAAAAGAAATAAGCTGTATTCTCTCTTGACCTAGATTGATGAGAAGTGGAAGCGCAGCCAATCGCGGGTACCAGGCAACGCTGGCGGCCCCAGATCAAACGGTCGCTAGAAAATCTTGACAAGCATGGCTTGGTTTGGAGCCATGTTTCGGCAGAGAGTAGGTAACTTGATTGACCAAGATGGCAATGCTTGGATCATTCTTTTGGATAGTAGACACAGAGCAACGATGGCCAAAAGTGATAGTCGTAGTACTTAATAAGTTCCACTTAAACGCGACTTGAGATTCATTCTGCTATATCGGTGTTCCATAAAAATCCTTTGTGCTTGATGCCAGCTCATAAGCTACAATATTACCGGGTAACTCTCCTGGTGCTTGTCGCAGTTCATTGACATTCCCATTCTGTAGGAGGTTTGGCTCATACCTATTGACGGTATGCGTCTGGTGTTGTTGCACCGATAGTATCTCAAGAGCCGACTTCATCTCTGAACCATGCTTCCCCTGCCCCTTCTTCTTAGACCTTAGCCACAAGAGTATAAGCGCCAGCAAGCTTATTGCCAGAAGCGTCCCCAAAACTGCAACGGCTGCTATGACGGCCGTCGAAAGATTAGAACTTGGCGGGCTTGGTAACGAATCGCTTGATACATTGGCAGCGCCGGGGTGGCTGCTCTGATAGCTTGCATCCTCAGATGTATTAGTAGAAGATGTAACAGTAATCGATGCCTGCGAAGATGACGTGGTGATCGAGGATGCTTCAGTTACTCCCTTGGCATCAACATAAGGGCCTAAACGATTCGTCCCATCACCATTTAGAACTGCCCTGATGTATCCTGGCTTCTTGAACACTATGAGTCAGCAATATCGTCTTTGGGTTACTTCCGAAAATAATTGAGCTGCATGGGTTAAATATGAGGCTGTCTGAGATAGAATGGTATGAGAGATGAAGTATAGCCGAGCAGTAGGTACTTACAAAATCGAACAAGGTGCTCTCATTGCCACAACACGAAGTGTCACCAATCAAGCAGCATGCCTTCCCTGCTTTCATATCACAAGTTAAGACCCAAACACCGTCCTCAAGCATCCCTGATAGTGTTAGTTTAAATCGTATGGCCCTGACATAGGGTTAAAGGGACATGTTTGTCAACAAAGCATCTCACCTTCTCCTAAACACATTTGGGGGCAAGCTGGGTCTCTAAAGCTCGGGTCCGTACAGCTCTGCCGGTACACTTGTGGGTTCGGTTAGTAGCCGTAAGTTGGAACAATTAGTGGAAGGATTGCAAAGCTTCGACGGCAGGTTCCCGCTCTCGAGTTAGGCTAGGAATATAAATCTTCAATAAAATCTGCCATAATACACTCACTAACTCCTGACCAATCTTGAAAGCAAGCACCGCTCTCATAACAAGCATCGTTAGGGCGACAACAGGGGCTCGCGCCACCAAACTGCTGTGCAGAGCCATTGCAAGGTACGCTCAGCGTATCAATCGCTCTATTAGGAAAATAGCATGTTGCTGGGATTTCTTGGCTCATCTTTCGCGAGACTGCGGCGGCAACAATTATACACGAATGTTGTAGAATGAATTGAAGAGTTCTACTAATACGAAAGTAAGTAGAGGCTCCCTGGAATGGGAAGATTCAAGGCGTATGTCATTTATGTAGGTAAACTGCGTACCTTACCTAGCCTGCAATTTCTAAGGATCGTGTGCCGATGAAACTGGGGGTGACACAGAAACGCAACCGAAAAAGTGGCGGCTTACACGAAGGAGACTGCTTCTATAATACCCAGTAAGAAATGGGGGCAATGGAGTGCCTCGTGGTATTCCAAGCAAGAATATGCACTTCTCAACCCCTAAAATCTAGCGTGTCAGCAGCACTCATTTCTGGTGTATCATCACATACTTGACTTTTTGGACAACAGTGCCTCAAGCAAAGACACCCATATATCACGTATAAGGACGATCCGCTCCAAATACCATAATTATAGCGATACTTATCTAACGCCTAAGGTAGGCAGAGAAATGAACTGGAAAGCTATACTTGATGCTTATGACTAACATTAAAGGGGTTGTGATAGTGGTGACCACATCGCGACGATAGGATTACATATTAGAAGTTTACGGCGGCTTATTTGCTTCTAGGACGTGGAGCATTCTTCTGCGATAGGTTCCGGCGCTAAACCCCTACATTATTTAATGAGAGATACGAGTCCTAATACGTTGCCATCATTTCTAGAGAGCTTTACGAGGCAATGTCAAGTAGAACTGAAGCACTGCCCCACTGCAATTCGGGTAGCACAGCGTTTTGAAAATGTTGATTGGCTCGTGCGTAGTCTTTTCTTGCTCTTTGTTCATTTCTCGCCATTTCTTTGCCCATGTCTTTGTTACCCAGTCTACTTGGATTGGCATCTTAAGAAGTGATTTATCATAGACATGTTAGCTCGGCTCTCGCGTCTCCAAGGAGATGGTTCGGTAGACGCAAGGGCGAAATTCGCTAGCTTTCCTCCACTCATATTCATCTAAAGAGCAACTGAGCGGCGCAGCCAACAAACCTGACTTTATCAATAAGGCAATCCCTCAACCAGAAATGATATTTCAGTTTCATTAAACCTCATTATCTCCATGATTATTACTTAGGAGCTCTTATCTTGTACGTAGACGTTGTATCAGCAGCTATGGCTGGCACCGTCATATTTACAGGGGCAAACGCCTCCTTGGCAATCCCGGCTATCGATCACCTTCTGAATGACTATCCAGAATATGAGCTTATTCTGACCGTGAGGGACACTTCGGAGTCGGATGTCAACACCAATAGGTATGATACGTAAGGGCACGCATGTCCAGTTCTAATATTAGTAGATTACGCGAAGTTATATCCAAATACCCGAAAGCGACAACATCAATCCGTCAACTGGACCTCGCCAATCTATCTTCGGTGCATGAATTAGCTAAGAGCATAGCTCAAGAAATCAAAGATGGGAAGCATCCTCGCATCAAGGCCATCGTGTGTGCCGCCTATCGTTGGAACTTTGTCCGAGATCCAGAGTCAACGATTGATGGTCTTAATGAAACCTTGCAGATCAGTCACGTATCCCATGTGGCTCTGATTCTCCGTCTAATAGGAAGCTTCGGACCAGATGGTGGACGGGTCTTGGTATTCTCTAGCGATACCCATACACCTGGCGGGAGCAGCGGCGAGAGATACCCGCCCGGGATTCCTGAGGACCTGAACCTCCTGGCCAAGCCTCTTGTGTACGACGACAAATTCGGTCGTGGCTTTCAAGTATACGCCAATGTTAAGCTCACTATCACTTGTTGGATGCACGCGCTGAATCGCTATCTGCAAAAGGTACGCCCGAAAATTTGTATCTTATAGTTAACTGCCTCTGGCAGAGTTGCTTACGAATCTTGCGAATTTCAAAGGACCCAAATCTCAGCAAGATCGCGGCCGTCGCTATGAACCCGGGCAATCTTGTGGACTCCCGTGCTCTTCAAGTCAATACGCCTTGGTGGTATCCTGTTAGTAAGTAACGAAAGCTTTTTTATACCCCTTGCAAGCTGGTAGGGTCGCGAACCCCTAACTGAGTCCATCCTATGAGTATCCGCTCAAAAGTCGTGCTGGGCGCTTTATGGAATCCTGCAGTACTTGATGATGGGAATTACTAACACTGTATTGTAGTGCAGACTTATTTCTTGCGACCCTTCTTCCCACTGCTTCGTTTCGCAGATCCAACGTTGCGTACCGCGTCCGCGGCAGGGATTGACGTGACCGAACTTGCGCTGAATCCAGCTTATGCAACTGAGCGAGGATATTTCACGCTTTTGAAGAAAGACCAGAGCTCTCCTGAAAGCCAGATTGAAGAGAAGCAGCAAGCAGTGTGGGAGAAGAGCTTGGAATGGGCGAGAATCACACAGAACGACACTGCGCTCAAAGTATCCTCAGAGTAACACGTTTTAACTGGGACTATGGGCGGCTTAGGATTCTACAGGTATCAGTAGGTATCTAAGCCTTTTGGGTTTCAAAGGGGTAGCTTTTTAGCATCGAGCACAAAGTATCGGGGTAACATTCATATGTCAACCACTCGTGTAAGCTAAACTGTATGTAACACGAATTCATATATCTTCAGCTATATTTCGCCAACTACTAGTCATAAGGTAGACGTATGTTGGCTTCGACTACGCGTATTGCCAAGCATCAGGTCCAGACGACGTGTAGGTCCTAACTGAGGTGTTGATGCAGTCTCCCTTTCCGGATCCAACATAAATCTGGTAGGTTCTCTCTCTAGGCTCGCCTTCACTAACTGGACACATCAACCAAAACTGATTAGCGTGGCCCAGAACCACAGGAGCACCGAATGATTCGCTTCGGGTACGCGAAAAGCCGGTAGCGACAGCTCCTTCGGGTAAGGCTGCTGAATGCGCGGTGGTGTACGACAGTGAGCCGTCAGCCGCGACATAGACTGCGATGCCATAAATGTTAACCACCTAAGGTACCCAAGCTATATCAAACCTAGTAGGAAAATTGTATTCGTATAATTCCTTACCTTGCTGTCCGCCAGGAACTGCGACGTCTAAAGATAGGGTATTGTTGCCTCCTGTAAATACAGTCTTGGATCCCGGATAAGCGGAACAATCGAGGCCATCAATGCCGCTAGGACAATACGCAGACGTGTTCCTGTGAACGAAGAACTTCCCGCCACTGGCGTTGATAGCATCCCCCACGAAGAAGTAATCGTCGGTCGCTGGAATTCTCCACACACCTGCCGTCCACGGACCTTCTGGAACAGATCCAGCCCTTGGTGCAATTGCTGCCCCAAGGGCGAGAACTGGACAGGCAAGTAAAACTGTGAAGGTACGCATGATTATAAGAGGGTCGAAGGAATTGGTTATATGCTAGTAGGGACGAAGTTTTTTTTATGAAGTATTTGAAGCGTACCTTAGGCAGTGAAAGATATTAGAAGGATAATTGATACTAATTCGAGTTCATAGAACCAACTAATATATATAGAAAGACAGATTCACTTGACGATAGTCGTCAAGGTTAACGACGACGTGGTCTACAGATATCACACGTTACCTAGAAACTAGTTATAACTTGGCATGTATCCATAAGACCATATTTTATTCATCGTAACGCCTAATGCGACGTCGCAGCTGGATGTTGTCTGGAAGTCAATTATATAGATCTAGACCCAGCTTTCTCGGCTAATATATTTCTATGTGCCCAATCAAGACAAATGTCTATATTAATACGAGGGTTACGTATGCTGCATTTAAACCTGGGTTTATTTAGAAGTATATAATATCGTACGTATACTGATGAAATAGTTGAGTGCCTGCCGGCAAATATCTTGGTAACTTCGTATCTCTTAGGGACGTGCAGAGAAACTGAAGTTTCGCCAATTGACATAGACAGGGGTGCGCGATAAACCAGTGTAATTATAGAGGGCACCTCCGCTATAGTGCGCTGAGTATATGGCGCCTTATAGCGCTATAAGCACTATAATTTACAACGTGGCCCCGTCTAAAAGTCTACTCTTCTCTATCTAAGTGCTTGGGTGCCCGTCTTCTGTGGTAGAGTTAGAATTGAACAGCTCACCTACTAGACAATCGAGGGACATTGAGGTCTAATGAATTCAATTACTCGGCTTCTTGGGTATCCTCTTCATATATCTGATAACATACCTCCCCCACCTCCCGCTGCCCTTCGCCTCCTCTCCGTCTTTCGGTCCTCTCGGCGCATACTTGTCTAGGTCTATATCTAGTTCCCTCACGGTCTCGAACCCGAACTTTTTATACGCCTCATACGCCAGATGCGACGAGTGCACCCATATAGAGAGGCCTAAATCGTCAGCAATAACGTTTCCGTAACGTATCAGGGCGCTACCAACGCCTTAGGATTGATGTGAGGGCGACACAATTAGACCGACGACGAACATGCAGGGCGGGTCGGCAGGAACAATGTTAGAAAGCCAGTATTGCATATCGGCGTCTTCAAGGGCGTGGAGACGATCGATGGAGCTCTCTCTTTTCTCTCCACCATCCTTATCCCCATTCTTCGTTCCGTTTTCTCCCCGTCTTTGACCTTGCTCTCGCTCTTCCACCGCCGGCTTCTCGTCTTTGGGTCCGTTCCACGGAATTAGCTTTTGATCAAGACTCCTCAGGGGAATGCCCAACCGGCGCGCCCGACAATCTCTCCCGTTTCGTTGTCCACGGCTTTGACATAGACGTAGTTTTTCCTATGGAGAGTGTCAAGGAATCCGGTACGGGAAATGGTGTACATGTCGTAAGGCACCCGGCCTAGCTGCTTTATGATGGTGTGTGGATTGACGGAGAAGGCGGATGATGTGCTACGGGCACAGGCGGGGATGTCGGCGTACTGGAGGGGCTGGATGGAGACCGAGATCCCCTTGCCAGAAGACATCATGCCATACCTGGTGGTGGCACCGTAGATGCTGGGAGAGAACTTTTGAAAGGTGGGTTAAGGATTATAAGTTCTTGCATGTGAAGTTGACCTTCTGCAAACACATGCGTTGGCTTAGAACGCTCCCTCGAACTCGTCGCGGAATGGTCCGGTTTTATTCCTGAGCTTGACGATGCGCAGCGGGCGCGTGTTAGCGCTTCATATAAGCTATCAGGTAGGTAGCACGAAGTGCCGCCTCAACCAGAGATAGGGTATCCTATGCCAGCTGGTTCCAAGGTTTGGTCAAGGCCGCCCTAAGGAGCGACAAAACGAGGTCTGCGGGATCGCGTCTTGTCTTGGGTGGTTGTTGTTGATGGTTGATGTCGATATAAGCTTCATTACATACATACCAATGTCTGATCCGACATTGTACCCCTGTTAGATTTAAGCTGCAGTGTATCGGGTGGTTAGGGTTAGGGGTAGGGAGTGCTGCATGGCTGTACCTAATATGCGCCCTACTATGGCGCTCATACATATTATCTCCCACATACAACACATAAATTTTAATAGGCTCAATTGCTGTGTGTACTCCCTCTCTTAATTATTAAGGTCGCGTTGTGACATTGGTGAGTTTGGCCCATCCCATTGATGCCACCCACCGCCTCACCTCCGGGGACCAACACTTTACCTGATCTTTCTAGTGCATCATCTGCTAAGTAAAGGCTAGCATACACTCCCTATTAGCTTCGCACATGAGAGGAAAGACATTGGGGTGAAGTAAGTACCTGGATAATGTAATCAAAGCAGTGCAGAAAGTGCCCGCGATATTTAGCGCTCTCCAGATCACGACTCTCAACATGGACGTGATCCATGTGTATGTCGCTACTCGCGTAGTTCGGTTACTTATGAGTTAGATATTCTATGGCCAAACTTGAACCGCGATATGGGATAATTACATCATGCTCAAGCAGTGTAGCTGATGAAATATAGATACCCCATACCCATTAATCTAGTTGTTTTGCTCCTCAACTATGGGGAAGCCTCCGTTTGACGTGAGCAGTGAATCCCACCAGTCCGTCTTTTTGGCGCCCTTACTCCTACCGCAAACAGGATATTTCCATGGATCCCTAACGAACTTTGTAGGGGAGAGCTCCTGTGTTTGCTTAACCACCGGACATTCCTCGGACTTAGGGCGAGGATTGCTGACGGCGTACACCGAGGATCCGCTCCGTACGCCGTCGATGAACGTGTTAACCATGTTATCATGGCCGGGGCGGATGAGTAGAAGTAGCGCTACTACGGTTACAGCCGAGGAGAAGCACGCGACGAAGCATGAACGGATTGTAGGTGACCATGTCATTTCAGGAGGCGAAAGCACGAACGTAACTACAAGAAAGTATTGCGATGGATGAAAGTCAAGGACTGAAGTGATGAGCTGTTTCGAGCAGTTGCCTTCTGACTTAAGACCTTTCCCCATATCTTTATAGGGCCCATGGCTCATTCTCTCACCCGCTTGTCACGATCGAACCCATACAGATCTGGTTCTCGACATGCATTAAAACATGTACGTAGCTTACTGAACCCACCACCTCTGTAACGATATAGATTAGAGTAGGTACGTCTTTGTAAGCCATATTAAGCACATGCCAAACTCCTTCATGCCCATCCCACGATGAGAAGAGGCCGCGTAGGGATGGTCATTGTTTTCCAATACTCTCGCGATGCCCACTCTTGCCTGTGACTTTTACACCCTTTCTCTTTCTGTTCCATTATATGTTCGTTAATCGGGTCGAGGTAATGCTCGTGTCAATACTGGAGAATGAAGTGCCTTTCCTGCCAAAGGAGAATGAGACTTTGCGGGAAGCATGTCACGGCAATCGGGATGGTCGAATGACTCGATTATTGCTAGTCGGCGTCGCTTTAGCCAGTGCTTTGGTCTCTGACGTGGGAAATGTTATTATGCACAATATTCTTCCGACATCTCCCAGTGCTTCGAGGACAAGTTCATCAATACCGGAGCTACTTCCTTCATTAAACCTCCCACCACTCGAAAGCGTTCTTCGAACCTACATCGGCGAGCCCACCAGGAGAGGTTGAATATGCTTCTCTAATGTCCGAGACGGCGTCTTGCAAAGGCTGCCGACGTGGAGAAGGGCGTTTTGCCTAACGACATTCGCGTTGATGAAGATGTCGGTGGCCGTTGTCAACCGGGCCGGATCGTTGAAGTAGGCCCGAAGCACGATGAGAAGCTTATTTTCTAGCAGGATTTCCGAATAGTCCTTATTCGCAGGCCTCACAATCTCGGAAAGCTTGTCGATCTTTCGATCCCACTTCTCCATGAGATCCTCGGCGGACTTGTCAGTCCCGCCCTTCACACTCTGCATCAAATTCTCGCAGCGCTCATCGATCTTAAAGCTCATTCTCTGCATGAGCTTTTCCGTGTAGCCATTTCGCAAAATAAGCTTAGTGAAGTAGCGCCTGAGCGTTTCATGTTTACCAGATTCTTTAGTGAGGGCCTGGTGCTCCCCTACGACTGCCTTCCGCTGTTGGAATTTCTCGTCGGCTTCTTTTAAGGCATCGTCGACGCGCAGGTTTCTAAATTTATGGCCAGAGTGTTTGATAGAAGTGTGGATTCGGATGAGGATTTCTAAGTTAGTATGGATGTAAACCCGCTGCTCATGATATACGTCGGGATCTGGAGAAGCGCTATTCTCTGTGTTTTGGCCTCCGCCAACTCCACGTTGATCATTTGAGCGATCGGGGGTGTTCTCTGTTAGTTTAGAGTTAGTAACAGAAGATTTCGTTATATGCCCTTGTTGATCTTTGTTTGTGTCGCCAAAGGTGTCAGAACTGGAACCATGCTCGCTACCGTCGGTCATATCAGACCAAGGTGAAGGCGCTCTTCCCGCCTTGTCTGATGTGGGTGATTGGCCACCAGTCTCAACGATATGAAGATCTTTTTCAGACAGCGAGGCATTAGAGGTTACTAATTTCTCGGTAGCGGTCAGACGAAGAATATATCACATGGTTTGAACAGCTTGTAGGTTCATTGAAGCCGAAGAAGTGAGAGATGGCAAATGGCCTACCTATCTCGTGATATCTGCAGAGGGCTGCCTCGAGGCTGTCAAGGAGACCAACCACGACGTCTCGGACATCGAGGCGCAGTCTTAATCGAGCATCTAGAGATCCCGGCCCGCTCTTGTCGGCGTTGAGGCCCGAGGCCCACCAGTTGAACTCGGCGCATTTTTGCTCCAGCCAGTCGTCGTCAAAGTCCGAGAGCTCGACGCATTTCTTGAACCACCACTTGCAGGCTTGGGACTTCTTATGTAAGACGTACTCGTGATCGGGTTCGAGAGACGGGGACGACGCCTCCATATCGTCTTTTGACATGATATTTACACGCGCTCCTTGCTAGATTATTTGAAGCGGAGCAAGGGAAAAAAAAAACAGAAATTAGGGGCGGCTGAAAAACGCCATGTCAG
The DNA here is from genome assembly GCA_002120305.1 of Hypoxylon sp. CO27-5. Lineage (NCBI taxonomy): Eukaryota > Fungi > Ascomycota > Sordariomycetes > Xylariales > Hypoxylaceae > Hypoxylon > Hypoxylon sp. CO27-5. The sequence goes on from KZ112458.1 coordinate 82,383, forward strand.
CTCACGTGGAATGCAGCCACCTAGCGAGGAGAAGATAAAAAGGCAGCCCAATTCTTTCAGGCTCAGCCGAATTCCATGGTCTCTCAACCCCTTTGCTATTGCACTCTCTCCGTGAATAAGATTTGACCTGTGCCCCCCCTCAGACAGACGGCCCGCAACCACTACCACACGCGATTATACATCTAGTTTACAGTTTCAAAAAGCGTTGCTTGCTGTGTACGATTGACGGCTTCGCAAAGATGGACAAGTGTTGGTTTGTCCTTCGGCAAACTTTTTACATCCCTCCAGAATATGCTTTTCCCACCAAGGCTGGGGGCAAGACGATTAGGGGAAATCTACGGCTCGGTGATGTAGTTCCCAGTCCGAAAAACATCTACCCCATTCTCACACAGGGCGAGCTGCCCCTCTTCAGCCGCGAGATGGACATCACGTCTTCCCAGAGTAAACTCGACTGGGCCTCCAAGGCCGGGATCGAAAACAGCGGTATGATTGGAGGCGGCGCTCCAATCGCGGCCGCTGCCGGCGTCACCGTAGATGCCAAGCTCAGCGCGGTGTTTAAAAGCACGATGAATAACTGGGCAAACTTCGAGACGGTAGACACTGAGGTCGTACAGCCGTCTTCTAGTTACATCGACCAAGTTCTCGCCCAGCCTGAGGTGAAAGACCGTATCGACCAACAAATCTGGTTACCGTTTTTTAATAAATGGACCGTTTACATTGTGACGGGCCTCATGATCGGGAGGACCGGTGGCACAGTCGGGAGCTCTGAAAGTAACTCCCAAGGGATCGAGGGTGGCCTTGACGTGTAAGCCCTTACTAGCTTTTCCTACCCCCCATGTGGAAACCCATAATCAAATCCCGTAGGCGAGATAATATTCAGCAAATCTAATTCGTTTCTGTTGCTTTATTATAGGGACCTTCTCGGTGCTTCCGCTATGAAGCTCCAAGGTTCCCACAAGGATAGCACCGAGAACAACACATCTGCCGAGATCCAAGGCGATCGAGTTTGGGCAGTTCGATTTGCCAAGATCCACAAAGGCTGGCTTCAACGTAAGTGGATACACACCGAAGCGACGATTGGCAGCGCTCTGGACGGAGGCAATGAAGAGGAGGAGGAGGACGTCCAGGAGGTCCTAGACCATGAAGGTTGGCATGGCATTAAGTTAGTTAAATTGTCGGCAACGGAAACTACTGGTGAACTAGTCTTCGCGATGGGTAATTTCTGAATATGCTGTACTGGTTTAGACCAGACTTACTATGTTGGAGGAATGTAGCCCCCGGGAAGGAAAGGGGGGAGGAGTTTTCGTACACCTGTGCTATCAAATGGGGGTTCCACTAAGTGAAGTTGGATAGACAATGGTAGAAGTCGGTCTCTATTGGACCTCCATAAACTGTACTCTATGAGATCGACACGTGCTATCCTCATTGATACCTACCTAATTCAACCTTGTTGGAGCTCGTGCAGCTTATCTGGATGCATTAATCTGACAATAGTGCCCCAAATCCAGTCCCGCTGCTGCTGCCTCAACTCTTCATTGTTCTTGAGCTGATCATCTAGTAACTTCCATGGCTGGAGACAATAGTACCCGTTGTCTTTCTTCGCCATCTCTTGGAAAACCCTTGTCAATTGTAGTTGATTCTTAAAGTTGAAGAGTTTCGCGGCGTCTGGCCTCTGCTGCTCCTGCTGGACGAAGTCTAGTAGCAGCGCCGCCAATCCGGCTGCAATGGACGTCGAGTAAGAAGTACCCCGCACCAGCGGGCTCCGCTGATCTAGCTCAACATCCTCACCAAAGATGGCAAAGCTGTTTGGGTTTAGCTTAGTGGGGTTCAGCGACCGAGATTCCCGAATGCCCGCGTCCGTCGAAAAAATGCCAAAGACTTTGTCCGTCACGTTGGCGGGGCAGCACACCGACTTTACGTTACGCCGATTCGACGCCCCCGAGAAAATGATGATTCCTCGGCGGTACGCCCTGTCGATCGCCTCGACCACCGCATGCTGCACCGTTTCGAAGCCAATTGCTAAGGTGATAACATCAACGTTTTTCTTGATGGCCCAGTCGATGCCCTTGCAAGATTATTTGTTAGCTACCTCCTAATCATATGCACACACATTGTAGAATAAGAAACATAGACCGGGGCAGGAGCTCTACCTGGACTACCCTAGCGACGTCAGCGTAAGTCGCATGATTGGTTTTCATCACCCTCGCTATATAAAGACTTGCGTTTGGACATGTCTTGTTAATGAGGGAGACACCAGCAGTCCCATGCTCAGTGTCATCGCACGGAGAGTCTTGATGCGTATTGTCGACAAAGTCTCTATATTCCAAGGCAGGAGGTGGTTTCGCACACGAATTATGATCCTTCAGATACTGGTAGCGAGATGGTGTAATCCCAGTGTCCAACACGGCAATCTTGCTTTGCTTGTATCCTTTTCCCATCTCTTCGTATCTTGGCCGCAGAATGTATAGTAATTTTTCGTAATTTTCAAACCACTGTCGCGATTCTTTACGGAGCCTTGTTAGGTAGATATCAGCGAGGATATGATTATTTACAGGGGGCTAAGAACATGAGAGGCAGGAAAGAACTAAAAGGCTTATATGGAGATGCGCTAGTACTCACTTTTTCTCATCCAAGCTGATAGGCTTGGCTTGTTGATATGTCAACTGGAGTCGGGGAGAGGGTAGCGAAGGTTTATCAGGTACGTCTCGGACTACTTCCACCTCGTACAAAGGTTTCACCCGGTTGAGGTAGTAGTAGTTTTCTGTCCAATCCTCCAGAGGCTTAACAATCTCGCTATAAATAATGGACCTCAATGCGTTTTGCTCATTGATGGTGGTGGACGAGGGTTCAACCTTCTGCGCATTAAGATTTTTCACGATCTTGGCCCCTAACTCTTCCGACTTAATACAAAGGGGCAAGATCTTCCTGAGCGGTGAACAATGGCTTAAGTCGTTGATGATGCTCTCCGGGTGTGCATCGGAGCCAGTAGAGACAAGCTTTGCAGCAATCTTATAATCCGTGTTGATATTAAAGGGTCCCGACGGGTGGAGTTGTCCGTTCTCTCGATGTTCCTTCATGGTCTTCCTAGTTTCAAGCTCTAGGAGCAATATGCCTAAAGCAAGGATCTTGGGGTTCTTATGGATCATATCGATTGGCACCACATCTTCGCCATCTCGGTCACCAAATCGAGCCACTAGCATCGGCTCATTACCGAATATCCCGTTCTTGCCCTCTCGCTCCTCACAAAGAAAATGGATGCTATCGCTCGTAAGGCCCTCGCCGATTACGTCGGAATCGTAGAACTGCCAGGTCGCCTTGGCCACCAGCATTTCCAGAATCGCCTTAGACTTATCATTGAAATTCAACTTTGGCTTTTTTAAGATGCTCGCCAGTGACACTGCCTCTTGGTTTGCGTGCCATGCCCGGCTGGTATCTTCGCTTTTATGGTATACGAATTCATTTTCCTGCGTTGAAAAGTATAGCATGTCCTGGCCACGCGCACTGATACGCCTGCAGAAGCTGTCGCAAGGAAGTGGCTCGTACTGATTTCGCGCTTGTGCCAGATCAATAGTCGGTGATTGAGGTTTTTCGCCAGTAAAATTTCTTTCACGTAGTCAGCAAATGAACAATACTACGACCTAATATTTCGTAATATAGTGTCATACACGATTGGTACTTTCGAAGATTTAGTGTGACATATCTGTATTCTGGTCTCTTGCCAGCAACCGTCCTCTGCATGTGGGTGGTCCAAGAAGAAAACGCCGAATTCAGCCGAAGCACTCTCGACAATGAATTCGGTAGCAGCACTGGTGGCTGCGAGAGCCCTGTAGCCGTTGAGCTGAATGTTAGCTCTGATTTCATAATTAGCCCCTTTGCGGTTGCAGGAACGATATCGTTGAAGAATCTTAAGAAGATGCTCGATGTCATCATCGAGTTCATGGCCCATATGGGGTGGACATTCATTTGCCGAGACCTCGTTGGTCTGCATAATTTCTGTCGTCTCATTTTGAAAGGTCTCCGCTGAAAACTTCGTCAGTCCCTCTATGATGTCACCCCGATTTTTGGCAAATTTGCGATGTGCCCCAAAGTCTTGAAGACATTCGACTGCATTGTTTCTCTGTCGGATGAATTTGAGAGCCCTCAGGGTGGGCCAGTTTCTCTTGAGCGGCTGTGGCCACTAAACACCCAGATAAGTCAATGAAGCACGCTTTTTCAGCATAAGAAATCATGAATGATATTCAATAGCTCTGATTCAATGAATGTTGTGTTCCCAGCCACCGGTGGCATTCGCCTTGGGGAATACCCGGAATTGATTGACTGAAATTTGTCTTCCTAGGCTCGTCGAACGGGACAAACAAAAAGAAGGACTTACAGTACAGAGCCTCTCTAAGTTGTTTAGCAGGGCTTCCACTTTTTTCTTGCCTGTATTATTGCGATTCCGCTTTTGATCTTTCAGCAGGGTACTGATACTCAACAGGATGTTGCGGAGGTTACAACAAAACGGAGCCGCGGTCTTGCGGATCTCCTCTTTACTATTGATTATGATATTCCCAATACCCAGGACCTTGTCGATCGAATCGATGGCGAATAGTGTGAGATCCTCAGACTGCGAAGCTTGTGATTTGTAAGTGGTCATTTTGGCAGTAGTCAGACTGTAGTCCCATAGAATCACAGAGACGAGGGCAAGCTAAGGTCTTGCTCAGCCGCATCGAAACCCCAAAACTTCGCACCATGCACACTCACGTGATGCAACTTACACATTGCTCAAGATATAAACACGGAAGGGGCCACAATGATCAATTAAGGCTCCTTTGAAAGGATTGAAAAAAGCCCCCAGCCAGTCCCCCTTGGTTTTGGCGGCCGAGGCAACGCATCCTATCACAGAGAACCAGAGAGCAACGCCCAGAGAGCGAGGAGCCGGTCAGCCAAGATGAGGTTACCAGCAAAATCGAAGTGAAGGAGATACTGAAAAGCTCGATAGAGTAAAAGTATCCTGCTATGCTAGAATTTCTTGAATACGTTTTGTAGGATCCACTGGCTGCATTGCGAAGCTCTTTACAAGTCAAGTGGATCAAGCTGAAACCAGTACAGTGCATGTGCATAGTCCTCTAAATTTGTAGAGTCTAGCCCCTCGCCAACTATAATGCGGCTTAAATCGCGATCGAACGGGTCGAAGTTGCCTAGATACGCGGAACATACGTCGAAATCCAATATACCGGGTATAAATTGAATTGATGACAGCTGTGAGCTCTACGCTGCTACACTTACGGATGCAACATATGTCGATCTAGATCTATCAACTTCAAGATGACAGGTCCGCGTAATCTTTATTCAGCTCCGCTAGGTAAATCGCCGTTGGAGGAGAGTAACCTAACGAGGAATATCTCGTCCGACGAACTCTCACAACCTCAATTCATGCTATTATATCAACCTCATATTATTTAAGTTTAGAGTTCTTATAAAGTATGTTCAATTCATTTTCTTTATGATTAGGAGAAAGAACTGGGATATTACCAACTACGATCCAGGGGTGAGCCATTCATACGGCCCCGAGAATCAATCCTTGTACTGTACCTTAACCAAGGAGATGCGGTACATTTCATTATTGGGCGAATTGGGCTTGCGTTTAAAATTTTCCTGGGTTACACTATCGCCGAAAAGCGATAATGGGTGGCACGCTTGCTTTTTACATCGTGCCCGAGTTTAACTTATGTCTTTTGTGAGGGTCTATACGGTCTCATGCTACCACGGTCTCATGCTACCAAAATTAGTTCATCCATTCCACAAAATCAGAAAGCCGGTTTAAGTTATTAGATCGGGTAGATCCAAGGCAGACTCGCTGGATGATAGAGGATGATCATGCCTACATCTTGTGACTAGTGAAAGGGCTGATTTGGAGGCTGAATGGGTAGTTTTCCCCGAGGAACCTGAAAATTGGTTGGTCTGGGCAGGAATTTCAATATGCACCCATCAGCTACGAAGAAACAGCCCCCAACATGACGAATCCTACCAGGTGGCGTATATAGGAGCCCTCGATCCTAGCTAACACTAGCAGGGTGCCTTGTAGTACATCACTACATCTCACCCTCCTTTCACATAATTCAAGTTTGTAATTGGATGATACTAGGTGCGTCACTATATTTCATGCGTGCAAGAGTGTGACTCGTTATCGAGCGAATGGTCTTCGCTGCTAGCGTTGCAAGAGAGGGGTCTGCCTATGTGGCTTCCTTCTATCTGATTGATTTCGCAATGATAGGGTTGTATGAAGAAGAGCCGCATGTGGAGTAGAATGTGTAAGCCTAGAATCATAAATACCACCGTGGCGAGGCAGATTTGGGGAGGCGCAGTATTGCCTGGCTGGTTGCTTTTGTCGTTTACTATTGAACACGGGTCCATTCATACGAAGAAGAAAACTGGCTACAGAACTAAATCATGACGCGAGATTCGGTAGAGGCGTATCGCCTCCGACCGCAAGCCCTCAAAGACTACCTAAGGCAGCTATTCAACCAGGAGATTGCTGTTACCGTATGATCTCCACGTGAGGTCTCTCGGAGCTTAGAATTTAGGTTAACTGATAACATAGATCACTTCCGATGGCAAAACATATTACTCATTCAACATACCGCGGAAGCTTTACGAAGTAAGTCTTAAATCAATTGATACTTACCTAATTATCTAACATGTCCATATCTAGGAGGAGAGGGACCACATCTATAATAAACTTCGCTACAAGGAAGAAGTGAATTCGTTGTGGGAATAACGCCTTATGCATCGTCAGAGAGGGGAACCTTGTAAGGCAGCCCTATGTCAGATCCGCCTCTGAATGTGGCTTCATGATTGGTAGATATGAGCCCTCCAATGTAACTGGAGTGGCTTGGAGGGGATTCGTCACACTGCTGAGGCGGGATTTTTTATTGGTACCTTTCATAGGCACTCAGCTTTGTATGGGAGTGCTCACCTAATCTCTCGGACAGCCCCCGCTAGGTACCTATGTAGGTAGTTGAGTTGCACGCGCGGAATACTTTACAGGAGGCCTAGGATAGGGCAGTGTAAAGATCAAATCTAGCTGAACGAGATCTTTTGAAGTGGGAAAGGCAAAGGTGTTTTTCTACTTGCCTCCTTTTCAATCTAAGATTCTGGTTATATTTCCCATCCTAACTACTCCCCTTTTGCAATCTACGAGTGTGCTGGTATCTCCTGGAACTCGGCACCGTATGAGTTAGCTGGATTTAAACTGTTTGCGCAACAATGGCTACGCAGAATGCAGTGGACTACGAGTCTCTGTTCGAGGAATCTATGAACGGGGCTCTGAATTATCCTGTAAACCTTCTCAGAACAGGGGCATTTCATCACACGCTCCAGTCTTACCGCAGAAGTCTTAACGGAAACAAGATATTCGACTCAGAATATCGCTCATTGGCCTGCATCGACCTTTACGAAAACGACCACGGTTAGTCATCTTTTTTACCATGACTCTTCAGATAGAACATCTAACGTAAGACTAGAATTCCATCGATCCAAGAAACTCAACACTCTCGATAAACTTAGTGGTTATATCGATGAAGAAGATGGCGCCCCTCTGTGGCGTTTGGTGTTCCTCCAATCCGCAACCTCTCGAAGCGCGCTCGGATGTACTAAAGAACAACTCATGTTTCTACTCAGCTACTATCAAGTAATGCCTTCTTTTCTAGACTTCCTTTTGACATTTAGAGTCCGTGGAACGCCCGTGGCACACGCTCAATTCAGGCATGAGAATTACCTAGGAAAAAATAGCCCAGAGCTCGTCCTCCCCCAGTTCAGACGATCCGGGATTCAGATACAGCATGCGTTTAATCTCCTATCTGTGGAGCAGGCAAGCGATCCTTGCGAGAAGAATCAATGGCCCCTGCGCCAAGTTGCGCTCTATCATTCTTTCGACGGCACAAACGGTCGGTGTTTCTGGATCATATTGAAAGGAAACGAGTTGATGGCGCGTCGCATTTTTTCCGCCACGGAACAGCATAGACAATTGAAGGCTCAAGAAATTACTAGCCCCGAAACGTCATTCGCTGCCTCGTTGCAGGTGCAGATGATTATGATTGAATGGTGCTCTGAAAACTGGGCCGAGTATATCGATCACCTAGAGAAAGAGGTTGCCACCAGCTCCGTCGAAGGGAAAGCAGCGCCAGTCGATAAGATGACCAGTTCCACGGGGATTGAGACCATGCATTCTCCGAGGAGCACGAATACATGGGGCAGCCAGGCCGGTAGCTCCCCAATCAACCCCAGACGCCGAATGTTCCCACGCTCTTCTTCGAATCTACTAGCAGTTTTCCGGAGATTATCTAGACTAAAAAGCGGCATGCCTACTACCTCTCAAGACGAAACAATTGAAGATGTAGAAGCGAAGCCAAGTCTAGAAGAAGAGGAAAACAATGAAGGCGACAAGCTCTCTGATCTTGAACGGGATTTTCCCTTCAAGAAATTCCAAAGATTAAGTCTATTGACCCAAGAGTTAGACCAAGCACTGGTCGTTATAGAGCAGAATAAAGGAGTGCTCAATGCGATGGATGAGCATTATCTCTCTGTTAGCAAATCGCACGGTTTTACAGCTCATATGAAGACGAATCTCTGCGATAGCGATCTAATGACGTTTCGAACGAAGATACAGAGCATAGAAAGGGACTTGGATATACACTACAGCCGTTTACAGGCGTTATCTCGGGCGCTAGAAAATGACAAGACTCTAGTATGTTAGAGGTACTCAAAATCTACGTTTCGCTACAGGCTAACGATACATCGTTATAGTTTACAACGCTCTTACAGTATAAGAGTGCGAAAGTGTCCGATTATATGACGCGGAAGATGCATGATATCGCCGTTCGGACGGAGCAAGAAACGTTATCAATGCACGTTATTACGATATTTACGCTTATATTCCTACCAGGGACATTCATTGCTGTATGGACGAGGATTCCGTCACGTTTTCCAGATTTTCTGACTCTTGGACAGACTTTATTCAGCAGCGGCGTATTCCATTGGGACGACGATGGGTCTTTAGGTTCAGACTGGGTCATTCGGAAGAATGCCTTGAAGTTATTCTTCTCTGTATCCTTGCCGATGATGGCCATCATTCTGTCGGCTTGGTCCCTGTTATATCTGTATATGAGAAGAAAAAGACACCAGGCGGAATCAAAGTGGATACTACCTGTGACAGAAAAGCGGCTAGCTCAAGGAGAGAGGGTCGAAGAAGGGAATGCTATACTTGAGAAGACGCCTATGAATGTCTAAGGGTTACATTGCTACCGGTAATGTGTACATAATATAATATGTGACAAGACCAAACAAGTACTCAACTTGGCTGCTTAAAAAAGGAGGGAAAGGGGTATTTTGATCGGACTATGGATTTATGGGGCCGTCCACGGAGCTCTCCGGCATGTGTGATGTGGGGCCGTTGGAATTCATTTCATTAAAAAGGGGCATATACTTATACACCAGATATTTACCTCTATTATCTAGAGTTGCGTACCTTAAATCCATGTAGTTAAAAAGCAAAACCCGTAATGAGAACAAATAATTCGCTTCACAGCCACTTGAGAGGCGTCCAGAAATGATCCTAGTCAACGAAAAACGTCCCCCACACAGATGGACTTGCGCGGGGTCAGCCAATATAATTCTTCCTTATAGGTCGCACTGCGGAGGTATGTTTGGTGGTTCGCGCCCTGTCTGATGGTATCTATCCAAAGAACCTTCAACGCACTGCCCCAGTGGGCTGCCGCCAGCTGAATTTGAATCCTAGATAGTAGGTGAATGCTGACAAAAGCTGAGTTAGTACTGCCATTATTCAGTATACTCGAGGAAAACTCCAGCTTAACTTCGAACAAGGCTAGGAAAGAGAAAATGAATTTGAGCAATTTTCACCTGGTTGCCTCGTTGTATGCCTTGTTCGTTCCATGATGTCCGATTCTAGTAGCTAGTGATGGTATCTCGCCATCTTCGGAGTAAGCGCTCGCATTTTAATTTTTCAAGCACTTTCTCTCAACTTATACTATATCTATTAATCCAAACACAACTTAGGTTTTTCGCTCTCAAGTGTAGGAGAAACTCCTGTGTCTACCTAGCTTACTTACTTTAGCCTTGTATCTTCGAGTAAGGAACTGGTCAACTTTGTTGTATTTTGCCTGGCCAATCTCTTCGCAACTTTCCAGCAGCCCCAACTATCGTGATAACCAGACAGGTTTCATGACACAAATGAGGAGGGCCCGCCGTGCCGCGGCGCGGCTATCCAAGAGCCCTCCCAATTACACCAGCGCCCGCAACAATGGACCCTTTGAGGAGTTTTTTAGAATCGTGGACGAGCAGGCTAACCAACACATCGAACGTTTCTCCGACAATGACCAGAAATTCGTCCCTCTCCCTGTTCTGTACGAGTATTGGACAAGACCGCGAATCAGCAAAATCCTGAATGCTTTCCACCCCCCTCTCTCCTTCAACATCGACACCATCAGGGATTCCTACATTCGCACTTTCTCCACACTGGTCTACTGCAATCGGGTTGCTGATTTCCATAATTTCACCCACTACAACTTGAATGATAATAGATTACCGCTGGAAAAACGCCCAGGGGAATGGAAAGGTAGTTTCTTCGATAGCTTGTTCAACAAAATTTCCCTACACCAATGGCTTTTCTTCCCATTAATCTTTACGCACGCCCACCTCGAAGATCGTTACCTCGATCCTAGACAGATCTTACCGATCACGAAGTTGGAAAGGCTTTCTCACGATAGGATTACACAAGGAGACGCAGCAATCATTCAAAAAATAACAATTGACAGTTCATGTAACTTTCTTGTGCCACAGGTATCTATCTAGCTTCCCGAATTATGACAGCGCTATTATTGACTCGTTTTCCTTCTACGAATAGAACGAGAAAGATGGACCAATGACAGATACGTTCGTACTGAAGAAATATCATCGTCCTAAATTCTCAAAGTACTACGAACGCGAGATCAAAGCTTTACGAATGCTGAAAAATTCGTCTCCCCCGAATGTCATCAAATACTACGGTTCCTTTCGACAAAACGGCACTTATAACATCATACTCGAATACGCCGATGGAGGGGATCTTGCGGAGTTCCTCAGAAGGACTCGAAGTCCGAAAGGGGTCGAGGTCCAGGAGTTCTGGGAGAGCTTATCTCCTTGCTTCCGAGGTCTTCATTGTGTCCATCATTTGATGGACATTGATGGAAAAGTCAATGGGTAAGATGAGGCATTGGGTGTAAAGGTATGATGTTTCTCGATTGGCTGGCTAATATTCTCGTCAGGATCCACGAAGATATTAAACCCGAGAACATATTACTCTTCAAAGGGTTATCAGGCTCGCATTATGACTTCGTTCCTAAGATAGCAGACTTCGGACTATTTACGCACGTCAGAGAATCAAAGGCAAACAGCTCTGAGGCGACGGGGCTCGATCAAGTTGGGAACCAACTCTACAGTGTGTTATCCCTCGAGTTACTTCTCTACTTAATCCTAATAGTAAATAGGTTCACCTGAATGTAGTCACCACGCCTCTTACACCGAGAATGCCCCAAATATGATAAATACGAGAGCCGATATCTTCTCACTCGGTGCCGTCCTCAGTGACGTTTGTGCCTGGATAAAGGGTGGCCACGAAGAGATAATTAGCTACCTTAATCGACGAAGAGCCTACCATCAGTCCATGCGAACATTTCGCGGGAACGACTACGAAGGCTGTTTTCACGATGGTGTCAGCCGCTTATCGGTAGTGGATGATATGCACGCAATCATTCGCGAACACTGCCAATCCATCAACGACAACATCACACCACGTATTATTGATATCATAAACAAGCACATGTTACTTGCTAATGCTAACGATCGATACAACGCCAAGCAATTAGAAGAGAAATTCCAGCAGGTTTTTGACACGCCAAATAACGAAAAGCCCAACGTCCCTCTCGATATATTGATATCGGATCCACAAGTCATGACAGAGCCTGAGTGTCTGTCATTAGCGAAGCTCGGAGAAATTTTCGGAAGACGGCAGTCCGTTGCAGGTAGTACCGCGAGTAGCCCTACCGCCTCTACCAGAATAGTCCAAGAGCTCGTAAGCGAGCTCAAGGTCAACGTTCCCGACAGACATCACTTGATATTCATTGACGACTCGACATCGATGAAAGAACACGCGAAATCTGTGGAAGAAGTGTTCCCCGCACTCTTGTACCTAACAAGGCAGCTCGAGGGACACAAAGTTGAGCTTTCCTTCGCATCAAACCCGGGATGCTTGCACCGTAGGCGCCGGAGCAAGAAGTTAATTCGGCTTGTTGCGAATCAACAGTACCAACGTATGCCGCATACGATGGAGGTTCGCTTTGCAGGCCTTGTCGACAAGGCGATCACACCGCACCTGCCAAATCGAGTATTTGGCATCAACTTCAACTTCTTCACGAAGAAACCCACTAGCGTCTATGTTTTTACTGATGGAAACTGGGGGGACAGGGGAAATAGGGAAGCCTGCGGCGTAGGGCGGCCCCTGTCGCGGCTAAGGAGGGAACTAGAAGACAGGGGACTAGATAAGAACGACGTCTCGTTCCATTTCGTGAGGTTTGGCGATTCAGCGAATGGGAAGAAGCATCTCAGATACCTGGACCGCTCTGGTCGCCCTGATGGTCGGTAGGTCACATACCCTTTCCCAAAACCCAACTTACCCCCTTCAACGACTAGTTTAACTAATTAATAAAATATTTGCAGAGACAATGTCGACGTCAAGAGCATCTTTAGCTCCGTTAAGTCGATTTTCATTGGTCCGCTCAGCGAATACAACGATGATTCAGACGAAAGCGACTAGTAGAGGTCATTGGGAACCAAGTGGTAGCTTCTTCGTGGACGCTCTATTCAACCTTTACATACATTCCTTCATGTCGAATATCGGCTGGAAATGTTAATATTCTGCAATAGGTACTTACGAAAATGCCCATGTGTAAACCTACCTCCTAGATAACGGCGTCCATAGAAGGCAATTTGGTAATGATACCTTAAGTACTTACCAAGGTATATAGAACGCAATATGCGTAACTCGGTCACTAGAGAGTTAAGTGATCCAGCAACGGTTGTTACATTATCTACCGACCACTCGAAATAGGAGCATTCTTACCTCCTAACCTAGTCTATTTACCTTCACGGGATCTACCCCTCCTCTCAATCTGTTCGCGTGACGCTGTGATCCCGTAACTTACTTGTAGTGAGACCATATCTCGAGTTACAAGGGTGTTCTGCCGAGTAAACTCCAAAGAATGGATACTGATCGACGATGCCACCCCTGAGGCCGACCTCGCAAGCCCGCGCTTCCCCGCACAGCAGCTAAAACCCATCTTCTAAACCACCTTCTTCAAGCTGGGGTGGGATCAGCAATTTTCTCCAACAACAGAGCTCCTAGAGCTAGTAGATTGAAGGAAAGAACTAAAATAAAGTGCACCGAATCAGACCTCTATCGGATTAGTGGTAGATTCTAGACTATGTCTTCAGACAGAACGCAGGATCCGAGTTCACATGCCTTTCCCACCAAGCAACTCACTATACTTGGTATTAACCCTTACAAAAAATCCTTTCACGCCAATGGACTCTTGACTAAACCCGATTGATAGCAATATGTCGCTTCTCGGAACCGATCGCGTTCAATTCCATCCTCGCCTACACCTATGTGATGGTGCAGGATCTCCACGGCGGGGATGATACCGATGCATCCTTCTACGCCGGTCTTCTGGTCTCGGCGTACGCCGTCGCCGAAGCTCTTACGGCCATTGGTTGGGGGGCTCTCTCCGACCGATACGGAAGAAAGCCGGTTGTCCTATTCGGGCTCGGAGGCGTGGCCATTTCGAGCCTCATCTTCGGATTGGCCACCAAATATTGGATTGCGCTATTGGCCCGATTTATCGGCGGAGCATTGAATGGGAATGTCGCTGTGAGTAGATTCTCATCTATTACTACTAACATCCCTTGATCCTCCTAGAACCCTTCCCTTCCCGCTAAAGCCATGGGTTTTATTCTCATTCCCGATAATCAGTTCGAAGTACTTATCTCAATGACAGGTCATGCAAACAATGGTAGCTGAGATGGTCAAGAACCCCGCGCATGAGCCGAAAGCCTACGCTTCGCAGCCATTCGTCTGGACCTTAGGTGGAATAATAGGGTCTGCGATGGGAGGATTCTTAGCCCAACCAGCAAAGTTCTACCCGTCGTTATTTCCCGCCGATGGGCTGTTCGGGAGGTACCCGTATCTCCTACCGAATCTCGTGTCGGTCGCTGTCATTATATTAGCTATTATCCAGGGCATGCTCTTCCTCGAAGAGACCAACCCACGGCGCAGTAAAGCCATGCATGAAGATGTTTTCGAAGATGACGATATCACTAACGAGCGTACTCCGCTTCATCGCCCGAAACACCGAAGATCATCTGCCAGGAGTCGGTCGCGGACTACCGCTGACAGGCCGGTGTTCGTCGAGGAGAGCCTTCCGGTACCCATTGAACAGACCTTTGATCTAAGAAGGTCGTCTTTCGGGACTGTGTGCTCAATCAAACTACCCCCGGCGCAACCCAAGCAAAGTGAGACTTTCAATGGGAATGCCTTCAATTTTACCATCATTATGGTAACCATCGCCCTGGTCCTGGTGTCATACCATCAAATGGCCTTCAACACCCTTCTACCGACGCATCTCCTGGATAAACCAGCAACGCCTCCCGGCCAAATTGATTTTGTCGGTGGCTTGGGATATACCGTTCATGACGTGGGGGTTTATCTTTCCGTAAATGGAATCCTCGGACTCTTCATCCAAGGTGTTATATTCCCCATCTTTGTCGATCGTGTCGGAGTCTGGAAGTCGTTCGTCTTCAACGTTATTCTCTACCCCCTCGCATATGTGATTATGCCCTTCTTGTCCGCTATGCCATCCTTCCTTGTATCCCCTGCCATATACCTCTCGATGATCTTACAGTGCTTCTTCGGCATTGTCGTTATCCCCTGTGCGTTGATTCTACTGAAAGATGCTACCCCATCACCGTCGGTGCTTGGGAAAGTCAACGGGTTAGCGATGTCAGCCTGCTGCCTAGCCCGAACTGTATCGCCTCCTGTAGTCGGGATCATCTACAGCGCAGGCGGCTCTGCAGCAGCCTGGTTTAGCTGCGCCGGCGTTGGAGTAATTGGCATTGTGCAGCTTCTTTGGGTACCCAGAAAGCATGTCCCTAATATCGTGGTGGATAGTGGTTTAATGGCAGGTAAACCCGGCCCAGACTCGCGGAATGACGAAAATGGAACAAGCCCTATCATAACAGTATAGCTGATTTGGAGGCCATCCCCACAAGGAAGGACGATACACATCTAGACTTGTGCCTACTGTAATTCGCCTACAAGCTGACTTTAGGGATTACTAGGACAGTCGTTTCCCTCGTACTAATTACACAGGGACGCAAGGCGTTAGTATAGAAGGCTGGTAAACGATGTTTAAAAACGAAGCGATGATTTGATGAGCTCTTCTGCATTGATAGATTGGAAATTACCTATAATGTTACATTTAGATTGTGGTTTCAGGAAGGAAAAAGGAGATTGGTACCTACCTTAGATTGCATTACAGACAAAATCAACTACATCTCAATACATCTTTATACTATTTTCCATGTCAATGCACTAAGTTCGAGGCTTCTTGTCGGTTGGTGGGCACATAACCTTGGGGTGAAAAAGAGAGAAAAAATAATGGTGGCACAAGAGGAATCTAACCTCCATACGATGGACTCGCGGGGAATCGAACCCCGGACCACTCCCATTTTAGACCAGACGAGGGTAGCCAACAGTCGTGCAGACGGTGACATGCTTCATCACGTGCTAAGAGAGTATTATACCACTAAACCACAAGCCCGCTTTGGTCCAGTTGAGAACCTGTGAGAGATCGAGTCTCCCTGGATGAAAAATCTAACGTCGTAGGTCCGATTATAGAACTGAGGCTCAATAGATGGGTGGATGATAGACCTCTAGATGGGGCTACCCTAATTAAGCGAATGCAAACAAATCCACTTGCGTACCGACCGGCTGTCACTCCGGTTCCTACTAGTACGGTAGTAAGGGGGGAATATTAATATGTATGAACATTACAGGGTTAATGGTGGAGAAACTATTTCGCTGGGGCTTGTTAAAACATCTTCAAGGCGATGGTACTCTTAGAAGCTAGCTGACAAAGTCTTGCCTTCACATTATTTCTCCCAGGTACATAAGCTGACAATAACAATAAGCCATGAAGTGTCCGTAGTAATCGTCCAAGAGTTTGGATAACCATATAACCTTTCAGCAGCCGTTATTACCTCCGCATCCGGTGATGGGGGTCCCACGGTCCGTCGGGTCCAGGGCAGTGTTCCGCCAGAGCAACAAGTGCGCTAGCAAAACCACTAAAATGCTCACAGCTCGCTTCTAATACCACCCATCAAAAGAGCATCAACTTTTGACCCCTTCCTGAGAGGTTCCTTCCCGCTGGGCATACATAATAGGGAATTAGCACCCCTAAGGCTACCAACTTTGGAGCTTCGTTGGGCGCCTGTGCTAGCAGCAATTAGATTGCCGTCCTTGCCTACGGTGACGATGGCGCGGTGGTACTCGGGCCGCGTCTTGTCGAGGCTGAAGTCATGCGCAAGCGTGACGGGAACCTTAGTCAGACCGACCGGCGAGACACCGCAGATCTGGTGAAGAGAAGGCAAGACGAAGAGATGGAATGTAACAATAGCTGAGGCAGGGTTTCCTGGAAGAGAAAATATGACCTTAGTGACTCGCTCGCCGGCATTGTTCTTTACAGGAATAGTAGCGAATGTCGTCGGCTTCCCTGGCTTCATGGCAACGCGACCGAAGTGGATCGTCCCGCCTAACGACCTCTCAATTGTCGGCTTCAGGAGGTCGAGTTCGCCCATTGAGACTCCTCCGGTTGTAATGATTAAATCAATTTGTCGTAATGCATCTCTGAGCGTCTCTTCCAACGTACCAGGTTTATCTGCTGCAATACCGAGATCGATGACATGGTATCCCCATTCTTTCGCAGCGGACATCAAGGTAATGCGGTTGGTATCACGGACTTCTCCTAGTCGTAAATCACCTGGTCGATCGTGCTGAACGATCTCGTCTCCAGTAGACAGTACCCCAATGACGGGCTTACGGTATACTTTCACTTCCGCGACACCAACAGCAGCGAGGAGACCTATTTCGCCACCGACTGCAGAGATTTGCTCGCCCTTACTGAGGATAGTTGTTCCTGCTTTAATATCGCTGCCAACCTCGCGAATATTCTCTCCCTCCTGCACATCATCGGCCAGAATCTCCACTTCCTTCTCTTCTTTGCCATCGTCAGTCATAGTCTTCAGAATCGTGTCCTCGACCATGATGACAGAAGTAGCTCCGGGAGGTAGTGGTGCACCAGTCGTTATTCTAGCAATTTCCCCCTCCTTCAGGGGTTTAACATCCCCAGGTGCAGCATGAGACACTGAGATGACAGGGAAGACGCCCTTCAGATTTCCGTCCTTGGGAACAACAACTGCATATCCGTCGACAATGCTTGCTCTGAAGGCAGGCACATTTTCTCTCGCTTGTACATCCTCAGCTAGGACATGACCAGGTAATGACCTATCGACCTTAGCGACGACAATTTCTGGCGCCGGTGTGTGGTCTTTAATCTTGCTTAGGGCATCATCGACCGAAAGCATTGGGTATGGCGATTCTCTATTTCTCCGGCTAGGGCCGAGGCTAGGGTCATTGGACAATGGGTTTGAGTTAGGTGCCGTGTGCCTGACCAAGCTGGTATGATCGTGGCCGTGGCCATGACTGTGTCCATGACTGTGCTGGTGGGCACTTCCAGGACCGTGATGATGGTCATGAAAGTGTGAGTGGCCTCCGCCCGGTCTAATGCCTGCTTCTGCCTCAAGTTTCTTCACCCCGCCTGCATGTAATCTTCTTGAATCCGCACCAGCAGCTTGGAGACACGCGTGTGGTAACATTTTCAAAACTGCCTGTAAGTTTTCGCGAGCCCCTTTTGGTGAACCCGGAAGCGTGACGATTATGGATTTATTTCTGACGCCTGCTACTGGGCGAGACATCATGGCAACTTTTCGATGTCAGTGTGCGTTCTCGCCATTTAAGTAGAAAACGGATCTACTAACATGGAGTAACGTTCAAAGAAGCTGCTAGCATGCCATGAACAAGGCCAGGGGCCGGCTTATGGAGTAGAGCTGATACGGCCTGGTTCTGTTAGCTTGACATCTACATATTTCGATCACATTTTAACTCGTTTTATGTACCTCTGGAGTGTTGTCGGTCACTGCAAAGCCAGTGCCCCCGGTGGTTAGAATGAGGTTGATGGTTTCTGCCGCAATATCCGTCCACATCATAATCTGCCGCTGAATTTGAGGCACATTGTCGGGCACAATCTTGGTATCGATAAGGTTCCATTTTCCGTCCCCTTCCTTCTCAATGACATCGCTGAGAGCAGCTTGAGAGGAATCTGTAGAAGGATCTTTAGCTGCCGTCGTAGAGACGATGAGTAATGCGACACTTAATGTAGCACTAGACATGGTTCAGAATGAGAGACTTCCGATGAGGACCTAGGTAGTCATAAGACTCAATCAAAGAATTATCTCAGCCCTAGACGTAGATATATGTCGAAACTGTAACTGAGAATGGGTTATATTGAGTCTAGTCTAGTCGAGTGATTGATGAGATTCAGTGTAAATGATCTTGGACCGGCGTCATGTATGAGAGAAGCTTCATTATAGTACTTGTGAATGCGGGGCCAGAATACACCCGCTCTTACTAATAATTCGTCTTTTTCCGACTACATGTAGGGAGGATGTTTCCAAATACACTTATCAATACCAAGGAGATAAAGGCTCAAGTATAAACTTCCTTATGTTTCGCTTGATACTGGAAAGGGTTCAGGGAGAGCGCGACTTCCATCCATGGATAGAGCTACACATGTAAGTCAAGTCTGAAAGCCAGGTACCTATCGTCATACAGTGATTGCTAACCCCGCATACGGTGGCCGGATCGTACATCTGTGCCAAAATAAAAAAAAAGGATAAGCGCTAATCCTAATATTGGAAAGGACTATATAGCCACGCATAAGCCATATATTTACCTTATAATAAGCTAATATTTATAAGCTTTATATAAATATTTAAATTTAAATATAAAAATAATTTTATAAAATATATTATTTTAATTTTATTTTTATTATATTATTTAAATTATATAAAATATATTAAACTTTTTAATTATTTATTTTTATAATAAATTATTAAAATAATTTTAATAATATATAAAAATTTTATAATTTATAATAAATTAATAAAACTTTTATAAAAATAAAAAATAAATAATAATATATAATTATATAATTATATAATATAAAAGTTTAATTTAAAAAACTTTTTATTATTTATTTATTTATAATATTAAATATTAATTATTTAAAAAAAATAAAAAATATAAACTTTTATATAAAATTATAATAATTATATTATTATTAATTATATTAATATTTTTTATTTAATATTATTTTAAATAAAAAATAACTTTTTAAATTTATATAATATATAAATATTATTTTTAAAAGTTTTATTTATAAAAAATTTATTATTATATAATTATTTTTAAAATAAATTATTTATTATTTTTTATATTTAAATAATTTATTAAATAAATATTATTATAATTAAATATTTTATAATATATATTTATTAAAAAGTAATATTAAATAAGCTATATAATATTAAAAAGTTTGTTATATTATATGCTTATTACCTTTTATTATTAAAATATTATTTAATTTTATATTTAAATAATTTTACAAATATTAGTTATAATATTATATAATTTAAATAAGAAAATAAATAATTTAATTATATATATTTTAGCTTTAAATATATTTTATTATAATATTTATAATTAAAATTATTTAATATTAAACCTTAAAAGCTTCTTAAAAAACTTATATAATACCTTTATTAGTTATTTTTTAATAATAAGGTTTTTATAAGGTTTTTAAAGCTTTTATATAAGATTTTTTATAATAATTTTAAATATTAAGGGAAAATATATAATTTTTTTAAAAGATTTCTTTAGTTTAATCTTAAATAATTTTAGTTATAAATATTATATTATAATATAATTAAAGTTAAAATATTTATAATTAAGTTATTTATTTTCTTATTTAAATTATATAATATTATAATTAATATTTATAAAATTATTTAAATGCGAAATTAAAATTTTACTTTTAAATTTTACTTATAATTTAACGTAAAAAAAAATATTATACAACTTATTTAATATTGCTTTTTATAATTAAAATTATTTAAAATTAAAGTTAAAAAGTTTTTTAAAAAATTTATATAATATTTTTATTAATTATTTTTTAATAATAAAATTTTTAAAACTTTTATATAAAATTTTTTATAATAATTTTAAATATTAAATATATATATATATATATAATTATTTTATATATAATTAAATTATTTTTTTAAATAATTTTAATTATATAATTAAAAAATAATATTAATAAAATTATTATTATAAATTTAATAATTTAAATAATATTATTTAAAGTTTAAATAAAAAATATATTAAATATAAATAAATTTAATTATAAATTTTAATTATTTTTAATAATTATATTAAAATTTAATAATTTTAAATATATAAGTAAAATTTTTTAAACTAATTAATTATTTATTTATATATAATATTAATTAATAAATATATATTTATAATTATTATATTATTAAAGTTATAATTATTATATTATTAAAGTTATAATTATTAAAAAAATTAAAAATAATTAAAATAAAATAAAATAAAAAAGTATTTATAAAAATAATTTTTATAAAAAAATAAATAAATATTAATAAAAATTTATATTTATTTTAAATATTTTAATTTAATTTATTTAATTATTTATTAATTTATTTATATTTTTAATATTTAATAACTTATTATTATTATTATTATAATTAAATATTATATATATTATAATATATATAAAGTTAAAAGGTTTAAACGTAAAAATGTTTTAATAATAATAAAGTTAATAAAAATACGAAAAAAATAAATAAAAATATATTTATAATATTATTTTATATATATTATAAATAATTAATTAGTTTAAAAAATTTTATTAATATATTTAAAGTTATTAATTAAAATTATAATTATATAATTTATTATTTAATGTTAAAATTTAAAAGCTTTATAATTTTATATTTAAAATTATTTTATATTTTAATAAAAGCAACATTAAATAAGCTATATAATATTCCTTTTTACACTAAGTTATAAGTAAAATTTAAAAGCGAAATTTTAACTTTATACTTAAATAATTTTATAAGTATTAATTATAATATTATATAATTTAAATAGGAAAATAAATAACTTAATTATAAATATTTTAACTTTAATTATATTATAATATAATATTTATAATTAAAGTTATTTAAAATTAAGCTAAAAGGATTTTTTAAAAAGGTTATATACTTTTCCTTAATATTTAAAATTATTATAAAAGATCTTATATAAAAGTTTTAAAAGCTTTATAAGAATTTTATTATTAAAAAATAGTTAATAAAAATATTATATAAGCTTTTTAAAAAGCCTTTAAGGTTTAATATTAAATAATTTTAATTATAAATATTATAATAAAGTATATTTAAAGCTAAAATATATATAATTAAGTTATTTATTTTCTTATTTAAATTATATAATATTATAATTAATATTTGTAAAGTTATTTAGGTATAAAATTAAATAATGTTTTAATAATAAAAAGTAATAAATATATAATATAATAAATTTTTTAATATTATATAACTTATTTAATATTATTTATTATAAATATTATAATTAAAACTTATAAAATTATTTAAATATAAAATAAAATAATATTTTAATAATAAATATATAATATAATAAATTTTTTAATATTATATAATTTATTTAATATTATTTATTTTAATAATTTTTATATAATTATTAATAATTATTTAAAATATTTTAATTATTAAAAAATAAAAAAATATTATTTACTTTATATAATTATAATTTAATTATTTATATAAAGTTTAAAAGTATTAATTTATTTAAAGGAAAATATATAACTTATATGTGGCTATATATTTTTGTTATATTAGGACTAGTGCTTATCTCCTTTTTTTTATTTTGGCACAGATGTATGAACGGGCCACCACACCGCAGCCCCGTTTACTGTGGCCGTTTGGGGGGAGGATTGGGGGCAACAAGGTACCCACAAAGCTCCGATAAGATAAAGCTTGGCTGCCATGTACGGATTAGAGCGGAAATTTCATAGTGACATGAGCATAAGAGTTCAACCGCCCATTCATAATCCTCAGTCATTCGGTTTTCAAGCAAACCGAAGTCTCAACTATAATCCATCACATTACTATTATGTCCAGATAGTTCTAAATCATTCAGAACTATATGATCCCTCAGTTCAGATAAAATGGTACGAATCAAGGAACGTTACCTCCTGGTGAAGATTCTCTACCCAAATGAACTCGGCAGCCGGCCTGATCTGCCCGATGTTGTAGTTATCAACCAGCCTACCACCGACCAACTCAATACCGCCGCCCTCCTCAGGGGTATACGTGCAGAGGCTGCTAGTTTGTTTGGGGATTATGGCTCGGGGGCCCTCGAGGGTGGAAACTTATCAGGTTAGTCAGCGACGCGGAATCCCTCGCAGGTTATACAAGTCTTACATTAATCCTACAGTCAAATATCTGTCTCACGCCACCTCAACATTCATTCTGCGGGTTTCGCGATCATCGTATCGCCTACTCTGGGCTGCTCTCACATTCATGACCTCCATTCCCGTGAAGAACGGGAAACCATGCATCTTCCGCGTTGTCCACGTTAGCGGCACTATGCGTAAAGCAGAGGAAGAAGCTATTCGTCGTGCCCGGAACCTCATCTTCGCCGCGCAGAATGATCAGAAGGAAAAGGCTGATGATCCCTTCAGCAATATATTCGGAAAGCCAGAACGACAGCAACGTGAAGTTGCTATGGCAGACTTACCAGATATCGAAGATGATGACAGCGATGTAGAAATGAGGGAAATAAGCGATGGTTGAAGGGTATCATTGGTTCTTTCGTACAACCTTCACTCCGCTATCACCTACCGGAGGCGGCATCCCATCAAACTCGTCATCGTCATCGTCCGGAATTAAGTCTGGCGTAGTGGCTCCAGTGTCACCCCCAGTCCTCTTCTGCTGTTCTTCCCATTCCTTCTCTTCCGCCGCGTCGTATTCCTCCTTCGCATCAATCCACCTCTCTTGAATGTCCTGGACCTCCATCATGGACCCTTCATTGCGCATTGCGACCTGCCAAACTGTATCGTTTGCCCCCTCCGCTCCTCCGAATACATACCCTCCAGCTCTATCGATGACCCGCAGGAGGTGCATCATGCTCTTCTTGTTCTCCACCGCTAGAACCTCGAAGCGCACCAGCGCAAAGTTCTCAACAAGATTGGCGACGGCTTCGTTTAGTCGACGGAACTTATCGCTGCGCATTGCAGGTGATTCCTCCTCAAGATATGGCATTAGGTATGATAAGTCTTGTACCTCGGTATAGTAATCGAGATTAAAAGGTAGCGGATCGTAAGACGAGACCTTATCGATCTTTGTAAGTACGTTTATATGAGGGAGATCCATCTGAAGCATGGCGCGGAGAGTCAGGAGGAGGTTGGAGATATAAAGGGACGGTTGAGTAAGACAAAAGCTATCAGAAAGGTGGACTGCGACAAGCTGTGCTTCGTCAGTGAACACGCTTCAGTTGAAATCTTCAATAGGAGCGCATACCCGGTAGCCCATCTTTTGGAGCTTGAAGAAGATATTGCGGAGGGAGTTGTGGTGCGTATATAGCTCGACCTGACCCGGACAGTCGAAAAGAATATACGAATCACCCAGCTCCTTCAAACCATTCTCAA
The DNA here is from genome assembly GCA_002120305.1 of Hypoxylon sp. CO27-5. Lineage (NCBI taxonomy): Eukaryota > Fungi > Ascomycota > Sordariomycetes > Xylariales > Hypoxylaceae > Hypoxylon > Hypoxylon sp. CO27-5. Next base: position 106,403 of record KZ112458.1, read on the forward strand.
GCCATTCCATGTTGTTCTCCAATTCCTCAAATGCATATAGTATGCCACCATTTGGCCCAAGTTGGTCGTCCTTCATAATCTCTTCCAACGTGATCAAATCACGGATATCTAGTGCGCATGGATAGTTCGTCTTGTCGTTGGCAGGATCTAAATTCACAACGGAGCATTCGCGCCCTATTGCGCTCATGAATTGGTGCACTGTAAATATTGAAGATTTAGCATCCAACTCTACACAGACGTCTATGGGGTAGATAACGTACTGCCATCGCAATAAGTACTCTTTCCCGAGCCCGGGCTGCCCAAGACAAGCTGTGCGAAAGGCATCGTGTGCGCTCGTCAAGAAGACAAGAATGACGAGAGAGAGGTGTGTAAAGGTTAAAGATCCAGCCACGAACTGAACTGCAAAAGACAAAGCTGGTCAATTGATTAGCTGGTAAAATGGGAAGCTATCGGCGCGTGGCAGTTGCCCCTCCATCCCACTTCCATGAGCTTCCGGGGGGGAATTAAAGCGGGGCCTGTCTTATCACTGGGGTAATCTGCACCCCTGTAATGTACTAGGTATTGATATTTACTTCGCCGATTGCTGAAGCTAGATTCTCCGTGTATAGACCATCTTTTTCTTTGATATCACCGCGTGCGAATCCCCCAAAATGGCACCACCAGGTATGTCAATATTTCTCTAGTACGCAATTAGAGGCGAACGATAGGCCATTTGAGCAACATTCAAGCTAACAAACGCGAAAACAGCAACGCAATTCGAGCTCGCGCAACCGCCTAACGACGCCATCTCGGCGCTTGCCTTCTCCCCCGATTCGCCATCGCGATTGCTAGCTTCCTCCTGGGACAAGAACATCTATCTCTACGACACACTCCAGAACAGTGACGAGAACAGCCATGGAACCCTGTTGCGAACGTATGAGCACCACGCGCCGGTGATGGACGTATGTTTCGGAAAAGACGGTAACGAAGCCTTCAGCGCCGGCATGGACTGGCAAGTCCGGCGCATCGATCTCGAGACCGGCGACCAAACTACCGTAAGCAAGCATGCCGCGCCAGTACGGAGAGTAGTATATAGCCGAGAGCACTGTAAGCCATTCCGCTCCTAAGAGGTAAAGTACAAAGCTAACCCACCCCAGCTCTCCTCATCTCCGCCTCCTGGGACAGCACACTACACGTCCACGACCCAACCAACCCATCCCTCGGCCCCTTAACCATCCCCCTCCCAGGCAAGCCGCACGCCATGGCCGCCAGCCCATCCAAAGTAATCGTAGCCATGACATCTCGACTCGTACACATCTACGACCTATCCACGCTCTCCAGCGCCCTGACCTCGCAAACCAGCGAGCCGCCGCAGCCCTGGCAGCAACGCGAATCATCTCTCAAGTTCCTCACGCGCGCCGTAGCCGCCATGCCCTCCGACGCCGGGTACGCCACCTCTTCGATCGAAGGGCGCGTAGCAGTCGAATGGTTCGACGCGAGCGCCGAATCGCAAGCGCGCAAGTACGCCTTCAAGTGCCACCGGACGCCTCAGGCCAGTGCCGACGGATCCAGCACCGACGTGGTGTACCCAGTGAACGCGCTGGCATTCCACCCAGTACACGGCAGCACATTCGCGTCTGGTGGCGGTGACGCCACAGTTGCGCTCTGGGACGCCGAGGCCAAGCGCCGCATGAAGGTATACCAAAAATTCGCGGACAGCGTTGCCGCTTTGGCTTTTAGTGCCGATGGCAGGTACCTTGCCGTGGGCGTGTGTCCGGGCTTCGAGACGGGTATGGAGAATTATAGCGGTGAGGGACGGACGAAGATTTTCGTCAGGGAGCTCGGTGAGAACGAGGCGTTACCCAAGGGCAAGGGGAAGTAGGTGGTGATAGCTTGTGAACTAGAAGTCGAAAAAAAGATTCACAGGGTCGTGATGCTGGTTTTATGTACCGTCTATACCTACCGAGATTCTCTAGGGGCAGGCTAGGGCCCGGAGCTGGCAGGCGTTAACAAGGGAAGGGAAATCTGAATTCTACAAAATTGCTCTCTTGTTAGCTTGGTATTCGTGAAAGAATGTGTGGCATTATTGGCGGTGATGATAGTTCCTTTGTATACCATCGCAATAATCTCATATTGACCCTACTTACACTTTAAAGGGGCCTCTGCAGCATCTTCACATGAAACCTCCAACATCGTTTAAAATGCCGAGATTAATTCCCTCAATATAAGACCACGACCTAGCAACACAACAGGTACCTAATGTATGTATTCAGATAAATAGCTGTTCAAGCCGATTTTCCTTCCGAAGTGTTAGAATATTTCAGCCCTTGATTCGGTCACCGAGCCCCCATATTCCCGAACTCTGCAAGCAAGGCCATGATTAATTGGCCGATTCTTCGTCAGATTCTTGGTAATAGGGTATAGAAATTTCAATGATATGTTCGTTTGGCGTCTGGACGTCACCAAGATGCTGCTCAGCTACTCGCAATTCATCCTTCCCCCCATCTGGAATAGAAATGGTCGAATGTTGTGTGCTAGGTTCTCTGCTCTGAGAGGCACAAGATGCGTCTTCGTGATTGGTTGTATAATATTCGCTCTCATCAGGCTCTTCATTATAGTTCGTTGAAGGCATGAATTCATAATCCTCCCCTGTCTCGTATTCTTCCTCATATTCACATTCTTCACCACTTCCGGGTTCAAGCTGCCCGATATGAAAAATCGGCATGGTTCGGGGTTCTGTGTCATCCGTTGTGCTTGGCTCGCCGCTCTTTTGGAGACGTTGTCCGAAGTGTTCAAAGTCTGAAGGTTTCCTTGCTCTCGATGGGCGTGGGTTGTACATGGACATTTCTCTAGCTCGGGGCTTGGGAGTAGGCTGTGGAGGTACGGTTGAAGGAATGATTATCCCGTCTTCTGGCACGGTAGGATTCCGCTTTCGTACATCTAACTCTTCTGAAAAGTTTTCTCTATTTGGCCATACGTCCTTTACTGCACCACGGCGACGTTTTATCTTGTACTGGGATAGACGTTGGACCTTTGGCTGACTGATTCCCAATCCATGCAGGTCCTCTTTGCTTGGATTCTCAACTTCTAATTGAAGCTTTCCCATACCAGGAAGCGGTCCAGGTCTTCTTTGCTTGTGCGTGCTAGTCACAAGGAACATGAAGTCGGGCTTAGCTTCATCACTTGAGAATCCATCTCCTGCTCGCCAGATCGGTTCTGGTTGACTGGGAGACTTGGGGAAGCGGAACTCATCAACCGTCTTGCTCTTCTTTAGCCGAAATGAACCTCTTCGTTCATACGCTATGTTTCCGTTGCCGTCGTCATGGTCCACATTTCCAGAAAGTGGCAGCGGAGGGATGATCAGCTTTTCTGGCCCTTTAATCGTTGCGAACGAGTTCTTGATGCTTTCAGTCCTTCCAGTGGCTATCTTGCTAAGTGTTGTATCCTTCCCATTTAATTTTTGCCGTTTTCGTGGCTCGTCCTCGTTGGGATAAGATGTTGCCCGTCTTATCGTACGACCGCGTGAGGGTTCTCGTTGCTTAGGTGTGTGACTCCTCCGAGAAGAAATCCCAAGGGACGCGTCACTGTTAGGAAATGAACCATCTCTGTCAGTAGATGTAGTCGAGTTGTTCGTTCTATCACAAGGTTAGATTTCCCGTGCAATGAAGCTACTTTAAGCTCGTAGAGTGAAGGAAATAGGCGGCAAGCTCAGAAATGAAGTCTCGCAAAATTACCTTGATGACTGACGACCAAGATCATCTCCCGGGGCAGGTGCGACGGATCTTCTTCGCTTCGCATTTGTACGAACAGGTGAAGCAGATCTAGCTCTTCTCTCGTCTGTGGCGTGACTCCGGACACTGGCTCGCTCAGACACGACTTTTCCATCAATATTCAATGACCTAGTGCGTTCTGGGAGTACTGCAACAAATCCAGTGCCAGTTAGGGGACGAGGAGACGTAGAACTAGTAGATATAGGGTCCGCGGACAAGGAAATCGTGGGTAATTCGTCAAACTGCGAGCATCCCGGTTCCAGAGACATCGTTGTAATAAACCTCTCGATGGCTTTCATGAAGCAACTAACCGGAAAGGCCTCATTATACCATTTATATGGCCTCGAGATTTGACTGTAGATCGGGTTCTCTTGCGTATGAGGCAGACTTTGAAGTAAAAAAGTCGGAATTTTCACTAGGCCTGGTCATTCTGTAGCAGTCAGGTGCTCCAAAAGAAAGCAGGAAGCAGGAAGGCGGAAGGCGTGACAACCTCCACTAATACATAGATATAAGATGAAAAGGCAGGAACAGGAGTGTGGGTATAACTTCCTTCACGTACCTAAGATAAGCGTTAGGTCCCATTAAAAACGTTATTTTACCTAACCAGTATTATGTGTATCTCGAGCATATGGCGTATTTGACTCTTTCCTATTTTTCATCTGAACGTCACCAAAAAAGAAAATTTAGAATATCACCATCAATCGTTTCACTCATGTCGAACAGTGCCCAGGTGTGCCTCAGCGCCATGATCTAGTCATAGAAAGAAACCCCTGGTTTACCAAGCTGACAATATTTAGATTTAGTATCTACGTAACCCATGTCACTTTTTATAAAACGTTACTTCTACAATTGCTGTACCCCTTTCTTTCCGAGAACGATCTCAAAATACTACGTAAGCAGTGTACTACTCCACCCTTCTCTAGAAAATAGGGGTCTGCCTATCCTACTATTCGCTCATCAACACATCTAGCCATTTCCCAAGAATGCGAATCAAGATGGCATTTTGATTCTGGGTTTGACGAAATGTATGTATGTTATCCATAACTATCTACGTAATCCACCGCCAAATCCACCCCTACCTCACTAGGAGACGATAGGGCATCATGTCGTAACAGTCTAGGATGTATAAATCCTCCCAACATATCCCATAAGCAAGCGGTGATGTGTTTCCCTCCAGACCTGAGCCCAGTAGCTCCGTCTCGGTACCAATATCTATATTCATATAGGTATCAATATCTGCGAGAGAACCACTTCCACATGTCCCCGAGGGCGCGAGTACCCTACTCTCCCGCCTTCTTCGGGGCAATAGGCTTGGGCTCAGGCACGTAATCCGTGGTACCTCCCATGTTCAGCAGCCACACCTTGCCCTGGTGGTCAGGAATCGTGGGTCCATATATGAACGAGCTAGGGAAACCAGGGTCGAACGGGATAGCGCTCTCGATCTCCTTGATATCCTCTTCGTCAAGAGAAAGAGTCAGGGCCTCGATGTTGGCCTTGAGGTGCTCCTTGGTGCGGCCGCCGACGATTGGGAACACGTAGGGCGCTTTATGGGTGACGTAGGCTTGAGCCACACTCGTAATAATGGTGCCTTTGCGCGCGGCGATAGCCTCGAGAGCCTTACTAACCTTAATATCGGCCTCGCTGGCTTCGCCTGAGCGCCCGCTCACCCTAGTCTGCCGCTGTGCGTCCGTCTTGAACTTGCCGCCGCCAAGAGCGCCCCACGGTGCCAGACCCATGCCCTCGGCTCTGACCATAGGAATGATCTCGCGCTCGAAATCCCGGTTCGCGGCTGACCATCGACCTTGGTACACGCAGAACTGGCGCAGACCATGAGCCCGCGCGTACTCATTGGCCTTGCTTACAACCCAGGCAGGTGTATCGCTGATTCCGAGGTACAGAACCTTGCCAGCGAGTACGAGCTGGTTGAGAGCCTGCATCATCTCGGGAATCGAGGTGCTGCCATCCCACCAGTGAACATAGAGCTGTGTCTTAGTGTCAGTATTTCATATGACATAGTCGGGGCTTGGTATAAATTACCAAGTCAATGTAGTCTGTCTGTAGCTTCCGCAAGCTAGCCTCGACGGAAACATGCATGCTCTTAGTGCCATTGCCCTGGTTGTTGATAGTGATTTCACTATCGTAGTAGGGACGGAAGCTAGTAGTGTACTTGGTGGCAATGACTGCGGTAGATGATTGATTAGTACTCCATAGAAATCATGCTATGCGTAAACCCGCTCATTCAGAGATCCACAACGCTACATATGTAGCTCGAGTTGTAATTCGTTCACCATAACTATCCACAAGACTTACCCATTTGGTCACGGACACCGCGCTTCTTCATCCACTCTCCAAGCCAAGTCTCAGACTGTTCAGCTTGGTAGTTGTTGGCAGTGTCGATGAAGTTGCCGCCCTGTTCGTAGAAGAAGTCCAGAATATCTTCGGTGGTCTTCTGGTCGACAGCGCCCATGTACTCCTTCCAAGCCTCGCCAAAATTCATAGCTCCCAAGCATAGGGGGCTGACTCGAACTGAGGCGGAAGGGGAGAGAATGCGGTAGCGAGCCAGCGGGCTTTTTGGTGGGGGAGCCATTGGTAGAGGAGTCATCTTGAAAGATAAATTGTACTATTAAGGATAGAAATTGGTAGCTAGATGGTGATGACTTCCCGTCAATAATTCAAGTAAACTTTTTAAGATGGTGGCGTGACCTGCTGAAGTTGAAGTTGCGCCTACTCAAGGTTAAGTAGGTAGACTCAATGATCAGTTGCTAGGTAAGGATGCTGTTCCTTCAACATCAAAAACGAACCGAGAGAGAGGCAGGAGCTTGACTTCCCTTTATAGAGAACATGAGGGCACCGGTTCCAAATTATCACCGAAAAAATACTATGAAGCATATCCTACTGCCGATACTAAGTCCATTAGTAATATCGTTTGATTGTCGTCGCATTGACTACCTAGTCTTCAAATTTTTACACACAGAATGATCTCATTACATCGGCAGATCCTACATAAGGTAGGTACGAGTTAGGTACTAATCGGATATGTGTGTATGCATCCTCGGTGGTCCACGGGATCCTCCGCATTCGTGTTACATGGATATTTGCTATACCCAACTTCTTCAGCGGTCAAAAGCGGACAGCAGCGGGAGGCACATACCCAGGCGTTATGCAATCAACCGGGAATTCGAATCGGGTAGATAACAACCCTATCTCCGCGTTCATTAGTCGTCATACATTCGTATGGCGGCATGGAAATGGCAAAGGTCCGGAGACTTTCTGGCTGGGCATCATTAGTTCGAGGATACTACTATGGGGTATCCGGAGCTTTTGTAGGGATTTTAGACCTTCTATCTCCGCCTTCTCCGAGATATTGCAGATGGGCCATCTTTTAGCTAACCTTATGAAACGGTTTACTAAGTGATATCGGGTTTTAATACTATTTCGAGATGTTGTATAAGATTATTGGTTGGAGAAGAATGACATAGGCAGCTACTAACCAAGCTTTAGTCAGCTACGCACTTTTTCCCGGAGAGATACATCCATGGATCCTGGTGCGCCAAGGCTGCAAGCATTCTACCAGCTGTCAAGGTATAGATAACCTCAGTTATCTAATCCCCGAACTACCAAAACCACCACCAACATTATCAATACCTATTCACTTGTTGGTATAATTTCGACGATTGAATTTCTATGCATGAAAATGGTAGGACTTGGATTTGATCGCTTATATCCTTGACATCGGCTGTTTTAACACCTTACGAACACTCCAATGGGCTATCCGCGAACGCCGACAATATACGATTGATGCCCATTCACTTACTCAATCGCTCATCCGTGTATTAACTAATCACACGGCTGGATTTAAGACCCGGCTGTAGGGACTAATACCTCGCGCCTTGCATTAAGGCTTACGCTGAGCCTCAAGTCTCCACCGTTGAATATATCCTCATTTGAGAGCTGAACATAGATGAATTATCAACAATGCCTGAGTCATGACATTATGCTTCGGACCCGAGGTCATTTACTCATAATCATTGCCTCTTTGATGTTGTCTAGATGCTGGATGATCATGCTGAGAAATGAAAAAATGAGAAAAAGGGAAGAAGGAGTGGGGGTGGTTCGTTTTCGGTTCAAACGGAACCCCCAAATAGACTTTTGGTGATTAGTCAAGTTAGCTTTATCCGAGGCAAGCGGCAAGGAGACCCTGGGGTGATATCTGTTGCTAAAGATTAGGAAACGGTAGCTATTACGAGCCTGACAAAAACTTGTGACATTCCCTAGAATCACTATAGTTTGGTGCCTCAATATATTTTTAAGTCGGTCCAGGTGAGTCCTAACAAACACAGGACTGCTAAGATGGGCAGTAGTAGTAATGTACTGACGCTTGGTAGTTACCTTGGAATGTGAAAAGCCTCGTATTCAACGTTGGAGGCACCAGGTAATGTTGAACATGCACAAGATCCGGCTAATACCTTAGATGCATATACATACCTGCCTTAGGAAGGCAGGTAACTTGCGTAGAGACGTTCGTTATTCGCAAAGTATTGACGTATGTACACATAATAGAACGCACCTAGGTAGATAAATCTACCTAGCACGCCCAAGCACCTATGATACCGTCACGTCGTCCCTCGACCAGGTACCCGTCCTTGATACGAACGTGCTCGACGATAGCCGGCGTCCTGCCTGTATCGGTTTCGGTGATTCCTGCACCGCAATCCCATTGCCGTGACTCCATCTTGTCATAGACTTTAACAACGTCCTCGCCGGCAGCGCTCACAATACGTCGGCTGTCGAACATCATGCTTGTGACGGGATTGTCATAAGCGTAAGCATCGAATATCGATCCCGTGCGCAGGTCCCATATCTAAAGTGGTATGTCAGCATGTTGTACAATCAAAGGGATCTTCTTCTTCTGGATAGGTTAGATAGGTTAGAACTCACCCGTATACTACGGTCCAAACTTCCAGTCACGAGGTGTACATCATCGAACTGCAGGCAGGTCACAGGTCCGGTATGTCCAACGAGACTGCGGTGAACTTGACCGCTTCTCAGATCCCATAGCCTCACCATTCCGTCAGCTGTGCCGCAGGCGAGTGCGGACTCGAAGACTTGCAACGCGCCAACAAAGTCAGCTGATCGAGTTGGCGGCCGGTTGGTTTGTCTCCAAGTTCCCTCGCCTGTGCCAATTGAGACAGAAGCTTGTGCCGCGGCCCACATCACATCGAGCGTCTGTACACACCGTCCTTTTACTAGGTCCCACTGGCGGAGCGTCTTATCTGCTGAACCGGAGACAAGGACGTCACCCCTGAAATGAAGGGCCGTGATCTCGTCTACGTGGGATTCTAGCGTGAAGAGTGGGCAATCCGCCATGCTACCTTCTGGAGGGTCTACGGGTTGATCATCAGGGTTCTCAAAAGCCATACCATCGTCATCCTCGTCGTCTCTTCCGAACTGACTACCTTGTGGATCATAGTGGGCCCTGCTCAGATCCCATAATCTGATAGTGGCATCCATGGAACCCGTGGCAAGGATATTGTCTTCTACTTGCAGAGCCCGTACCGACGCGGTGTGGCCCTCAAGCACCCCAATGCAGCGACCGGCATTTAGATCCCATACTTTAACATCGTCATCCAAAGAGGCAGATACCATAGTACCAAAGGGCACATCGAAGTCTAATGCAGTGATATTATCAGCGTGAGCCTTGATTTCCCGTATCATAGAGCCTGGTTCGAAATGTTCGTGTAATATGGGCATTGTTTTCCGCTTCATGGTCTTGTGTCTTCTTTTTGAAGGGGTGCTTGTAGTAGAGGGAAGCTTCTCATATATAGATTTCGACATGAATTCGTCAGCGTCTTGGTCCGTTACTAGATCGTCATCATCTGATTTGTCTGGGGTGTCAACCGCCGCGGCAATTGATTCAGCCTCATCAACGAGGGCCTGAGCGTCTTCTATTCGACCCTCCATATCCACAACTAGACTCCATATCAGTACCGTTCTAATAGCATATCAAGCGGGGTTTCCTACTATCATGTTCCAATAACGCCTCTTCTTGTTCTAAGCCTGCCAGTCTTTCTAGGATGATACGTCTCATGCCAGCGAGGTTGGCGATTTTATTATCTATTTCGCGGATTTCACTGCTTGCCATATTTTTTCGGATGCCCAGCATTTCCAGTTCGTGCATGAGCGAAGCCCTTTCTTTTTTCAGTTTGTGGAGGTGATGTGGGCTATCTGGATTCGTTGGGGTCTCTTCGAGCATCTTTCTTCCTCTCGACATTCTCCTCCTGTGCTTCTTGCCATCGTGTGTCAACTCGGGGAAACTAGCTTGGAAGCCTTGGAATAGAGAGTAGGCGTTGTCGTTCTCGGGTAAGTGTTGGAGCATTTCGTCGGGCAGATAAGATAGGGCGCGGGATTGGATTTCGGCAGTAGAAAACTTGGACCGAACCAAGTCGGTTGGAGTGGTTTTCGCCATAGTGAACATGCCTCGTTGGATCCCGGGTTTTTTAAGCTGCTTGTGTACTTGAGCCATGGCGTTGTGATAATGATTTCCAGAGGGGTCTGAGCTAGGTCCTACTAAATGGCTCGCAGTAGTTGTCACCTTTCTGGTGAAAGCTTCGATACCTCGCGACTTCATATTGAAGTTAGTTTAGTTTATATGGACACACAAGGACAAAGAAATGACAAAAAATGGTACCGAGAGAATCGATTCTTCACCCATAGGGGCATCGTCATGAATAGCATTGTTTGGGTCTGAATCGGCCATGCGCGAATCTATAAGACGACTACAGAAAGCGAAAGAGTGGTGGTGGGCGGTGGTCGCACGGTGCAAATGCCACGCATCCAAGGTAGTAGTATACGAGAAGGGATTTTTCCCGATAGGTATGGATCTCAGAGAGCTATCTGGTAGGCCGGCATTGAGGAGGATAGTTGGATACCCACGACGGAAAATAATACGGATGGACCAGACAGAAACGAGCAAAAGCGACGCAAGGCGAGGCTAACAAAAGAGATAGCTTCCGAGTGGATATCTCAAGAATTTCCGCTAGGAATTTTAAGCTTGGGCTTGCTTTGGGTTAGCCCTTACAACAACTGAGCACAAGCCACAAATCAGCTGGAGTCGGATTAGATTTGTTGCAGATGTCATGGATCGGTTCAAGGTTGCTTACATTGGCTGCATGCCTAGCCCATGGGTGCGCTTACATGCTTATCTCTTACAGGTACCACGATAGGTGTCTTAGCACCCTAGACAAGCCTAGCTGGAGTGACTCTAGCGCTATGGAGGTACAATTTCGGGTTGCTTCCTGCGAAGGGGGGGTTACACCTAGGTAGGTACATGTAGATTACATAGAGTTTACCTGTATGTGCCGCATCGCAGTACCGGTTGCGACAGTGCTACCCTGTAATTTCCAAAGTTAGGTACATACCTACCTATACTTTAAGGCGAGTGCGTCACAAAAGAAGATGCAAACTTAAGGCTATCTAGCCGAATATCGGCCGTCTCAAACAAAAACATCCGTTAGTTGTATTACCTGCAGCCTCGTGGAACCGTGATCACCATGGCCTTTGCCTTGCCCCTCTTCCATTGACATCGAGGGGTTGTTCCGTTTCTTTTGCTTTTTATATCTCCCCGCTACTAAGCTAGCGGCCTTTGTCCTTTATAAAGGTCCGTCATAACTCTTTTACTATACTACTCCAGGACTCAACTACTCCCTCGTTTTCGTCCGAATTTCGTTTCTAAGTTGGTTGTGCGGCTTGTTAGAATATAATACGAGTAAAATGGATGCGATTATCGACCTCAAGGACGCCTCCAAGGCGCTTGATCTCTCCAACATTCGTTACCAGCTAATGTGGGTAACTCTTCTAGAAACAACGTGTGCGCAATGCTGACAAGGTCGTGTACCGAACAGTCGACTGGAAGACACTATCACCTTCCACTTGATCGAGAGAGTCCAGTTCCCACTCAACCAGACCATATACATTCCCGGCGCGATACAGATTGGTCAGGATAACAATCTCAGTTTCATGGATTGGTACCTCAAAGAACAAGAAAAGCTGCAATCCCTGATCCGACGCTACGAAGCACCCGACGAGTATCCGTTCTTCCCTGAGGCGCTACAGAAGCCCATATTGAAGCCCCTCGACTACCCCAAGATTCTACACCCGAACACGGTCAATGTCAACGCGAAGATTAAGAAATTCTACATCGAAAAGTTCCTGCCGGCTGTGTGTCCGGACTTCGGGCGGCCAGACCGTGGCGAGTCGGAAGAAAACTATGGGTCTTCTGCCACTTGCGACATTGCTTGCCTCCAGGCGCTTTCGCGGAGGATACACTTCGGCAAGTTCGTGGCCGAGTCCAAGTTTCAGTCGGATCCAGAGAAATATACAAAGATGATCAAGGCGGGCGACCGCGACGGAATTGGCGAGTCCATTACAAATGCTGCGGTTGAGAAGCAGGTTCTGGCACGATTGGCCTTGAAGGCGCGCACCTATGGCACAGATCCGTCTACGAACGACTCGGAAAATGCTGGCAAGATCAACGTCGAAGCTGTAGTGTCCATGTACAGAGACTTCGTTATCCCCATAACGAAAGAGGTTGAAGTGGAATATCTTATACAACGGTTAGATTAGGCGGGTCATGAGGTTAGATACGGAAGATAAAAGTCCTGCGTGGTGTTTTTATTGCGATTGTATTTGTTCAAGACGGAGGGCTTAAATACTCGCTAATTGCCTTCGCAGCATCTGCGAACTTGCTAGCTTCAATTAATATCATGAAGCCGCGAGGCATGACACCCATCTCCTGGAATGCCCGCTTGCTATCCGCGATCGCCTCATCAATCTTTGTAAAGTCGTAACTCCCGTAAGCCGCCGCATACTTTTGCAGTACCTCGTCCTCCGGATGGAAATAGAATAACGTCGCATCTTGCTTTCCTTTCTTCCGTTTCCTCTCCGCAACGTCAAGCGTGGATTCTATCTCATGGTAGGTTTTAGAAATAATCAGATAGTGTGAGAACTCGTAGGGCTCCTTGTCTTCCACCGCTGCCTCAATTTCATCGATAAGCATGTTGTACATGGGAGGTGCAATCTCGGAAGGCATGTTGATCAGACGCTCCGAAAGCACGAGCCCAACCTGATTTCCGGAAGATAATAAGTCAGGGATCCCCGCTAAGGCCTCATTCGTCTTGGCCTTCTCTGCGATGTATCGAGTGAGTTCAGCAATTGGCTGCTTTTCGCGGTGTTCGTGCAAATTGAGCGCTGTGAGGAACGCATATGCGTCCGTTTCCTTGCCGTCGACCTTCACGGTCGACCCGATTGTCGGTTGCGACAAGATCAGATCGGCAAGCCCTGAGATGTCGAAGAGGGTCGCGTCCACATCAAATAGCTGTCGCAACAGCGATTTCGTACCGTGAAAGTCGATCTCGGAGTCGAAGTTAAACCACTCGAAGTCGACATTGACCATATCGAAATCCTGAGTGTATTGATCAGTTGACTTGGTCTCGCGCAACATAATATTTCTAACGTATCCCACTTACATCGTCGTCTGAGCTGTCGCTATCTTCGACCATTTTATCAGGCGCCTCGGCGGCGCCATCAGCTTCTCTTGCCCGCTTCTTCGCCATTTTCTTTTACAAGTTTATTTAAGGCTTTGCAAAAACCGTAGAACCGTCGCGACTTAGCAATGGTAGCCCGATCTCGTAATAGTCGTAGCTTAATTGTGGGCGGTGTAATAGCAAAAAAATTCTGCCTACTCTCTGCCCCTCACTAATCCTGTTTTGATCCGATAACGTTCAGCTCAGCTAGATCGATAAGCGACCCTCCCGCTAGTTACCCGCAGCTCGCAAGGCAGGGCTTAACCCAAGCTGAGAACTTTGGAAGCTGAATTCAATTCGCCCAAGCAACTACGCAACCCGATAACGTTCAACAGATCTGAGCTGGTCTGAACCTTATGAATGTTTTTATGAATTATAGCCCTAACGAATTTGGGTATACATCAAACTTATATTAAATCTCTATGACGTAATGTTCTCTATGATGCAGTTTGTATTGGGTGTGTTGGCAGAGAGTCTCATGAGAGTTCCCATCAAAGTATCACGCAATTGTATGTAGAGCTTTTTTCCACAACTGTTGGGGCTTCTATGACTGTTCAACGCGTGCAGGCAATGCTGTAGCAATCTAGACTTTGTCACATGTAGGTAGCTGGAGTACATCATTACTACGGCTACATTCTGATTATCACCAAATATTTGTATATTAGATGCTTGATGCCTTAAAGTCAATTTCTTGCTGCCAATTTCTACCTAATCACATAAAATTGAAGGATGGTCAAGCAGAATGAACAGGGGGAGAATAATGCCCCATTTGCTAAAATAGAGCTCAAATATGGTCATTGGCGACATGAGAGAAGGGAGCAAGCAAGAGATTTTCACGTGGACAATTATCCTTACACTGAAAAGTATAAACTAAAAGATGAAAAATCATTACGCGAAAATGAGAAGGTCAAGGAGAGGTGGGAATAAGAAGTACGCGAAAGCTTGTTGAATAATAAGGAATACCGTCCGCCTTGGCAATAACGGTCAGGGTTGAACTTCGCCGACAGCAATCCGGAGAAGCTTATACTAAAGCTACAACAATTCTGAATTTTTCCTCCAGTCTGAAGTCTGCCGCAATCCAAAGGCATTTAGCCAATTTGTCAAACACACATCTTTTGTTTTCCTGAGAATCTATTAGTTCGATCGGAATGTAGGCATGGCGTCTTGAATCTCGCAGCTTTGCGTGATCACCAGAACAAACGTCCTAGGTATGTTATGTGCTACAGTATGCGCGTGGCTTTGATCCCGATTGGCGTGTATAATGCTTGTTGCGTGGTTTGTAAGTGTCCGCAATGGACCCGCGGCCAACCAGCGATTGCATTTTGGCCATGTCAACCCTCCATTGGGTTGGGCGAAGTATCGAAATATCCATCGGATCTACCGCTCTGGGTTAACGTGCAACCCGTCTCCTCTCCCTGTCTTGCCTATTGCAGACTTCTCGTGGCCACCTCATTGGCCACAAAATTTCCCGAGCCCTGTCTGTCCATGTGGCATACACATCGAAACCTGGGGTAGAGGGTGTGATAGTACCTAAGCTCTCCCGCTTCGGCGGTGAGTATCGGTCCGGATGTTCAGCCTGATGAGATATAAATAGGCCTAGTGTGAAAAATATTCTGTTGTACGTAAGTAAGAATCATTTAACTAGCTGAAGCAACAATGCAGTATGCAATAACAATCGGGCCAGGCGTTGATGCCATCAAGATCGCGGTGAACGGATGGAAGACTAAATATATTACTAGTGGGTATAATTCCGTAGGACGCGTGTCCTCCAATATTGTGACCCTCCCCAAGTGAACGCAAAACCAGTACTCCGACCTAGAACCCGGGCGCCTCTGAACTCCGTAACACACACGATTCCCTTTGCCCGGATGGGTCGAGCCGAAGGCAGGAGTAAGGAAAACGAGATGGCCGACAAACGCTATTGAAGGAGGCAAATGAAACCGTAACCCCGGTCATATGCAAATTCCAGCCAGGTCCATGCAGCTGACATACTATGCAAATTAAACGAAGATGCAATTTTCTAGGTATTGTGATACGCGATCGTGCCGAAACATTCGATTCATCGAGATGGGGCCGTTGGGGGCAGATGCAAATAATCTTGGGGTAGGGCGGCGCTGTTGCTAAACGCCTCCCGAGTTTCTCGACCGATCGTTTGAACGTGGCCGAATGGAGTAGGCAGTTCTGACTTGGGCGTCTCGGCAGGGGTAAGCTGTCGACCCAAGCCCATCACAGCGTGTCCTGAACTCATCGACTTCGCATGCTTAGCCGCCTTGCCGTCATCTCCTATCCCAATGCCTCCGTCAACCAACTCCCGCCGGGCCATTTCGATATCGTGTCTTGCCTGCTTAATCGACTTCTCTTCCCACAGAGGTAGGATACGGTACCCTAGGTTTTCCATAATGCAACGCTCGGTGAAGTTGATCTGCTCACACGTCCACATATTCTGGCCCCAGGAAGAGCTATAGTATTGAGTGGACTCTTGTAAATCCTCCACAAACTTGTCGGCGATTATCAATGCGGCTAGTATAATGATCTCGGGCGGAACGCTATCGATGTGCACGGCCCGGATTGCACCAGCCGGCAGCGTATGGCGCTTTGATCCCAGCTCATTCTGGCTACTTAGGGGGAATGATATTCGCCAACTTCGAGAGAATCGAGAGTTTAATGAATCTAAAATGCAGACCGCTAGGGCAATTATATCCATTGGTAGGTTCGCACGTGCAAGTATGCCCTGTACGACGGAGATAGACGGCGTCATGAAAGAAGCTCCGGGAGGTAGCATTCTCGCTAGGTGGGCAGCGGGACCTAAGACAAACAATTAGAATTAGGGTACGGATGTCTCGCAAAGAACGCCACTAACCGAGAAACTCAGAACCAATGCCCTCGACATCTTCGGCAGAGATTCGAGGGCTCTGCATAGCAGACGAATTTTTCGAAGACGGCGGCGGTGTGGGAAGATTAGACAGCGGCTTGTAGAATTGCCTGAAATAAGCGTCGTCGAATTCGAAGTCGTCATCATAGGTCGAGAAACACCTAGAGTGACCCATCTTGGATATATATATATGCGCTCGGGGCGAAAGAATTCAGGGCGCCAGATAAAAGTTTAACCACAATTGGTACAATGGGTTGCTCATATTCGAGCAGAACCTCTTTCTTGAGTATATTGCCTAGTACAGAAATGTATCACGCGCTCAAGCTACTTGGCTAGTGCTGTCTGATCGTAAATCGGGTCAGACAGCTAGTGGTATATTATATACGCAAAGAATCAGCGCTAACGAGTACAAGAGACTCGGATATTCGGCGGGAGTCAAAGGATAGAAATCAATCAATTCCCGGAAGAGTAGATGAATATATAAACAGATTTATATGGAATACAAAATAGATAGTCGAAGAAGCTTGGTGGATGAGGCGAGGGGGGTCGAGCTTATTATGCAGAGACCGCACGGGTCAGAAGCAAAGCCGAGCACTTGCAGCCCTGTCCATGTAAGTACGAAGTTAGGTACTGGAGGTGCCCTAATGCATGCATAGCCATTATTGGTATTGTTCCAATTGGATGCGGTACCATCAGATGGAAATTGAAAGTACCTGAAAAGAACCGACGTCAGCCAAAGCTGAAGGCGGAAACAGATAGGGTTGAATCACAAGCGCGGTAGCTAAAACCGACCGGTTCTTCTAAATAGAAGGTTAATGGTGAAAGTGCACACGGCATAAGAGCTTTTACACTAGTATGTGATATGCGGCACGCGGCACAAAGTGGGAGGTTAGACAGAGAGTTAGGGGCAGGCCGACTGTGTCGAGATCACGCAAGCTTCCTTGCAGCTTGTTGATCCTAAGGTTAGTTTCCTGTTTAGTATGAGGGGTCTGAATATCAAAATAGCATTGATTGTCTAGTGTCTGTTCATCATTCAAATCTTGACCAAGATAGTTGAACTGGTCTCGATTCTCACCGACCAAATTCTGTATGCAAGAGGCCAGCATTATTAGAGGCTACGAATTTGGTGCTGTCTCGGATCAGGCCACTGGAGAAGAAGCATACACTACGGTACACCCCCAAAGATCCCCCTACTACAGTAGCGGGTCTTGAGTCAAACCCATGGGGGCGTTGGATTCTATGTAGGTACGTTGATTGATTCTCGGTTGATTCCTCGCTTGTCGTGGACTTTTAGCTACTACGTACATACTTGTGAACCCCACACCCGCCCGTAGTACGACAGCTAAGAACATGGCACCAGAACTGTCGAGAACAGATGAAGCAGGGGTTAAGACTCAAGTTGGCATCGGCCAAGTCAAAAAGTTAACAGGACGTTGGCGCATTGCGACCGGGCTTTCAGCGGTGAGCCTGTTTTCGATGTTATAAACTTGCAACTTGCAAGCTTATTGTTCTTGGTGAAATGGGGGTGAATGGACAGGGGGTATTGAGCCCCACTAGAGTACCTATATGTACCTAACCTACCTACCGTAGTCACTCACTTTCGGGGACAGAGCTCCTAACGAACCTCCTAACGAACCCGAGGTTATTGGTCCCTTACTGCATAGTACTTGGTCCAAGTCACACCTATTAGGTATCTCGCCATAGAAAGATCTAGTAATACAGGTATCTATTGATAGACACAGATCTATCAGCTATTTACCCCTATTGGCTTATCGAGAACTTAAGAACTACATACACGTGTACCGTATGCGACGTCGTAAAAACTTCCACAATCTCTTTGCCTGTTTTATAGTCCTACAAGTAGATCAGTGCAATCCGAATCACCATCTCAGCAATACCATTCATCCTACTACCGTCCACGGGTACTTAGATATTCAACCAGTCTCCGTGCCAACGCGATGGTTCTCCTTGGGAATGCATAAGCACCAGTCGCTAGCTCCCCCTACACCGCTTTCTACATGCCTAGGCTGCTAGGTCGGTACCTGTAGCGAGAAAGTGACGTGTATGGTGGTTTGCGGGAGACCGCGCATTACACAATCGCCGGCGTCTCCTCGGATTCTGAGAAAAACTCGGACCATCCTATCGCCTTCTGTAACTCTGAACCCTTTCTAGCATGTGGACCTTCTCATTTCCACCCGTTCCTAAAATATTTTAGGGGTCTCGCTATAAGATAGATACATACCCAATTCGTAGATGATGTTCAAGCTCTCCGATCCGCCCCTCTGGTTTGCTCGGCAATCCCAAGGCGGTACCCTCTTTTACGAGGCAGCGTGTCACTACACCTCCATCGAGACTCGTATGTTAAGATTATATCCAAGTTCCAGAGATATGCATAATTCCTCCGCTTTTGCCGAGCCACGAATACATCTGCACAGACCAAAATGTGAGGAATCTGAGGCTGAAAATGACGACTACAATTATCAGTTCAACCCTCGCAAAAGCCCGAAGTCGAATGTTCTCGTCCTCCGAGCAGTTCTTAGGACGATTTTAGTCGTCCACTTGAAACTTGTTGACACTCACAACAACTGTCGCACCACACACGAGCTCGTGCTCTCAACAAGACTTCCGTTAAGTAGCACATATCTTAGCATGTTGCACTTGGCAATCATGTAGGTGAAAGAGATCAATGTTGAATGATCGTCAGGCACGCGAAAATCAGTTCCAGCCCTTCAAAACCCCACATTCCTGCGTCGTGGTACTCAGTTTATCCTCGTGAGTCGCCGATTGCCGATCCAAATTGAACATAACATCATGATTACAATCGGTCTCGTCACGCAAGTAACAGCAAAAGGTCGCATTGTTTTTTTATAATACTAAACAACGAAATTTAACACCAAAGGCCCCTTTTAGTTTCATACGAACTGTAACATCTTCACAAATGTCCTATTCTAATAGAATATATTTTCAAGGGAATGTTCTGGCAACGGAACGTTTGCATTTAGACCGCCCTTTCTCGGAGACAAGAACATTAAGGGATATTATTCTCACGCCCAAATAACCCGAATATTCGGCTACAATTGCAATCTACCTATATTCAAAGCGTACAGAAACCTCCCTCAAAGTTGTGACATAGCTTGAAAGTCACTGGTTGTTCCGCCTTGGAGAAAAGTCATGAATGACTAGACATTTGTCCAGAATACTGCACAACTCGTGTTAACTGAACTAAAAGTGTTAATTATGCCAACTATATTAAATGCTTCGTATCAAGCCAACGAGACTAACGAGCACGGTGTAAATACATACATCACGGAACGCATGAGAACTGAATTATATATAAAGTTGCAGTTTAAGCTTTCATACCGTCTCCCTTCACTTATGTGGCATACCTAATACAGGAGCCACACAAATTGCAGTAATACCAATACTAAAAGGAATTCAAGCAAACTAATAGGTAGTCTGAGCTTATCTACGGTCATGGTTAACTAACACGAGTTCAACTTCATAAGGTCGAAAGAGTCGATCTGCGCAGTTTTGAAACACGCCAGGAAGAGGGGGTTCTCGGCGTCTTCACTTCAATGCGTCAACTTAGTTCCGTTAGTCCCTTGAGCAAAGCTCAATCCGAGCCTAAGTTAATACCCCTAACGTCACATCAATCCCTTATATCACAACTAAAATCTCAGTCCATCTTATATAACATGAGAGCTAAGTCAGTCATGCGTAAAACATATTTGTCAAAGCAAATTGAGCAATGTCGTTCTTTGAGACACTAGTTTCTCCCTCGTACTTTCTTACTACATACAATAATGTAGTCCTTCAACTGCTTGAGGCGTAAGCAGTAAGCAGTGTTGACAAGGTTTGTAGGTGCCTCACTACTCCGTTGCAAAATTCGAGTCAATTTTCAATACCGAAAGGGTCCCATAATTGCTACACCTCGGTTCATATATTTCATGTGAATTGGGAGGGAATTTCACCCACACAAATAGCATGATTCCGGCCGCATGAAAACCATGACTATATCACAGCTCGCAGACCTAGTACTCAGTTAGTGTCAAAGAACTGAAGCTCCATGGGGTTGTAGTAAAAGTTTACCCTAAATATGTCTTCTTACTCAAGTCATATAAATCCCTTTCTAGTCTTGGCTTCTTGTCGTCCTATAAAAAGTACGTTGAAAACAACAGCGTCCTAACACGGCCCATTTTTACTCTCCTACCAAGGACGAGAAATAGCTACAAAGCATCCGTAAATTTAAACATACATAGTAAGTGCTCCAAAGCCCAGTCTATCTAACTAGGATTTGAGCTGATTGGGTTATTGGATCGTAATTATGATATCTCAAACATCTAATAGAGTAAATGAGATCAGTACTCTCAAGAACCCTCGAGTTGTGTGGTTCTGTCGGCTTTGTCCTAATGAGTTCAAATCATACCTAATAGAAAATCTCTGTAACATCTTTAAGGCTCTACTGTTAAATAGATGTTACTCTTACTACAATTAAGAACGTTTCTACCATTTTGGTCTTCTAGGACTCCCAATTCGCTCCTACAACTTGTGATCTAACCGTCTTTGACTCACGAGAAACTTCTAGCCTTGATACTGTAAGCGAGAGTTTTCCATCATACGCTAAAGTGCTCTAAAGGCTGAGGAATAACATCGATAAATATGGGTACCTATATAAAAAGTCGCCTTCACTTGATTACTGCGACTTTGACTCAAACAAGAGACAACGGTCACAATTAACAAATAGAACAACATGACTTACAATGACAGCAAGCCAGACTTTTATGCCGTGCTTGATTTACCTCGAGATGCCGATGAAACCGAAATCAGGTCTGCATTTAGGCAACTGAGCCTGAAATATCACCCAGATAGACAAGGCTCGTCTTCTGTAGCCAGTCACGAAAATTTTCTCCAGTTGACAGAAGCTTATGAGACTCTCCGTGATCCGACTCGTCGACGAAAATACGATATGCAACTCCCCCCGAAAACAAAACGGAAACCTAAAGCGCAGCAGAAAAGCACAGTACAGGCCAGAGCACAAGAAAATTGGAATAGATCTCCGCAATAACCAGCTGCGTTGAAGTATATCCTTATAGAGCCTTATAATCTCGATGGGCTGGTAGAGGAGCTCTGGGATACATACGAAAACTTTCAGATTTTAGTTTCTCGTCCATGTTATCTTCATGTTGGAACCAATCGGTCTTTCCAGGACCTCGAACGAGATATAATCGATGCAAGTGATCAGTGGTCGAAATTGAAACGCGATGTCGAATCTGCTCTGCACGAACGACTTACCGACCTCTCTCGTCGTAGATTACTGGTTGGGTACACAATAGTTTACCATACGATTAAAAGAAATATTAAAGAAATCGAAAACGATCGGGCTACGTACTATCGCGTCTAATCATCTGCGTCACTCGACTAGTAATAATAGTTGGTGATTGTCAACTGATCTCTGTTAGTCTAAAATCTTTCTTAACAGAATATAATCACCGTTACATTCTTTATTTAAGTAGTATTATCTACTTGGAAGACTTTGATAGAAACCTTGATATGTTTGGATGGCCAATTCTATGAAATCTGTTTATTATCCATGCACGATGTTGTAGGCGGTACGTAGGTACTTTTCGGGGTTCAATTTCATCTATTAACCCAGACCCACTTTTACTCTCTCAGCTGTCGTCAGCTTCCTTTCTAATATCGATGCCAACCGCTAAGAGTACCGTGGCCTCGCTTCGAGCCTAACGCCCTCACACGATCACCCTAGATTAGGTACCTAAGGCTGTATACAATAAATCACGTGTTACATTGGCCGTACATGAGCGGCGTCAATAGAAATTATAAGAGCATTCCTGATGCATCTGATTTGTTTTCTTACGAGCTTGTACCCGAGATGTTTCGGATACGAGGGCGTCATGAAGAACGCCTTGGCATGTTAGGCATAGGTACCTAATCCAACGTTTCTCAGTTATGAAATCGGCGTTTTGAGCAAACTGCCATTGGACTAACTTCCTCGGAATTCTTCGATTATCTAGGTGATGGCGTGTTCTAGTCAAGCGCAGAGACTTTATATCCTTAGCAGTTTGAGCGACATGGAACGAGCTCTAAGCTGATTACAAGCTGATTACAAGGAAAGGGGCCAAGACAATTACGGTCTTATATCTCATATGGCGAACTAGATCGGCTTGGTATCCGAAGATAAGGGGAAAAACAAGCAAAACTATGCAGTCTTATCCGTCCTCCGACGAAGGGTCCCGTCTGCTGAAGAAAAGCTGGGGTAGACGTGCTGCGCGGGATTGGCAGGGGCTATGTTATCATGTCTCTCTTTATGGCGACAATGCTACGTCGCGGCAATAATTCTTGGAATTTAATTTGTGGATCATCGTGCCGACCTGCGTTATCGTCAGCGACCTACCTAAAACAGTTTACTGTACATCTTCAGCAGCCCTTGTGATACCGATAGAGCTAAGCGATATAGGCGAGCAAGAGCCCGATGCGGATTCCTAGTGGCGAACCACATTCCGGAATCTGTCAGGTCAACCTCTGCGATTATTATACGATGATTTTTCATCCTGCAAAGTCAGACTTACCGTAATACAAATATCCTAACGTGGAGGTGTCTCAGAAACACTGCATGCGTTCGGCTCTTTGATTGGCCTTATTCGGGGGTGCACGTCTAGGATATACTGAATGTAGTATCTGAATTCGAATTTACCCAGGACCCTGGCTCTTGCAGGATTACCGTAGATGTTGACAAGACCCGAACATCGTGTGATCAAGTCAAGAAGGATGAAGAGCCAGGGAATTGGGACCCGTATCCACCGGTTGCGCTGTCGTGGATAAGCTCTTCTAGGAAGTTGTGATAGGGAACGAAGAATGGTGTTACGCCGCTGCTAAGCCGAAATGTTCTAGAAGAATATTACTCCTTAGGCGAGCGATTATCGTACCTCTTTGGCTCGGCCGGTTGCATGGGACCGTTTTGTATATCTCGACATGCAGTGTTACATCTGCAGTAGACCGCTGATCCTTTTCGTCTGTGCCAGTCCCCCTCGCTTTTCTCTTATCTTGAGGATGACCCCGAGACAATAGACTCGTTCGTCTGCTTTGAAGCCTTTGCTCTCTTGTAAAGCAGATTGCGGCGATGGGTAAGTTGCTTAGACTTCTTGAACATCCATTGCCCATAAATAATGGATATCCTATCGAGTGTGTAGATCAATAGGCTAATATGCTCGTCTCCAGATACCGGTACCACTATTCCTACCTTTGTTGCCCCAGTGAGTGCGGTGAGGGCCTCAGTTGAAGAAAAGGCGCTTGATGAGAAAGCCCAATCCGGGACTACTGGGTCGGAACGAGGCGTTACCGAAGATGGCCATGAGACTTTCCACGGGCTCGTGCTCCCAACTGAGGAGGAGAAGTCGACTCTAAGGCGGGTGGCTGGCAAATTGCCGTCAACTTGCTACTACCTCTGTGCTGTTGAGTTTGCCGAGCGTGCATCCTACTTTGGATGCAATCAAGTATACAAGAACTTCATCCGAGCCCCTCTGCCGCCCGATGGCAATGGTACTGGAGCGACGGCGCCCGGTTCGGAATACACCGCGGGTGCTCTTGGCCAAGGATCGGTCGTAGCCACAGCAATGACCGAAGCATTCAAGTTTTTGGCTTATGCGCTTCCTATCTACTTTGGTTGGCTTGCTGATACTAAGTATGGTCGCTTCAAGATGATTTGCTGGGGCGTTGCAATCTGTGGTGTCGCTCACGTAATTATGATCATCTCGGCCCTTCCGCCTGTGCTTCTCTCTGGCAATGCCATTGGCCCTTTTGCTCTGTCTCTCTGGTATGTATGAGATGCCTAACATTGCTACCGCCTTGTCGTGCTTCTATAACCTCCTTATTGATGTGAAAAATATTTGGAACTAACATCGACACAGTATGTCCTACCTCATTTCACTGCTATACGATATGATCTTCCTCTTTCCGTTCCTATGAACGTTAATATGACTTCGATAAACGAAAATATGTCTTCATACAGCTTGCTAATCCATCTTAGACATGCTATCCATCGGCGCTGCTCAGTTTAAGCCGAACATTTCCCCCACTATCATCGACCAGTGCCCTCATAAGGTAGCCCATGTTGTCACCGACAAGGATGGGAATAAAGTCATTATAGATCCTGAAGAGAGTGTCAATACCGTCATGTTATGGTTCTATTTGCTTATTAACATTGGCTCATGCTTCGGTATTGCGACAACGTACTTGGCCAAGATCGTGGGTTACTGGGCTGCTTACTTGATACCCACAATTCTATACCTAATGCTTCCGCCACTACTATGGTACCTGAATCCCCGTCTAGTGAAGCAGCCTCCTGGAGGTTCGGATTTGGGAAATGTTTTTAGGGTCCTCGGTGATATATTTGCTCACGGCGGCCTGAAACGCATCGGACGGAAAGGTTTTTGGGAAGCCGGCAAGCCGAGTGTGCGGAGGGCTGCTGGGAGCACGAAGGTGTATGAGTATGACGATGAATTCGTCAACGACGTGCGTCGAACTTTCCAAGCGTGTGGTATTTTCCTGTTTTCGCCCATCTGGCAAATCAATGATGGCGGTCTCGGTGCAGCGGCCAATGCCCTCACTGCGGGAATGGACACGAATGGCCTCCCAAACGATCTTTTGGATAATCTCAACGCTGTTTCAATTGTCTTGGGTAAGTCCCAATCCCTTGTACTAACGCGGAAAGCATCAAACAGGATATGATATTAACAAACCATGCAGTGGTCCCTATCATGAACCATGTCATCTATCCGTTACTTCGCCGACGAGGTATTAAATGGGGCCCTATCTCCCGAATGACCTTTGGATTTGCGCTTGGTACAGTCGGTTCGATTGGCTACTCTGTCCTGCAATACTATGTTTACAAGACATCACCTTGTGGCTGGAATGCGACGACATGCGCTGAGATCGTCCCTGAGGGCGCTGTCTCTGTTTCTAGTGTTTCATATGCTTGGTACGCGATCCCTGTGATCATCACCGCTATTTCGGAAATATTTGTCATGGTCACCGCGTACGGTATCGCGTACTCTCGAGCGCCTAAGAATATGAAGGGCCTCGTCGCATCTATCAACCTTGCCATGACGGCCGTCTCTGCCGCCATTGGCCTCGCCACCGCTCCAGCCATCCGCGACCCCTACTTGATCTGGGCCTTTGCCGGTCCCACCATCGTGGGCGCTTCGTTAACCATCATCTTCTGGTTCACATTTAGGCACATCGACAAGGAGGAGTTCATCCTCAACACTGATTTTAGCGACATGAAGAGGGACTCAGACCGTGAGAGCGACGAGGAAAGAACTGCGCAGCCAAAGACCATTGATGAAAAACCTAAGACCGCAAACTAGAAGTTCAAAGTCTTTCGTCCATTGCTTTAGACCTCAGGCTCTTGGGGATTGAGTATGAGAGAGACCGTAATGCGAACCCTGAGCTATCTCGAACTAAATAGAAACATACTCGCAATATTCTTGCTAGATAACCGATATAAGTTATCAATTTAGATGCCATAATAAAATTAACTTGACAGATAAAACTTTGCCAACGGACCAACTGCAATATGAGTCTTAGTTGTTGGAAGTAGGTCTCGCTGCTAAAATGTTACTACCTAAAGGTACCGTATTAATTGGATTAGCGTCTCTTAAGACATCATAATCTATGCAGAATACTATATAAATAAATGCGATAATAAGAACATCGCGCAAGACGTGTAGTAGCCACGGGAATCACGTGATTATTCTCAGCGAAGCCCGATAGCTTGTAAGAACAGCGGCGTCGCTATTGGAATCCGGACTAAGGCTATTGGGGTTCCCTGTGCTTCCGTCAAACGTAACTTGGTATGAGTACCTAGTGGCGAAGGCTGCGACCAATGACCTCTGGAATTTTACCGATCTCATTGATGTTTGAAGCGATCGGGATGACCGCTTGTCGAACTTGAGTTGGATCATGATAGGTGAGAAAATTCCCAAAACAGTTTCAAACTAATAGGAGGGCAGCCGCTCGGCCAGTATGCTGCATGTTGGTGATCCAATTCAGTGATGGGCTGCCGCAGATCCAATGCCACGGTTGCCGTTCAACACGAAGCGCCGCGCAAGAAACGGCGCCACCTCTGGCAATGGTTGGTGCGGTGGTGCTCTCGGTCCGGCCTACTTAATTGTCCAGACTGGTCGCTCGCCTTCATATCTAACAATTTGGTAACGAGTTAACTTTGTTATCAGGCGCCACATAAATAACGGAGTGGTCATCTTGAAGCACCATGATTTCTTGGCTACGAGTGATGACCTATTAATCAAGCAGTTGGGTCTTGTTGACATCACACTGTCACATTCTCTTTAGCGCGGGGGAGTGATGGGACTGTACGGTACATATGCAGGGTTTTTAGAGACGAAAATCCCTGGATGTGTCGAAGATCAGCCCCCAAGAAGTTGGTCGAGATCCAGATGTGTCAATCAGATCGAGAATTGGGCATACAACCCAAACTTATGATTATACTTGTAGAGTTAGGAATGCTGAGGCACGTTGGTAAGAAGGCTTATCTGTTCTTCCATTTAGCTACTTTATAATGATGAGAAACGAACAAAGAAAACAACTGTGGGTGTATGCGTGTGGCATGAAGTTTGGGATATACATATGGTAACCAACTCTTTAAAAAGGACATAGCGGCACCATCGAAGGAGGTGTCGGGGTCGGCTTTCTATAAGTACCGAATTCCCAGTTGAGACCTCAATGCCTTTAATTAATTTGGTGACTTCGATGTTGTGAAAGTGGTTAGGATCCCGATGCTGTGGATTGGAAACGGACTTTCGGGGGCTACATTAAATACCTAGGTACCTACCTAGGTTAGGTTGGTTGTTGCAACTAGTGCTATTAAAGGTACCCAAACCTTAATTGATTTTATTTGGTGGTGGAGTTTCCTTTGTCGTTGCTCAGCCCCAACTTAGTACGTAACTTGCCTACATAGGCAAGTAAGTACCCGTTGAGTAGAGCAGGTTAGCAGGTTCAATAACAGCAGATGGTCCAGATCTGGGTACACTTCCCTCAATTCCTGGTCCCAACCGTCCGCACTAACACGGACTATGCAAGTAGTACAACGTCGCTACGTAAGTGCTACCCCATCCACTATAACCCATACCCAGGTACTCGAATACGTTTGTCGCCCAGGGCGATCATCTCTTGGATGTCCTCGTAGGAAAGTCCATCCCAGCTCTTTTTCTTTATCATCTGTTTCTATCTTTGACATCTCGATATGATTCTCGATAGAATTTTTGATTATTGCGGATTTCTTCATGTTACACGTATTCAGCACAAAACGTTCAATAAACGATTTTGATCTCACACATTCATACTAGTTACGACTTGAGAATCCTACGTTCGCTGTCCCTTGCTATCGCCGTTTCATGAACCAAGCCAGTACAGCGCCGACCTTGTACTAGGGACTTTTGCTCCCACAGCAATCGTCTCATATCGAACCCCTACTTATTCGCAGCGTAACTATTCGTCACAAGTAACGCTCACCCTATTATTCACCTGCCGGCGACACCTTGCTTCTCCGTCTCTAGCTGGTGAACTGGTCTTCAATAATCCTTGTAGCCCGTAGTCCGACTTCTAACCTTCCGCTAACATTCACTTCGAGTCGCAGGCTCGTCCATTTAGAATTCAATCGCCCTGTTGAACAGGAACCGTCTTTGCAATTTAACTTTCATATCCGGGGCAATCCCGCGACGGCACCGAGAAGTTTCTGCTTTTGCGACGAAACACCTGCGCTCTGTGTGTATACCTATCCTCCCATGCTTGGAGAGTTTGCGCCGCACGAATCGTATAGACCATCATTTAAATCGGACTGCACCACCCTCCTAGATATACACTCTTCCTTAACAATAGACCGACGATCTAGCTATACGTCGAATTTAGATATATTCATAGGCGGCGAGCGATCGCCGTTTTTACGGCACCAGCATGGACCATGCGGGACAACTCCTCGTCACGGCGAACCACATATACGCCAGGGCGAACGAGACAAGTACTAATCCCGATGAACAAACTCGACCACCAGCTTACAAGGCCATCGGTATATCCCTAGCAGTTGCGTCTGGTTGCTTCATTGGAGTATCATTCGTGCTGAAAAAGGTTGGGCTACTGAAAGCAAATGAAAAATATAATGAAGTTGCCGGCGAAGGTTACGGGTATCTCAAGAATGCCTATTGGTGGAGTGGCATGACCCTGATGATTGTTGGCGAGATATGTAACTTTGCCGCCTATGCTTTCACGGATGCTATCCTGGTGACGTCCTTGGGAGCTTTATCGGTTGTTATTACCGCCATTCTCTCAGCCATCTTCTTGAAGGAGAGACTAAGCATGGTCGGCAAAGTTGCTTGCTTTCTTTGTATAATTGGATCTGTTGTTATCGTCATGAATGCCCCGGAAGAATCTTCTGTAGCGAACATCCAGGAGCTACAGAAATTTGTCGTCACTCCGGGGTTCCTAAGTTATGCCGGTGTCATTATCGTTGGCTGCGCTTTCGTTGCACTCTGGGTTGGGCCGCGATATGGGAAGAAGAACATGTTTCCCTACATCTCAGTCTGTAGTTGGATTGGGGGGCTGAGTGTCGTCGCTACTCAAGGTCTCGGCGCTGCTATTGTCGCCCAGGCCGGCGGCACTCCTCAGTTCAACCAGTGGTTCCTATATGTTGTTCTCGTCTTTGTAATAGCGACGCTATTGACGGAAATCATTTATTTGAACGTAAGTTGACCGCTGCCGCGTGGTCCGGTGGCTATTGTACTAACCCTTCATGAAGAAAGCGCTTAATCTATTCAATGCGGCCATGGTTACTCCGACGTATTATGTATATTTTACAAGTACGACAATCATCACTTCAGCAGTCCTTTTCCAAGGATTTAAGGGGACCGCGATGCAAATTGTTACAGTAGTCATGGGTTTCCTTACGATTTGCTCAGGCGTTGTTTTGCTCCAGTTATCTAAGTCCGCAAAAGACGTGCCAGATGCCGCCGTATTCGCTGGGGATTTGGATCAAATCCATACGATTGCCGAGCAAGAACAGCCTGAAACGGAACCTAAAGCGGATGCGATTCGTGGAACTGCGGCCATCGTACGACGAATTTCGCTTGCGCGACAAAAGATGGAGGAAGAGGAGTTCCGACGACTTCACCAGGAGAAGGAAATGGAGCGCCTCGCGCCGGTTAGTGAGGACGGCTCGCAGATATTTGAGTGGGATGGGTTAAGACGGAGGAGGACAACGTTGGGAAGTAATAGGAGCCGTGCATTGACGACACCAAGTCCCGTCAACACTCCAGGGCGTACTCCGGCACACCCGCCCTTAGGCAGATCAAGGTTTCCTACCGAGGAAGAGTTGGAAGAAGAGCGCAGACGCCAGATGTCGCCTAGTATGCTGTCTAGTATAGCTGGTACTATTCGAAGTCGAGCAAGGAGTGTTCTACTACCAGGACACCCCGATTTCCATGGGGATCATGCGCCTCAAGTTCAAAGTCCGATGCACCCGGTGCAGCTGACTAATATTGCAGTGCCTGGTCAGAAATACGGAACCGAAGCGAGTCCGTACGGCGCCAGTCGAGACCATGTTTACGGGCTCCCGGATGGTTTGAGGAAGACCGAATACGGCGGCGCTGCAAGCGTAGCGTCTGGTAGCACCGGACGACATATTCAATTCACGAATACACCGAAGCCGAGCGCTAGTGTTGATTCTTTGGCACCCCCGACGCCACCGCCTCACGGAGAGGTTCCTTCAGCACGTCGGCAGTTCTCGTTCCAAAATGTGTTCCGTCGGCATCAAGCTGACAGTGCACAGGACCAAGTACTGCCGTCGTCGAGGGCCCCGCCGTCTCGCCATGGGATAGGATCACGAGGCTATTCGGAACGTCAGGTACAGGTAAAGAATGCGACTGAGGAAGAGCGGCTGGGCCTCGTTAAAGGCGATTCCCACTCGATGCCAGCTCTACCTCGATACGACGACGACGACGATGATGATGATTACGAGAGCGAGGATGATATTTATGCGGATGATAAAAGAGCAGAGCGGTATGGTAGGGGGATAACGGATAGTCCACCTAGGAGAAGCGACGATAAAGAGAGCGAGTTCGAAGATTACGGATCGAGTCGGAAGGGTTATAGGAGGGATGCGCCACCTCGCAGTTCACCACCGCGGCCACCGGGACAGAGTCCACCTCGTGGGGGAACTGGAGCCTTTATCTAAGGGCTACGTGCGGATGATGAGACATGAATAATGTGCATATTCATTTTGTTTGTCACGATGGGTACACTCACATGCCTTGGTGATGGTCCGGTCGATTGTATGAGTACTGAAGCCGTCTTGCTTAGAAAAGTGTGCTGGTATCGGGGGAGAAATATAGAGGCGCGGTATGGCATGCATAGGTTGACGGTTACACACAAACATGTTTGCATTACTAGCAGGATTTGGATCCGCCTGGGAAACCTGGGAAGATGATTGTACAATAGTTACCTAAAACATAGATAGCGGCAGACGGTAGGACGTCTAACGGGATATGCCGGAGCGTGCATAGGTACGGGAGGATGAGGTTCGATGTTTATCGGATAGGAAAATACAACACACGTCATACGTCAGACATCAGAAGCTTGGTTCAATAAAGCTTAACAGTCCTTTCCCGTCGGGTGGTTTGGTGCTTGGCCATACTCAGCCCT
Organism: Hypoxylon sp. CO27-5; assembly: GCA_002120305.1. Classification (NCBI taxonomy): domain Eukaryota; kingdom Fungi; phylum Ascomycota; class Sordariomycetes; order Xylariales; family Hypoxylaceae; genus Hypoxylon; species Hypoxylon sp. CO27-5. Next base: position 137,332 of record KZ112458.1, read on the forward strand.
ATGATCAGCAGCCAGCGTGGACTCTCTAGCGCCTTGGTGTTGCGTTGCAGAACGCATTGCTACATTGGAACCAGCAAGCAGGTACATGTATGTATTATGTAAAATATGACCTGCGAATTATATGCAAAGCCGTATTCTAAGATTAAAATTTTAAGACCGGACGCTACCAGCGTTCCATGCATTTTAGCCCCAGGCAGGCGTTGATCAAGTCCTACAACTGCTACATGACACAAGTACTTCGTGTGCTGGTGTTCCACTGGCATTAAAGTGAATTAACAATCTAGATCCGAAGAACGTGGAAGAGGTATTCGGAATTATCAAATGCGTGATTATTCTACTGGTGCCACCAACACAAACACTCTCACAACAAAGTCTCGTTTCATAATGTCTTTAGAAATTTTCATAGCTGAGGAGCCCTATAACTGGTTGCCTGAATCTCATTTGACCCCGGTAGGATTCTTGTTGGCCAATGCTGACAGATCCTTTCCAATTCTTGGCATTTCAGGGGCTCCGTAGCTTGACCTATTTTGGCTTATCATAACCCTTCATCTGAAGAGATGAGCCAATGCTTAATAAATTGACAGCATAGCCTAGACGCATCTTCGCCCAGCTGATAATGGCGGGTTTGTGTCCCGCGCCAATACCGACCAACTGGTACTTCCAACACTGGTCCGTGTAATTTGCACATCAGTCTCCTTGGCAACACTACCCATTTCGTAGAAATAAGAAGTACCTCGCCCGCTCCCGCAATTTCCATCCCAGTCTTGCATGGGAATGCCATCATCTCATGCTTTTTGCCCACCTAAGGGCAGCTAGCATAGCATCATCAATGGGAGAATCATACGCCACAAGCTCGTCAACGCGCGAAATCCCGGAATGGAATGAGGAACGGACTGAATCTCACCGCGCGCAGCCTAAAATTGTGACAGTCATGGGGGTGGATCGCGAATGGTGGTTGCGCTATGTCAACCACAACCTTCTGAGGCGCAAAATCGACCTCCGGCGAGTAATAATCGCCGTCGTAGTCTTCGTTGCCCTTTCCATGATTGTCTTCGAGGTCACCCATCACGAACTATACAGAATTGCTCCCTTTGAGAGTCTATCTCTCGGCACTAATACCCCCGAGGTACCCGGTCAATGTACAACTTGGCCTGTCGACCACGATGGGGAGTACATTCCTTCACGGGCTCATGAGAATAACACAATAAAGCTTGAGTCCTATGCCCCTAAGGGTGGCTGGAAGAAGCCCATAGGTATCAAGATCGTCGCGTTGGTGTTTTATGGCCGCAAGAGGACAGTCGATTTCCTGGACTGCTATCTGCAACAAAACCTGGCTGCTAATGGAGGCTATCTCGATGAAATCCGATTCATGGTGCACACAAACAAGGAAGAAGACCTGGAATACTTGAAAGACCTCGTTTCGCAAAGGGAAGAGCACTATCGCATTGTTGAAACTGGCCCTTGCGAAGGAACGAGTTTCGGGTGCATTTGGGACTCAGTTGTCGAGGACAACACTATATATGTGAAGATCGACGACGATATTGTAAGCAGTTTCTTTCAACACGCGGAATTACCGAAGGCGTCCCTAACATGCGATTTAGGTTTTCATTCATCCAGATGCGATTCCCCAGTTGGTTCATACCCGAATCGCGACACCTCACCCATTTGGCGTGTCTGCGAACCTGGTCAACAGCCCGTTGACTGGCTACGAGCACTTCCAGTTAGTTTCCTCTCACCCTATGTTTTTGCCTTGCGGCCCTCCTTACATTTCAACAGTGTCGGTGCTATCCATGCCTTCAGGCCTGATCCGAGTAACAAGCCGTCACAATTAGCCGCCGAATCATGGCGACCATCGGAAAACAAGCTCTTCCCGTCGTCAAGATTGCCGAAGCTAAACATTAGTAATCTGAAGAGCATAGATCTCGACGCCGAGATCTTTCCCGAGCGTCCTTACTATGGCCATCCGTTCCTCTTACTAGCAGACGATCCTTTCGACCTAATGAAAACCCCAATGGGCATGAACTATCTACGCGGAGGCGACAAGGGTGTCGCATCCATGTATGAGGCTGCCTGGAAGTCCTGGGCGATCGCGACCCAGCAGCAGTACTCGCTGCTGAAGAACCTGGAGGACAACGCCATCTCGCGCTACTTCTTCGGATCGCCCCTAGAATTTTCCAGGAGCAATAACACGTCCGCCGTTGCGTTGAAACACGCAGCTCAAAACAAAGGCGGGCCCGGCGCGGAACAGCTGTATAACACGCAGTACAAGCGGTACAATCTCAACTTCGTCGCGCTCTGGGGCCACGACATCAAAGCCGCGCTCCCGATCGCCGAGGATGACGAGGAGGACATCACGGTCACGATCCCGAAGCGCACGCGCCGACCCTTCGTCATCGACACGCGCAGCGTCGTTGGCCATCGCAGTTTCTATCCGCAGCACGATGGTGTTCAAGAGACGGACCTGCTCGACCGGTGGAGGGCGTTTGCGAACGAGAAGATATGTACGCCGCAGAATCGGAAGAAGCCGTTTGATAAAAGGTGTCCTGGCTTTTAAAGGGGGGGAAGAGGCATTGGATGTACGATATTGAAATAGAAGCGTAAATGGAAATGTGTAATGATTGAGTTAGATTAATTGATGGCGTATGATGTAGCCATCACCGGGAGCTTCTCAGAAGCATCTAAGTTCGAAGTGTTGCGCCATTCATCATTCCTTACCTGATAAGCTTGAACCATGTCATTGGCCTAAGGAGGATATAGTTACTGAGATCCATACAAGGTATGGTTCATGGTATGTACTACTTCCCCACCACCCTACCTTCTATCGGCATTGTATTAGCTGTTCCATCAGTCTTAAATTTAAACTGTACGTGTACGACCTTTGGTCTGACTCCAGCCTACCTAGGTAGGTACCATTGAGGTTTTAGTAATATCCCTACCACATACAGATACCTACCTAGTAGATGTATAGGTGCTCTTACGCTATTCTTATAGTATCTGCCCTATTCTATTCCTTCGCCTTGTTGAACAGGAATAAATCATCCGCTATTCAAGCTTGATCGCTTATTACACTGTCCCCGAGATATGTAATGGGTGGCAACTTTGTTACCGCATTCATAAAATACAATTATAATCGTGGTTAAAAACAAAAGTATGGTATCTCTACCTACTCTTCGATTTTTTTTTATTTTATTTCTTTATATACACAGACTTAGAGATTGTTAACTGTAGCCGTCTTCCATACCGAAAGGGGTTTAAAGGCACGATAACAAAGACAGACATGTTCGGACATTTGAAGAAGTCTACTCACAGAACTACAAGGACGAATATGTGCACATATTTATTTAAAATGCTCTTACAATTTATGTTTTCAGAAACTAGTTACATTTAATCACTTAACCCCGTAAATGGGAGAGGTGTTTACAAACAACATCTCCTAAACATTACGAAAACAGGATATGAAACATGTCTACAAGGTGGTTTTTCACCGGAATCAACTCCCTACGCCTACGAATGTACGTGCCTACCTTGGTATCGCCATGGACTACGATCTACTCGTGCGTGGACAGATACTAGAAGGGTACTCGCTTACCTGGGTACTTACTGCTTCCGGGGCAGAATGGAATCTTTAAACGTATCCACGAATCCTCCTCTGAAAGGTACGCCAGGGTGATGTGGGGATCTTTCATTGTGAATGATTCCCTGTAGAGCGGTATTTGGGGATGCAATTGAGACCTCCACCCAGGAGAACTGCGGAGGTTGTTTTCCATCGCGGAGGATGACCACGTCGTGGCAAGCCTTACAAAAGTATACCTGAGGACCCCCTTCGTTACCGCGCAGGCCCTGGAAGCCGAAAGCGTCAATACCAGGAAAACGCTGACAGTATGGGCAAACTCTGGTCGTGCCATAGGTCATCATAAGGAATGTGTCAAGCTCATCGGCGGCCTGACGGAGGCGAATGATGTGCTGCAGTCTGTGGGGGCTGCAGAGACGGCGGTCGAAGACTTTGGTGGCACAACTACAGCCTGTTACGGGGAGGGGATCAACCCCTTGGAAACCGCCGATGGTGGTAAAGGGTGGGACTTTGAGGACCACCTTAGATGAGCCATAATTATCTTGCTCCGGCGGAAAGCCCCAGATCCGGCGCCCGGAAGCTTTGAACGAAGCTGGCATGACACTAAGCTTGGTACAACAATCTTCGCAGGCATAAGATCGCAATGGCATTGCCATGTTATTCATTTCCTCTGCGAAACGCTGTCGGCTTTCCCTTTCACAGTCATCACAGACGGGGAAACCTGTGGGGGCGTGAGTTGTGTCTTCACAGATTGCTGCCGTTGCTTTTCCACAGGCCGGACTTTGGTTTCCCTTGTATTCAAGACATTTGAGGTTCGGCGTGTCGCTGACCGTCCCATCGGGCCCGAGAATTCGCTTGAAAGGGATTGACTGGAGAACGGGGTGGGCATTTGCATTGGGATGATACGGTTGGGGCCGGACGATGGCCCCTGGCACAGGACGAGCGAAATGACCCACGGGGAATACATTCATGATGTTCGTAGAGACTTGATCTATGTCCACTCCATGGTCATGGATCGCATTAAGGGGACCCGGAGAAAACGGGCGATTAGGGGGAGCGAGCATGACGTTCTGAATAGGCGCGTTGCCAGGGTTGAGACGACTCGCGGACCCCAGGTCGATAGTAGATGGGAGGTTGACGGGCACTACGGCGTGGACCCCTTGCTGCGGTGCTGAGTGACGTTCTTGAAGAAATTCTAGCGTGTAGATGCAGCCCAAAGAGTCACCTGCCGGCAACCCAAAGAACATGTCGTCTCTTAGGGCGTTTCTTATACCATTCAAGTCAATAATCTGGTTGTGTTCGTTGACCAGCTTATGGGCGGCTTCAAAAATATTGGCGTAGCTGCGATGATCATCTGCTCCCAGGTTCCCGAACTCGTTCTGATTGTCAAGTAACCGGGCTGGAACGACTTCTTGACCTGGAGAGATAAGAGGCGCAATAGGTGCGTTTTGTCCTGACGTTGACGATAAACCTGTATTTGGTACCGCCGTGCGATTCCCTCCCAGCCCTGTTCTCCGATGAACGTTGTCAATGGAGTCCCAGCCCTCAAAATCACCATAAGCACCAGGTGGCAATTGCTGCTGCAGCTCGGGTGGCATTTGCTGTTGCTCCGCTGGCGACTGAGGTGGGCCTCCTTCTGGTGGTGCCGGCGACCACCCATCGAAGTCCTCAAGAATATACCTAGCCATTGAGCTCCTTCTATCCTCTGGCGCTCCGCCATATGAAGAATCGACGCTGGGGGTGGCAGCAGGGCGGCCAGGCATTGGAGATTGCACCGCTTCGATTGATGGTAGTGCGACATTAGGATCAACGGCCGCCTGTGAGACTGCTGGTGATCCTGATACTGGGTTAAGCAGAGCTGGATCAATCAGTGCTGGATCAACTGGCGGTAGGGTGAGCAGAGCTGGATCAATCACATCTGGATCGACCAAAGGTGGATTTGGTGCTGGATTAACTGGCACTGGGTTGGGCAGAGCTGGAAACGGTACCGGATTAACTAGTGGTGGATATGGTACTGGATTAACTGGTGGTGGGTTAACCAAAGCTGGATTCGGTGCTGGATTAACTGGCGGTGGGTTAACCAAAGCTGGATTCGGTGCTGAATTAATCAGCGCACTAGGAAATGCTAATTCATATTGCGGTACAGGGGCTGGCTGATCAGGCAGAGCTGATGTAGATGGTACGTGATGTAGATGGTAGTTAGGAGGCGTTGACACGTCTAATATATGCGCGGGGCGGACGCTATCAACCCCCTCGAGTCCATAACCAAGTCTGAGATAATATCTATAAGGCGTACGATAGTCAGTAATCGGTTCTCTACCTAAGGACTCGAAAGTTTTGGGCATGTCTAAGGAGAGAGAAAAGCAAATCTGAAGAATACTTACAGTGGTTGATCATCGCCGTCAACCCCCCTATGGAAACAGCCAACCGTATCGGCTTCTAAGTGGCAGAAAGACCCATACTTAACACAAGAATCGCAAGGCCTCTTCCTGTCGCAATTCCTTCCAAATTGTTTACATGCAGCGCATTTACTGTAATTAGTCTGAGGCTTGGGGTCGCGCGTTGGAAGTGGTCGTAGCACTTGGCCCTCTACTACACAAAATAGCCCGAAATTACTGCAGTGTGTACAGCCGATACCGTTCTCGGGGTCCGCATTACATGGCCGAACTCTCCTGGGGATCTTGTAGTAACATAGCTTACACCAATAATTTCGTTGACCATTACTTAACATAGGTCTCCCAGGTCGCGAAACGGGTACCGGAGTGGCTGATCTATTGGGAACTAGTCGAACTACTTGCGGAGCTGGTGGAAATACTGACGGAGCACTGGGAGGTGGGTTAGGGTTTACGGGAAAGCTCGGTACTGCCAGAGTATTGGACACCGTCGAATTTGCAGGTACATTATTAGCGAAGGGCCCGAATGGGTAGGAGGTGCTCGGATTCGGCACGGGCTGTTGTTGGAACTGGAGACCCGGATTTAAATTCGGATTCGGCGGCGGCTGTGGGGCGGGGACGGGATTGGCATTCGGATTCAGTATGGAGTGAAGCTGGCCTTGAAGGTTTTGATTGCTTAGGAAGTTCAGGTACCTTCTCGTACATGGAACGCGAACTATATTGCACACCCCGCACCCGTTGAAGTTCATCGCACAATGTAGGTTGAAGATATAACACCTATCGCAGCGATTATCCACCTGGACTCCTTGTCCAAGTACCCTGCGCCACTCATAGTAGATGTCCAGGTGCGGACTTGCAGGATTAAAGAAGAAGTCGTAAACGTAAACAGCATTGTATGTCGGCAAGTTTGGGTCGAATAGTCTTTCGTCTATAGCGGGTTGCTGCATCTTATCGGTGAGAAAAGGTTGACTTCGAAGGTGATAAAAAGAAAGTAAATCTGGATAAGGAGTCACAGTGACTTTACAATATCTCGATCTCGAGCTTGGGATTAAGATTTACGTCTGTCCTTCTTTCTATTTCTGGCGTCAGATGTGGGAAAAGGTGTCATATTTATCTTCTAACTGAGTGAAATACAAGATGATTGTTGGAGACATGTCGACCAAGAGGATCGTTACTACAAGATACTTGCTTGTTGTTCCAGATTGGCAGTGAAATGAATACTAGAATCGTCTTTCAAGAGTGTTATGAACATAGTAGTCGTTTGACAACTTTACTTGTATATGTCGCGTCGAGTTATTGAAACTATATGGGAAATATAAGCCAATGTCTTTAAGAAATCGAAGAACGTGCCTTTCATGTGAGCGTACTTGATATTATGAGCAGACAACCCATCTTCTACCTCGATCTTGCTTGCAAAACTCGTATACCAAAAGGGGGTTGTGGGAGGGAAGCCCTTGATGCTCTCATGATACTCGTATAGAGTGGCTGACTGTATTGCAAGGTGCTGCATAGCAAAGGTCGAGTCTGCTCGATCGATATTCTAAGCATGTCGTTTAAACATCATTTTAGACTGACTTCTCATCGAAGTGGTAAGCTTCATTCGCGGGAAAACATGCACAAAGAGAATTTACCGAGTCCGAATTATATGAACTGACTGGACGCCTGAACTTGAGATGGGGAATCTATGACATCAAACCACTGTAAAAACGAAGAGGAAAGAGAAAGAACATTACAAGTAGTGAAATAACCAGCAGGAGAGAGATTACCTTCCACGTCATCTGCGATGATATAAACCTAGTGAGGTCCAACGTGGAGCAATCTGCAGTCTTAAACGTCGTGCCACAAATCCGAGACAGTGTTGTCTTCGTGAGCGGTAGATTAGCCACTCGATTCATCCTTTATCCCTTTTCAGATGCTGGTGGTTTGCTCGGTCCCATGATGAGCTACAAGACCCCGACTCCCATTACCATGCAACAATTTTGCCTCGATTGGACCGACGGTGTACTTTCAAACCGCCAAGATCGTTCGTTACGCTCATATCGGATGCACACACACACACCACACAACCACCCTTAACACGTATTGGCGGGTTCCTAAGAGCCAACCTCTCTCATATGCATTGCTTCAATCACCAATAACACCGATTTGCTTCCATGCCCTCCTCATGCACCTCATAGGACCACGCACTTGGAGCAACACCCAGCTTCGGATTCACCCTCGTTCATCTCGAGCTTATGATTAGGGCCGTTTGAGCCGCCGTTCCCGCCGCTGTTTGTTGACAGACCTTGCATGTTGCGGTTGTAGTGGCGGATTTCTCGCACAAGATCGAAGAAGGCCTTGTCGACATTCGTTCGAGACTTAGCGGACGTCTCAACAAACGGGCACCCAAATTGTTTCGCTAGCGCCTCACCGTCTAGAATACATGTTAGCCCAATAAAAAATCAAGGCTGAAGCACGTGTGAAGATAAATACCTTGTCGAGGGACCTCGCGCTCGCTCTCCAAATCACACTTGTTTCCGACGACAACCATGGGGAAGTAGTCTGTGGGATCCTTATCCTTGACTCTGAGAATCTGCTGTTGAAAGGTGCGGATTTCCTCGAAACTTTGATCAGATGTAATCGAGTAAACCAAGAGGAATCCTTCGCCGGTGCGCATGTACTGTTCCCTCATAGCCGAGTATTCTTCCTGACCTGCCGTGTCGAGTACATCGAGTAGGGCAACTTCATCATCGATGACGCACTGCTTACGATACGAATCTATGGGGCAGAAAATGTTAGTCTCGGGATAAACGCGAGGAATTTGAGAAGGTGATGAGTGGTCCGACGAACCTTCGATGGTAGGATCATACTCGTCGACGAAGTGACTCTGTATCAATTGAATTGTCAAGCAAGATTTGCCTACACCTCCTCCGCCGACTACGACCAGCTTATACTCTCGTAAGAACTATATGGTTATGCTGTGTCAGCGACTGGAACAACGTTCGATGGGAAGGCGCAAGATAAAAAAAATATACCTTTGATGCCATTGCGTATTCGCCAATTGGCAGCGATGCGTCGTCTGCTGAAATGGGTCGGACCGGTAAGTAATCGAGAGAGCCGACAGATTTTTGAGTCAAAGGGGGGTATAAGTTTCTTGGAGTAGCGCAGTGAGTACAGTTGATATTATCTCGATGGGCCGACAAAGCAACTGGTCGTCACGAAATCGGCGCAAGTCTAAAGGATGGACCAAATAGATGGCGATTTGTGGAGAGCTAAGGTCCGGTATTGTGTTGTTTTTGGCTGGTCGTTGATGGTGATTGACTATGTCGGAGGAACTTGAGAAATAGCTGCCGTGTAAGTATCGGCAAAAAAAAAAGTAAAAAAAAAAGAAGGAAAGTGAAACAAATGGATTACAAAGGTAGAGAGAATTGGTAGAATCCTGATGGTACAAGGGAAAAAGAGAGATATGTCTTCGTCGCGTGCGTACCTATGTTGGCGTGCCTACGTCCGTGGACACTTTAGGATACAGTGACGGCGAAGAAGGGGAAGTGATTCACTAGAACAGTCACTTTTTTTTTTTCGAGGTAAAGAGGACTTTCGGGCTTGCTTGATTGCTTTGGCTGGGCTTTGGTTGCTTGGCCACGCGCAAAGGGGGTGTACAAGAAATAGGTACGTACTATGGTCAACGTACTAGTGTATTGGTGGGGCGGAGGATCACGGACCAGAAAGGATTGATTGACATTGGCTGTTAGAGTTCTCATACGATTCTGTCGCTTTGATTAACAGGCACGGACCACTAGATCACTCAATTGGCCGATGGCTTCTTTTAATTCGAAGAATGGATAGCGCTAATCCAGAACAGGGTACAACTGCTAGCCACTTAGATACGTAGCTACCGTACAGTAAGTAGCGCATCCCTTAGATAAACCTGGGTCGTTAATGAATTACCCCTACGATGAGTTATAGTAGCTACAACCCTACTTTATTAGGTAATATAAGCTAAGATAGCAGGGAAGGTAGGTGTAGATATGTAGTATGTGGATGGGTATGTAGATATTAAATACATATGAAGGTATGGCAGGTATGCATATATGTATGCCTTCGAGGAGAAGCCGGTCAACTATTAATAGCTTGTGTAAAAGACGTTTACCTAAAGGTCCATAGGCAGATAAACATAAATGAATAATGGTGCTTGTTACCTACATTGTATATATTCTGTGATGGATGAATGTTGAATGGAACATACTAACCTAGGTACGTGTACCTAGCAAAAGTTGAGTTGCCGAGACATAGATTTCCATTCTATTAAATATCAACCGCACAAGTAGACAACCATTAGAGGCTTTAGATATATATGTAGCCACTGTACACATATAGGTACTTGTCTTAGCAGCTACGGTACATAGCATGCGTAACATACGCGGGTGTATTAAGAGAAGAATTCAGGGGTCCTCGGCGATCACTTATACACATTGGGAGAGAGTTGAATGGTAACCATCTTAATGCCAACTTTAAAATTCAAGGTCATCAGGGGCTACATATGTATAGGTACCTAATCTATGCCTATGGACCATCAATATTAACATGAATAATTACATGTACCTATGTACACCTAAATCCAGCTCACTCCGCTCTACATGTATTCTACCCGCCGCAAACTTTCTATCCCAGTTCCACCTAATGTTCTTTTTGTGAACCCCCATTATAATTCCATTATCAATCAATCATCAACTAGACCAGACGCCGATACCAATTAGATGACTTCAGATTAGGTCAAAGTTGCTGTTTATATCCAGTTCGTACATACAGATACCTACAATAAGTCACCGCGATTCGAGCAGCAGTCCTGATTACTTCTTTTCATGGGGACCACACCGTTCGTTCATTCAATGGCAGCTTCGTTTGCAAGGGAGCATTGGCATCTCCAAAATCAACCAGCCACCTCCATCAACTCCACTAGCAATACTACCATAAGCGGTGAACCGACTTGGAATGTCAACCACGCTGACCCATCATATTCTCATATCCTTCTACTATGTATGCAAAGCAAAGCTGGCAAGACGAGGCCAACCAGTGTCCCCAATTATCAGTAATCCTCCAGGCATCGGACGTGCCCCAAGCATTATCGTTCCAACTCGCCCCAGCATCATTTGGTTATTTCATGGCAGGGCCTAGATATTTATTTCTACACCTCCTAACAGCTATACTATGTAGACTAACCCTTACCGCCGCAGCCTACCCGCGTTCTTCTCCTGCCATGCCATTTTAAAGGCTCAATGCGTAGATTCCCCAAACGATGCCCAGTGGCTTCACATCTTATTCGAATTCGAATAGTGCCAGCGGTGCTCGGTAAATACCGACACGAAGGCGGTACTTACTAAGAGGACGAGAAACCTTCTAAAATTTTAATCAACAGCGATAATGCGACGCGGGTCTGAATTTTGAAATGAGTTTCATTTCCCCTTCCCAAGACATCGCCTTAAATCGGAATTTTTATCTCATCTCAAATATCTTATCTCAACCCATCGCCAATAGGTACATACCTACACGTGTACGATACGCGGTAGTGACTACATGTAGATGGTATCCTACATTTCATCTGTTCAATAAGTGTTTCATAAGTAGGTACCGTATGTACCTTCTTGGTGCTCGCAATATGTATGTAGCTCTTTATTATGAGAGCCAATTTAAAATTTTCTAGAAGCTTGAAGGAACCTTAAAATCTCCGCCAGCTAGCTACCTAGCTCTCTGCCTTAGTACATATTACTTCATGCATGTTGTGCCATGAGCAATGATGCCCTAAACCGGAATGGTCTTCGTTTCCCAAAACAGGGATGTCGAACCCCGCGAACCAGGGCGATTAGTTTGTGCCACGCCGTTACTCAAAAAGGAGGTCTTACAGGGGAAGGAAATTTCTTCTGTGCGGAAAACATCATTTCCTTCATTATGGAATGCATGGGTCAGAGCTCATTGCCAACCGCTTATTGCTTATTGATAACGTTATATTAACTACGTAGACTCGACGGTTCATATGTGTGTCGGAGATTTTATATGAACTAATCGCCTCAAATGCAAGGGAACCATGTAGGGGGTTTGTTAGCTAGGTAAGCCATGCGTGAGAAGACGGAGCCTTCACGGAGCCGCCGAACTAGTTGCCAAGCTCACCGATGATCCCGTTGGCACCTTCTCCATTCATAAACAATGTGTGGAGAAGCGCGCCGAACTGTCGGCAGCCTTCAGAGAGGCTAACTCCAGCAAGTGGTCGAGCTCATCTATTATCCTTATCCCGTACCTTATCTAGGTAGATGTTGGATTTACCACCTCTGGCTCGTCATCCTCTCCCTCCACGAAAACTCGCTTTCCCCGGACGTTTTCGATCACCTCTGGTACGAGGCTTTCTAGGTAGTCCTTATCTCTTCCGACGAGAGTCACAGAGTTATTCTTCTTCCCCCATCGTGGATAGCTTCCAACTTTCACGCCCTTCGGTGCAACTTTAGCGGCTAGTTCGGTGAGGTAATCAGCTATAGTGCTCTCAGGCATTGGCGTAGAGATGATAATTCTAGAAATCCCCTTGCCCTCCGGATCCACCAGTCTGTCGACTATAAACGGCTTGAGACCGTCTAGGAGGGTTTCAACTTGCTAGCGTTAGTATTTTCGTGCATGTGTTCAGGGTCGATGACCTACAGATCCTTGGTACGCCTGGAAGAATATGGACATTGCCATTCACTACCGAGACAGGAACCCAGAGGTCATCGCGGGGAAACAAGGCTTGCTTCGCCAAACCACGCGATTCGTCGATAGGTAACTGAACCATCCGGAGCCGCGCCGTCTTGGCCGGGGACTCCACGTCCCAGCTAAAATTTGGCTCGGACTTCTTATGCTTGCTGAGCTTCTTCATGCGTTCATACGCCTCTTCGTGTAGTATGAGTTTAAGGCCGAAAGCTTTGGCGATAGATTGGTAGGTGATGTCATCATGTCTATTCTAGGTAAGCCTCGAGCGACCATGATCAAATCTAGGGACTTACGTCGGCCCTATACCGCCACTAGTTTAAGGGGTTAGCTTAGCTGTTTAGATAAGGGGGAGAGTAGCGGCTCGCCGTTCGGCATGGGTACCTAGTCACAACAAAATCGTAGCGATCGCTCATCCTCCGCACGGCTTCTATGATCTCGCTTTCGTCATCTTCGATGACCTCGATTCTCTTCAAGTTCTGCGGGACATGTGAGCTTTATCATGACATCCAAATGAACATGAATCAGAAAGCCAGTGCTCTTACTATGCCTAGGGAAAAGCACCACTTGGCCATATAGGTCGAGTTTGTCTATGAGGCTGTAGATTAGTCATTAGCGCTTCTCGGCGTAGTTTGCGTAGGGTCGTACATCGGTTGTCTAGACGTGTTAGCTACGAGGACATCACATGACACAGTCAAGCAAGGCGGAACATACCTTTCCTCCAAGTACTTCATCGCCGATGATTAGACACGCCGCCGTGTGTATGGTTCTGGAGTTCCGCTCTTCCACCGAAGCCATGATCCTTGATGCCAGACCACTGGATCTGGATCCGGACGCAGCAGAACAAATGTGGCCTAATGCAGGGTGAGATCTCGAAAGATGTCGCGTAAATTGTGACAGGCGGGAAATCATAAGAGAGAAAGGGACCTCGGTGTGATACGTAATATATTATAATTCCGACCTTCCGGACCGGCGAAAGGATTCCAGGCAGTAGTAAGCAGGAGGTGACTCGGTGATTCTTTAAGAACACCGCATCACTTTGTAGGCGCTAATAGAACAGTCGTGAATGGCTGGAAGGTGGAAGGTGGATGGTAAACGGTGGAATGGCACTCGGAGGACATACGGGGAAGGCGTTTGTTTCATGGAGCTGGCAGGTCCTTTTCCCATGAACCGGGTTCCACCGGACTGTCTGCCTTCCCAATGTAACGGATCTACCGAGCCAAGAAAGGTTCCCCCACCGGCCCGGAATATCCTCGGCCGAGCACATATTTCCACTCTTTGTTGAACGAGACGATGCTTTAACTCAATACTAGAGACAAACAATAAGCATCATCTCAGAAGATGCGAGAATATACACCGGTGTGACTAATAAATCCCTATAGGCAGCGAATGGTATTCGAGTGAATTTATTACATATAGTCTACCTACGTATACCTAAATCATCATACCCTAAGGTATCCAAAGATCCGGGGCAGAAGGGCATAATACTCATGACCGCCTCCAAGTTCGCACAGAACGATATTTCCACTCTCATTCTAGGAGCACAAGCGCTCCTTACGTTCTGTCCTGTAATTTCTTTTTTACGCATCGTCAAGCCCTATCGTTAAAGCACTATCTATCACTTGACCTTAGGTTTGGCCTTGACAGCAGTACCGAACTTCTCAGTAATCTCGTCCTCGCTGAACCGTCTCGTGCAGCGTCTGAGCATGGCGGCGCGCTGCTCGATGGTCATTTTGATCTGCCGCTCGCCGATGGGCACCATGCACCGGGCGAGATGCTCGTAGTGATGTAGTAGCAGCCGTATTGTGATCTCCAGGTAATCGATGTTGTGGAAGACAAGCGCGTGCTCCGAGCTATACGTCTTCTTATTCGCTAGGAAGTGCACCGGATGGTCACGCCAGTGTCGTCGCGGATTCAAGTGATGGGATGTATGATACCCGTCGTTGAAGCAATACCTGTTGCTCTACTTACGGTATTAGTGAAGGGTGAATGAGTAAATGTAGGTTGTGTAGTGGAAGGGATTATTTTGAACATATGGCTCGACGACGGCGAGGCTTAACACTTACAGGGACGTCTATCAAGGTGATGCTAGACCGATAGTCTGAGTCGGGCTCATCCGCATCGACGAGGGCGTGTTGGCCCCAGTTTCCCACCATCAAGCCCGCGCGCAATAGCATGAGCGGGAGTAAGAAAACGAAGAACGTCGGGCGACTGTTCAGGCGGAACAATGTCAAGAGCGTGGCATAGTTAAACAGCTCCCAGAACGCCGCTTTAAGAGCAAATTTAGGGCGATCTTTCCTGAGAAAGTACAGAGGCAAGTCTAGCCAAATCAGGAAGTAGAAGCGCCCGACGTAGTGGAGGAAGTGCCAGACATTATCGCGCTGGTATCGAATGGTGGAGGAGAGGTCTTCGGGACCGTTACCTTCGACGTGGTGATGCTTCACATGGTGGTAATAGTAGGTATTCCAGGTATGTCCCATCAAAGGGTCAGTGATATACGGAAATGTTATATCGAACAGGTGGATCAAGGATTGCTTTCGCAACACACCGCCTCCGTGGATATGTTGATGCATCATCAGCGTATACGTGCCCAAGTAGTAAAACTGCATGATGAAGTGGGCAATTCCATGCAGATAAGTGAAGTGGTAGTAGAGCCAGAGTGCGCTAGGGACGGAGGTCGTGAAGTAGAGGATCAGGTGAGTGACCATAACGACATCACTGCGAGTTCGTTAGTAAGCGTCTCATGTGAAGACGTTATGTATTATTTTTGAAGCGAAGCCCCGGTCACTCAGAATAAAGCTAACGGAAGCTGCTTGAGAGGGACGGATATATAGTAGCACATACTGCGCATACGTTAGCATGTCTCAAGGTAGCGATGATATCAACGCGGCTCAGATGACGGCGTCGTCGCACATACCCTAGGATGTCTAGCAATGCCCTGAGCCCATTTCACGTAGGGCAATAATACGTGCCGATAAATCAAGGGGTGTAGCCTTGAGGATAGATCTTGAAGGTCCACGGAACAGAAGACGGTTGGCTCGAAATTCTGGTTCGCCGGATCATTGAGCGCTTTCATGGTAGTGAGATCTCGCTCATCCCTAGATGACGAGTCATCGTGGCCAGTGGCTAAATGGAATCCAGTTAGCACAGAACCTAGGTCCCGGGGTAGCTCCTTAAGTCATGCCTCAACTTCCCCATTCAAGTTTACGGAGTGGACCTACTTCCATTGGCAACTTCTCGGCCGGACGCGGAGTCGTGCTTTGCAATACTACCGGAGGATTCAGCCGAGCCTTTACTCGACGAGTCGGGATTTTGCCGACATTGTTGAATGTCATTAGCAAGGTTCTGCAGGAGTAAAACATCGTTTCGAGGTAACTCGGGACTTATGATAATCGAATCCATGATAATCCTGCCCAGCAGAATGAGGTATTAAAATGGTCTTATTGAAGCAAAAGAAGAAGTATTGGGGAATGACACTTCTGAAAAGGAAAAGAAAAAATAAACTAAACTAGCAAGGAACGGTGTAGGCAAGGGGCTCGCATTAATTGTTTAAAGTGCCTTCCTCGTACGTTTTCACATCAAGGATTATGGAGAGAAATATTATATATATCCAGGCTTCATCAATATGAAATGAGTAGAATGAATGTCGATTAGTACACCGCGTCTAGTTCCCTTTGTAACTGAGAGAGTTATCTCATCAATCAAAGGTATAATAGGGGTTGCACTGCATGGTAAGGGAAAAGGGACAAAACTTGCATTTCTCACCTTTTTTTTAGAGCTATCCCGGTCCCCTAATCCAGCTGAAATTGGCGCTAAAATTCAAGCGGTATGAGCAGTCCACAGAAAAGCTCTGAGCTTCTGGCGCACGTTGCTCCCTGGCGGTCGGCATGTGGTTCGCTTATCAGATGTGCTAGACTGGTTATGGATTAACGTATGGATAGGGAGCTCAGGGTCTAGATTGCTTGATGCTACGTCAGGCTCTTGAGCCGCACAAGCTAACTTTTGCGCAACCGGTTTCGAAAAAAAGAACCCTTGCAAATCGGAGATATCGGCCGTAGACCACCGTCATTTCTTCGAAGCATTTATCCGATTGAAAAGCAACTGACATAACATACTTAGGTACGCGCAGCTGAATACCTTATATCAACATTCGTATCGAAGTTAAAGAGTCCAATTGATTGTCTTGCATCAGACAGACACGAAAACAAAGTCCCCTAATTTGCCTTCTTATGGAGAACTAATCAAAGTCAAGGCTCGAGTGTCAAATCATCACAGAGTAATGTTTCGCCACCTAATTTGTTCAATTTCAATTCGTACTTCACAATCAAGACTGGTTGACGTCTTGAGAGTACTCGAGTCCTTCGGAGCTCATGGTGGTAGATCTCCTTCCTCCCTCTATTCGTCAATAACACGATCCTTTCACCTAACTCACCATCTTTGCTCACTCATGCCGTTCAAATAGATGCTGAGGCTAAAAAATATAAATCAAAATCATCATCCTTCGTTGCTGGGGGTATCGTTGAGATATAATGCAGCGCAGCCTCTTTTAAGCCTGTCCCTTTTCCAGGTTGCCGTTAAGCCCTAAACCTGTCTCCGATTTTTTGTTGAAAAATCTGGACTCCGTTTCCAAACGCCTTGATATATGCTTGTTGAAATGGTAACTCCCTTCACTCGCCCTAGCGAATGCTTGTTGAAAAGTTCAATAACGCCGTTCCCTATCGCCAAGTTCATGCCGTTGCGGATGCCCCATGTCCACTGACAGTTGAGACGCCGTTCGCCTCCTTATGAATTCCGTTGGATTGCGCCGATTCCTGCGAGACTGTAACAGGAACATCAATATCCTTGACGGTCAACCCATCAAGGAGTTCAAAAATCGTCCGTGGTTGGTGGAAGTCATTATTGACTATTATTATAGTATTAGCATTACTCTTTGCTCAGTCCTCTTTTTAAGGAAACTCACCAATATTAACCAAGTACCACTCATTCATGATTTTCTCAATCAAGACTCGGCTGGGTGAATCGGCATCATGGCAATGGGCCCAATCCATTCCAAGCCTGAAGGCCTCATCTTTCCAAGCTAAGAAACTAATGCTCTCGACAATTGTGGGTTGAACAATTTCCTTGCCCGGGAAAACTCCCCACGTCACAGCGTTGGGGCCTTCGGACGGTGCGTTCGTCGTGAATTTGCCAGACTGGGTTACAGCGTAGTACGATAAATCAGGATTCGCCTCGATTCTTCGAATGACCTCGGGGAACAAATCAGGAGATACCAATAATTCTAGATATGCTTTCTGGTAGACATATCCATTGGATGGGCCCCATCCGTGTACAGGATGCGTCGATTTGACGCCATTCACTGCCGGCTGAGAATTGATAGTAAGTAGACCGCGTTGATTGAGTTTGATGAGATCATCTTTGATAGAATCAGACTCCGAAGTTAGAGGTGCTTCACTCCATGGTAAGGAAGGAAGCTCTCTTTGGATATACTTAACGAAGAGAGAGGCGATATCCTGTACAGACTTGGGCTCCCCCCATCTCTTGCGGTTAGACTCGTTGGTACCAGTCAGGCCGATGCCATATGCATCCAATTCACCAAAGGCAGGAGAACGCGAGTCACCCCATCTACCATTTGGAAATTCGTCCCATTCCTGGGTCCTCGAGACGTATGATTTGTTACGGTTACGCCAGAAAATAGGACGGACGTCTTCCTCGCGTCGTCCAAGCGCTAGAGATTGCTTCCATGGCAGGGCTTGTTTTCGAGGACGTGTCGACGTCGGCATCCAGTCCAGCTCTTCCAGTACCATACGGGTTGCTTGAGCGAGGTTCATGGTGTAGAAGTGAAGATGCACAATGCCAGCACTCATAATCTTCCGGCACAATTGAGCAACTAGAGTCTTCCCAACTTCCCTCACAGCAGCGTCATCATTCTTGACCGGTTCAAGGGCGATCATCCACTCTTCAGGTATTTTGCAATTCATGTGGTTCGCTCGTCGGAGAAAGCTAGCATATGTTGCGATAGGCATGATGCCGGGTATAATCGGTACGGTAATTCCCCTTTCCCGAACTTTTCCTACCCATCGTATAAAGTTGTCGGCATCGTAGAACATCTGGGTAACGATGAAGGTAGCGCCCATGTCAACTTTCTCTTTCAGATGATCTAACAGTAAATCCTCGTCTTTATTGTCATCGCAACCTTCGGGATAACCGGCAACACCAATGTCGAAATGATTTCCATATGTCTTCCTTATATGAGCGACAAGATCCTTTGCATATTGGAAACGACCGTCAGAAGCCACCCACTTCTCCTTTTCTCGCGGAGGGTCTCCTCGCAGAGCTAGTATATTGGTGCAACCAGCCTTATATGCTCTCCTCAATGCGTCGTTGATTTTTTCCTCTCCCATGTCGGTGCAGGTCAAATGCATGCAAGTCTCGAGGCCGAAGTAAGCTTGGGCCTGGACAACCATGTCACAAGTCAGCTCGGCGATGCGTCCTCCGGCTCCCCACGTTATATCGATGAATTTGGGACCAAAGTCGTACATGCGTTCCATGCGGTCATATAGGTTTTGCACACCTTGGGCCGTCTTCGGGGGGAAGTATTCAAAAGAGAAGGACGGCTGGCCCGTCTTCTCGGCCTCCGCGATCATCTCGTTGATATGCATCTTGGCGGTGCGGGATGGGAGGGAACACGGCTCGTTTTATGGTTGGTGGTAAAACCAGAAGCAAACGAGATATTACAAATAAAAACTGCGCAGTCCAGTTAGTAACAGGTATGACGAAAGCGAAAGTAAATGCCAATATATGGTTGGCGCGACATGAAACATATTCAAACAAGAAATTAAGACAATTATTAAGACGTACGACACGAGAGAAAGAGAGAGAATCTAGAAAGCTTACCTAGCAATCTTATTTAGAGGAGCTTATAGGAAAGACTCTCGACTCGAGAAGTCTACTTGGTGGCTCTTTAGGAAAAGAACAAGTTGAATTCAACAACTCCTTTCCCTCCGACCAATATGAACATTGAAAGTTGTATGTAAGAGAGGAGAGAAAAAAGAAAGGCTCGGAAATTCTATGAGAATGGATGGATCGAATCCCTTGAGGTTCGATGTTAGTAGTCCCATAGAAAAAGTCCCACCAACGCTACCTCCCGTCCTTCCGAGTCTGGAGCATATCTGATTGGTCCAGTCTCTCGAGTCTAACGCCTTCCAGCCACCTTGAGTTACCTAAGGTTCTGATTGCGGTAAACTAATACTCCGTTCGGATGTACTGGACTGTACTGTAGGTACATACCTAAAACTTCACTATGCATATGCCGCTTATGGAGCAGTTATGGAGAGGAGCAGCAGTTATTGTATGTATACCGTATGTAGGTAATAAATGGCGTTCAGGTCGGAGGTCTATGAATTATGTAATACCCATCCGTGGGATGTTATCAATTCATTGGTAGACCCTGAAGCTCGGAATGCAACGGATCCAATCCGTAAATACTATCCCCTGCATTACAAGTACTGGATGTAGAATTTCAAAATAACTTGTCGGCCCTGATAAGGAAATCAGTACCGTTACGGAGGCGAGGGGTGGTTTACCGCATACATGTAATAATTATCCTCCCACGTCGAATGTACCTTACGTTGGGTAGGTACATGTAGTAGGAATCGACTCGGAATTACCAGGTTCTCGGGAGCTGATATCATTGACTGGGCAATGACTGGGCAAACTCTGCTCAAGCAATTTTTTTGCCCCTCATCACTAACCCCTCCGGGTCGGAGTACCTGTTGTACCTGTGCGACTGTAACCCAACAATCCAACTAACTTCCCTGTTCCTTACTCTCCGATCGGTAAGGCATTGATCAACCCCCCCTTCACCGCCACTGTCGAATGCGGGTTGTAAGACAGACAGCCAGCTAAACTATTTTTTTTCTTTACGAGAGTCAGCTGACAGCCAGTGTCAGAAAACTCTAGCGTGGTTTGTTTTTTCCCCCATTGTCAGCGACATCATTCCGTACATGTTGCAAAGACAGGTACTCCCAAACGTGATGCGCCTCTTACTACATGTACATGACAACGCTACCCTCTCACGATGAGAAGCAAGTTTTTATAAGATACAATTCTCAAATGCGAGATAGAACATAAGAAGCGCATGTATGCAATAGCTTGACAGAGCCATACCCAAGTATTTCAAACGGCAGGCCTCAGCAAGTTTAGGTAGCAACGCATGATCATTAGTTACCTATACCCGGGAGTACTTAGCCCTTCGGAGATCAATTACCAACCGAGACATCAAGGTTAAGAGCACCGATAAAGAAATGCCATAGTAATCAGACATATAGGTCTATTCCTACAGGATTTCCAATCAGAGAACTGTCCTAGCGGGAGCAACTCAGCAGGCACCTTATGACAAGTCTGGCAGCTGTGGACACCTGTTTCACAAACAACTTTAGAATTGAGGACGACATTAGGTACCTAGTTGCGCACCTTACTCTTGTGGCTGTACGTATGTCTTAGACTTAACCGTTCTACCAGAACCAAAGACACTCTACCAATGCAAAAAGGTATCTTATCCTCCTTAGTTCGATTGTTAGTTGTGGCCGGAAGGGGTCGTCCAAAGTTCGCCTTCTATTGGGTACCTACTTGGTAGTGCTTATACCTGATGATGCTGTCTCATTTAGATTCTATCAAAGGCTTATTGCTCTGAACTTGGATTCGCAGAACGCTCCTATGTCCAGGATGACCACCAAATCACCTACTAAATGATACAGATGGGTTAGAAGTCGGGTAAGACGTGCATATCTAGGTAAATAACTGTCTGTCTCTGTCTCATTGGCACATAATCGACTTATGGAACATTAGGTACGAATGTCCCGATCGAGAATCGTTTCCTTTAACTTCTTTCACTTAGACCTAATAAAAACAAAGTATTACAGGAAATACATAGAAATGCATACATATATTGATGGGCTTATGGCTTATACTGTTCTGCGAATAGGTACCTATATATATTTGACTTGTTGACGATTTGTATGAATTAGGATGACTTAAACGACTTGTGTTCTGACATGAACGGCCAAAGACCGCATCTCCCGGAAGTGAATATCACGAATGTCTCTTATATGGTAAGTACCCAGGCACACATCCCGAAATAAGTAATATGTGTGGAAATGAGACTGCACTATATTGATTGAGGGTCGTTTTCTGATTCTATCCACGTATAATTTCAAAGGCGACCGCTAGGTTTAGTCACCAACCAAAAGATGAGAATATCTAGAAGGTAATGTAAAAAGAAAGTCGAATACGGGAAACAATGCGGATTAGACTCGGACGATATAGTATATTTAAAGAAAACTGGTTACTTCAAACACATATCATTTGACATAACGGCAAAAGTGCACATCAAATGATACAACATGTCGCCATAGAAACGAAAAATATTTTTCTTCCACTCCTGTGAAGAAATATCAGGGTTCTCCTATTTAGTGCCTTTAAATACATGATTGTAACTGGTAGGAGTATAGGCCTTTTTTATATTCTAGGCCAGGAGATCTGTAGGCATGTCTTTAAGAGTCGTCGGAACCACTCAATCCGCGAGTTAATGCTCTTTGCAAGGCCCGCGCAACAAGAGACTTCAGAGCTGGTACATTAATCTGAAGCAGCGAATGTCACCGCAAACATAGATGGCGTTGAATTTTGATTTAATAATTCCATATAACAAGTAACATCTTGATGAATACGTACCTGAATACCTACCTCTTATCTGGTTTTCTATTGGCGCTTAACTCCGATCTTGCTTCGTGGTACTATGACGCCGTACGCTGGGTTCCCCGGGGGTCCCGTTAGTGTAACACGGATATCTTTACTTTGGTCTTACAATTTAATATACTCTCAGTCATCACTTATGCTGAACGTTATGCTCATGAGATTCTTGATGAAATAGGGGTCTTAAGGCGGCTTTAGTCTCTGCTTGTACTCGTTTCGACCTTCAAGTCCCCAAGCGGTAGGTGCTGAAATGAGTGGTCAAGGGACTGCTTCTAGGTACAGTACAAGGCATCTTGGCAGGAATGTGTATACAAGAGAGACTTCTCCCATAGCTTATATAGGTGACACACAAGCCAATACAATAGATCAACACCTCATATACCGCATCTTTCAGCAGTAGGGAGAAGCGGCGCGGAACGCTTACGGTTCTTCCCGACGAAAAGATTTCTAGAGGCGAGTCCGCCGATCCTATAATGAGAAGGCACTAGTTCGCCCATCGCAGCCATTGGCTTTGTAGTCTCGTACATAAGTTGTACCTAAGCAAGTTTCCCTGTTGGATATATTATAGGCCAAAGGTCAACAGCAGTACCATAGGCGCTCGTTTCTATCTATCTAATTATCTGGGGCTTACTTACGTCACGGATACACTTAATATCTATTCCGCACTGTCCTGAATCTTGTCTCGGGGACGGGCACCCGGAGGTTTCAAATTTTAACGAATGTGGCACTCGCACAAAAGCCGCCCCAAAAATGACAATGGTCGTAGTAATGATAGTAGTTCTAACTATGCCGGGTGAGAAGACACGGCGATAAAGCTGAAGAACCGAAAGCTCCGTAATTCCGATCATGATACTAGTTCGGTAGAAGCAACAATAAACCAGTACGGAGCCTCGTGGAAATTCTCTGAGTAACATCTTATCCGTGTTGACCCCCACGGTGTGCCGCGGTGGGGAATGGTTCATGCTCACCCGATCGTCACTGAAGCTCCAAAGCCGGCGTAAAATTCGGTGTGGGTACCATCGAAGCTGATGATCCCGATGGCTCAGTGTGGCTAATAGAATAAAGCCCCTGAGCTAGCAGAAGCGGTGCTTTTGCGACGAAAATTAATCCAGCATATTGTAATAAAAGAGAGGAATACTGGATGACCAATACATGTTTCAGTTACATGGAGGGTGACATGGCTGTGTTGCCAGCTGCCATACGTAGTACACGAAACTACAGTACGTATATATTTAATATATAAAACTAGTTGGGGATATTGAGACCTTTATTGATGAGGTCAATTCCCGTTTCGACCAGATATCTACCTATGTAATAAATTAGGAGGAGGGTCTAGATTCGTAGGGGTTTGGGGGCCTTACGCGTCAAGGAGAGGACTCCGATTTCCTTATGTGCACTGTTGTACGAGATATTGGCGTCGCCACACGTGCAATCTTTTCCGTTCTCCTACAGGTAGCCTTCGGGAAATATTATTTGACTTGATTAAACAACGCGTACGTCGTACGTATAGCATATGTACCTACCTATGTAACATGACTACTTCTTCCCTACCTATGGGCTTTTAATTTCGACCTGATACTGATTTATAGTGGTAGTGGCGGTCCTCCCTAGAGATAGACATTACTTATGGTCTCGCCCCGGACAAAAGTTATTTGATGTTGCTTTTGTGGTTGAGATCCGCACCAATGAATTCATGCTCAGTGGCTTGTGTAGCCTGTGTAAATCGAGATTAGATTGGGGCCGACATATTGGGTATTTGAAGCCCTTGCCATCATGCCTACCTAGTAGTTAGGTATTATTATTGCCTTCCCCTACGCCTTCACAACGTTCACACAATACCCTTCCTTAAGTCTTTTCACTACAGTTACCTAGCCAACTACTTCATACTCATATTACCAGTTAAAGATACGATGGGTAATCTAAGTACACCACATGGACATTGATATCATAGACTACAAACACTAACACTCTTAGACTGTGAGACGGCTGAGTGTGCTTCAGCCGAGTCGAGGGCAGACACTTTGTCAGAGGCTGAAGTGGCCAAACTGATGCGTAGAGTTGATCTCCGCGTGCTCCCAATGCTTTTCCTCATCTATGTTGCTACATTCCTGGATAGGTAAGTAAGCTACCTAGGACCATTCATATAAACCCAGTTGACATGGTGGCTACTTTACCTAGGTCAAATATCTCGAATGCTCTCACCATGAGGTTGCCGCAAGAATTGGGACTGACAGGCCTGCAACCGAATACTGCGCTTGCAGTATTTTTTGTGCCGTACATAATATTCGAGATACCTTCTAACCTGTTGATGAAAAGGTTTTCACCACGTGTCTGGCTCTCTCTTTGCATACTAGGCTTTGGTATAGTTATGCTCGGCCAAGGTTTCATCCGGAACTACAGCGGCCTGCTCGCAACTCGCTTCTTACTCGGCTTTTTTGAAGCTGGTATTGCACCTGGAAGTTACTACCTAATCAGTTTTTGGTATAGGCGACAGGACATGCAGAAGCGGTTTACTATTTATTTTTGTTCCGTCATCCTTGCTTCTGCGTTTGGCGGGCTCCTTGCATCAGCAATCGCAAAAATGGATGGGGTACGAGGTATAAGTAATTGGAGGTGGATTTTTATCTTGGAAGGGATTCTAACCATCCTAATCGCTATTGCGGCGTTCTTTTTCGTCAGCGACTTTCCCGCCGAGGTAAGTTGGCTGACCGATACGGAGAAACAGTTTATATTGCAGAGAACTGGTGGAAGCGCGATATCCTCGGAGGGTAGGGTCACCTGGCGAGATCTTGCCGAATTCTTCAAGGATCCAAAAAACGAAGTCGGTGCACTTATGTACTTTTGTAAGTCCTGTCTTTACCGAGGATTGTACATCCCCGGCTATTCCGTGCGAAACTGAGTTCTACTAGGCATCGTCGCCCCCCTCTACGCATTTGCCTATTTCATCCCAACTATTGTCCAGACTCTTGGATACTCGGTGATCCAGACACAGCTTCACTCGGTCCCTCCGTTCGCAGCTGGGCTCGGGATGTGCCTCGTTTTGACATATCTTTCATCTCAGACGAATAACCGCCTCCCATACGTTCTATTCTCGGGAGTACTGCTAATTTCAGGCTTTTCAATTTTAATAACGACCCACAAGAACTTCCCAGTGCAATATGCTGGTCTTTGTCTAGTCTGCATGGGAATATACGGCGCAAGCCCTCTGATTATCTGCTGGTGTCTCATGAATCTTGAGGGGCATAAGCAGAGAGGTATTGGCGCAGGGTGGTTCATCGGCTTTGCGAACTGCGGTGGAATTATGGCCATATTCCTGTTTCTGCCGAAATATGCACCATATTATCGCCCTGCTTACTTAGTCTGTATAGCGTTTGCGGCGCTGGGAATTCTTATGACTCTCTGCTATGCCGCTCTTATACTCCGGGAGAGACGTAGGTTGGATAGAGATGGCGGGACCAAGAAGGCGCATGTTCTGTCTTTGTAAAGGAGGCTGTACTCCTATCCTATTTCTCATAGCGATAACGGCTGCAGCCCCAGCCCCCAAACTTGACAGTCGGCTCTCCTATCTAACACCTAAGCCCTCGTATTAAGTGCCAACTCCAGTAGATTTTGAAGCTTACCCTTTGAATTGTATTGTAAGAGCAGAGGAGTCATCTTATATGACTTAGCAGGGTATATCTTAGTCCGATCCGACGCTAGGAATTGGAATTATTGAAGAGTCCTCGTACTCTGAAAGGGGGAACTTTGAGTCGGATCTACTCCCCTAAACTGGTGGTAACTCTGAGTCTTCCAACACTACCTAAATAAGGGGACTGTGCTTCAAGGTCGGTTTTGAAGGTGAAATATTTGCGCGCCTGCTTGCCTACTGCTATTATCGTACAAGTTCCCAATAGAGCACGTTAGCTACCTAGGTACCTATAGTAGAATCTTTAGACGTGTTCTATGATAAACTCCTAGCTTTCTAGTTATACAACTTTTTCTCATAATCCATCTAATTTAGAAAAAGAGCTCGGTAAAGTTTCTAGCTTTGTGCTTTAAGATCAAAGGAGCCTATGTCTATTCCTTACATTGTGACGCCCTATAAGGGAAGCAATCTAGATCTATAGCTACCTACCTAGGTACCTAGGTATTTGTGTATCAGCCACCATGGACCCAACATTATTCAGCGGATTCTTGGTTCTTACATGCCTTAGGTACGTTATTATGAAGTGGATAAATTGAATAAAAGATTCTCTTCTTAAGAGAAGCTTCAAAGTTACATACCTAGGTACTTAGCTTGATAAATAGTATTACTACGAATTTTATCCGAAAGTGTTGGTGTTGATAGTAAAACCTACGTTATAGCGCCTAGCTGCCAACCTGTTGGTATGGACGCCCTTTCTTCCTTTCGCTTTCAACCACCGACTACTTTCTCGTATTCAAAATGCCTTTTTTAAAGCTCTTCAGCCCGGGCGTTCCACAGCCCGGCGATAAATATCGTTCGGAAGCCAAGTTTCTCTCGTATACCTCTATACCGTTTACGCATGCTGTGGTGTTCTCGACAAACCACTGCGTGGCTCCTCAAGTCTCCAAGCGTGCAGGGATGGCAACCTCTCAGGGTGCCTCCACTGTTCTACTGTTCTATGCGATTAAATTGAGACTAATTTTACTGGGCAGATACACGACTGCGTTTGCCTTATTTGAGGCACTTTGGGAAGTATGTCTCATTTCACTCCTATTAACAACTTCGAGGCTCACTGTCTTACGGCAGGGATAACAGCATGTTTCATCAATGTTGGGTCCGATCATCCATCCATCATAGAGGCCATTGTCAAATGCAAGAGAGAACGACCCGACTCCTGGCCTAGAATGATTACATGCCCTTCCGAAGTCACTGCAATCTCAATGGCAGATGGTTATGCGCGAGTCTCAGGGCGGCCACAGGCTGTTCTCGTTCATGTAGATATTGGTACACAGGCTCTCGGCCAGGGCGTCCATGACGCCAGTATCGGCCGTGCCCCAGTCTTCATCTTCGCTGCCTTGTGCCCATATACGGAGTCCGGAGAGCTTCCCGGCTCGCGAACAGAGTACCTAATATGCACTGGCTGCAAGAAGCACAGGATCAGAAAGCCATTGTAAGGAGGCAAACCAAGCTTCGTGTGCCAAATAGTTGGTGATGGGAGTTTCATGTGCGCGGCTCCATCTACTGCGCTCTTGGTCGCTAGCAAGTACAAGATCCCGGGTTTGACAATTGTCTTGAATAGTGGAGGTAAGTAGATATCTCCGTGTTCATCGCCGGCTCTTCTGCATCCATTCTCGCACTCTTTTGCTCAGGTTGGAAAGCGCCCCGTAACTCGACGGAACTTGTCTACCCTAATGGTCTTAGTACTTCGGCGTCCGATGACGAAATTGGAGTCTCTTTCCGTCCCACGCCCAACTACGCCGCTTTGGCCGAAGCAGCGGCCGGATCGGAGGTTGGTTGGGGAAACACGACCGAGAACGCGCAGAGGTGGATGAAGGGTGTGCGGGCTAGAACAGTGAGGGAATTCAAGGAGGCGCTTCAGCATGCGAGTTCAAGGGTCGTTAAAGACGGAAAAGGAATGCTACTTGAGGTGTTAATGTAGACGGAGTAGACGATACTGTAAGTACTAAAATAGCAAACAGCGATCCTTCAATAAATTTATCTACAAGAGCGCTGTATATGCTTCTATAGATTTCTTTATAGAAGGTACGTAAGTTTAAGCTACAACTAATTATGGCAGAAGATTCATTTTCTAACGAAAGACGTACCTAGGGTACTACTAGAAATAGGAGAAATAGGAAAAAAATAGCATGATGAATCAAGGAGTCGCTCTTCATTTTCCTTGTGTACTTGAACCTTTCCTAGTCGAGTATCATACTAGGTACTGCCGACGGTTATTCAATCTGTTGCTTTTCTCTGAATGATACTTTGCATAAATGGAATAACAAGGCGCAATATTTTGGGGTAGTCACACCAAAGGAATATGTCCTATTATCAGTCGAGGTTTAAGTGGAGGCATTTATGTAGGCATGTTACTAATTGGCTGAGTCATGAGGGATGTCCATGAACTGGTATTCTGATAACTTGGCGGTGAACTAAAGTCAAATGGTAAAATTGTATATTAAGCACTGATGAGTTGGGATAGTTGTGGATCATTGGATATCTTGGCAAGACTCAGTGCTTCGTCGCTTAAGAGAGAAACGTACGTTGGAGATAGCGGAGGGATGACTTGCCCCTCGGCTGTCACTTTTCCCGCGCTGTGGCGTCTACTAAACATCTATAGTGCTGACGTGGGACCTTGAATAGGTAAGGTAGGTCCCGATACAACGTCGCGTTTCACTACCTATTCGAAGGCAAGAGGACGTCATTTAACATTGACGTAGTAAGGTGCTGGAGTTTGCTCCGTATGGGGAGTAGGTAGTAAATAGATACCTAAGTATCGATCCCAATTGTTTGGTATACGGCGAATTCTGAACGTGGTTCGTCAGATTTAAGGAAGCTAAATTATTCGTAGCATGACGAATGAAGGTGCTATAGCAGTGGTGGTTAATTACTGGTACATACTTACATGCATTGATAAGAATGTCAGGCTGCCACGTGGTGGGACTGAGTTGCACCGGTCGCATACTGAGTAGAGAAAACTATTGGGGGCTATTGATTACCAACCTATCTACGGTGGGTGGACACCTTTGGAATATTCAATACCATATCGTCTAGGTACCTGCCTTTTACGAGGTATATTACGCCTATGAAAGCTGACCGAACTAAATACTGCCCACTAGCGGGCATGCAGCATTTGACATCTTATTCCCCACGATGTCTTCTACCGTATATTGTACATATAAACAGGTAACCTTCGCTTCGGATGAAGTGCTTTGGTGGGTTGACTTCTTCAGCCTTATGGACCATTCTTTCCGATCGGCTGGCGTCAGCAACTCCCGTATCTTCATGACAAGACCTGTCTTAAGCCTACACATGCATGGATCGATGAATCCCTACTTACACTACTGCAAAATTAGAGGCATTCCGGAGTTAAGAGGTATTACGCATTGGACTTTTTTTTGGTTTGTGGGGAGATGTAACGACTAGGCGACGGTTCCGGTGGTATGTTTGCCGAGCTCAGCTGCTTCATTTGGGGGCCGTTTTCCTCCAGCTTCTTTCAGCTCATCTGTTCCTAAATTCATCCCTTCTACGGATGAATCAAGCGGTTTCACCCTATGTAGTGTATCGCCAGTTCAATGACATTCTGCTGCTTTGCATCTCGCTTCAATTCCAATATATTACTCTAATTATTCTAGCAGTGGGAAACCTTTTTATGCTGAGAATAATCAATCTATCGTGCCACCTGATTTCCCCTCGGCATAGTATTACGTACATGATTCGCTGACACGCTATCGTTAGCGGTCCGCTGTGGATTCTGAAGATACTGGGTTCCTGGGGATTAGCGTCTTAATAAACGACCGTAGTGTACATAGTACTAAGGTATAGTAGTGACCGGGGATTGGACCACTTTCACTACCACGGCAATGGTTACCTACGGTAGGACTACTACTTCCTAGGCAAACTATTGGTCAGTTGTCTAGGACTTGAGATTTCCGCTTCATTCACCCAGAAGCTGTTTCATTAATGACATAGGTTACTTGAGCTACCTACCTACCTAAGTAGGTAGATAATAGGTAACATACAATATATTCAGCTACGGTAGTAGCGCCACCTTGAATATAAACATATTTAGATGCTAAAAGTGTGGGCGGAGAAGTATGTATGTACATAGGTAGCTATGATGGCTTAGCCTAGACCATTTTAAGTCGTTCTTATCCGCAGTCACTATCCTAGAATGAGAACACTTACAGCGCAATCCACACACAAACTGTCCAGTCTGACAAGATATCAACTGACAACTCCGGAATTGGAGTCCTCCTGGAGCTTCACTTCCGATGCTTGTAGAATCGCAGGTAAATCGTGGCTTATGAGGTAGGTAGATATCTACTGCTAAATAGATGGTCGTGTACTCGAGACGATGCAGGTCGATTGTGTACTTCGGCTGAGTTGCATTGGGCCACGGAGACCCCGGCCTGTCTTCATGCAAGTAGTCGGGTCCGGGTGCAGCCTACGCCTCGAGCTTGTGAAGAACCCATTACCTAAGAGCGAAAACCGCCCCCAGATTGGCTGGGAGGCACCAGGTACCTGTTACCCAGGTGCAGGGGTTAGGGACCTGTTTGGTTTAGATCCTGATCCGCCATGAGTCCACAGCCCATTCATATCCAGTCTGCCTCCCACTATTTTTGATACTGATGTTCTCAGTCAGCGTCGACCGTGATCTTCCTGATCGTAACACTCGGGAGTTTTGACTGCTCTAAGGATTTTGGATTTTCTGGGCCTTGATAATAATTATCGCCATTTTTGTTGTCAAGGATGTCCCCGAGAGTGAGTATATTGCTATTATCACGTTTTGGTCTCACTTGCTGGTATACTAACGGTACTACAGTACGATGAAGCGCCTGAGTTGGCACCTCATAATTTTCCGGAGGTTCACCATCCACCTTCAGTACCAGAAGTAGCCGCGTATGGGCATGTTCCACCGGTGACAGCCGCGAAAATAGAAGAGCCAACGAACCCGTCAACAATAAACCCGAGTTATGCATCGCCCGAAACTCAGTCTGCTTCGCCGTATGCTTATGAATACCAATCGGGATACGGGCCTGTCCCACCATCAGAGCAAGGGAAATCGCCAAAACGAATAATGGGATGCACAGTGTTGGTATTCATTCTATCTGTCATTATCGCACTTTTATCCGCCGCCGTGATAGGACTGGCCGCAGGAACGGGTGTTGAGGCGAGCCGGGCAAACGACGCCGAGGCGCGATTGGCCTCAATTAGTGCATCAGGAGCTTCACCAACGACCGTGACAGTGACTGCGCCAACCTCAACACCCTCGGACTTCAGCAATATCGATAATGGGTGCTCTCGGAACTCTGCCGAGGTAACAGGGAAGACTTACGCTTCTGCTTGTAAGTATTTGGGCGGTATGAATAATTCTAGGACGACTGCTAATAATTTCAATCTCAGTCTTTAACAGACCAATCTTTACAATGTATTGCAATAGCGATGCTCCGAATAACCCACTTTCTTCGCTATTCGTGGGCAACTTCAACGACTGCATGGACGCCTGCGCTTCATACTCATTCTACATCCCCTTCGATTTTTCAACTAATTCTACTTCCAACAATGCTACCTGCGCGGGGGTTAGCTTTATCCCAGCGTGGACCAATCGCACATTCGCCGAAGAGGGAACTGCCCCAGGCAATTGTTATCTGAAACCTGGACCGCAGAACCGGACGGCGTTGAACAATCCTAATATAGGAGGTTCTGCAGTACATGCGGCGATTTTGAATACGTCATCCTAATGAATGACACTAATGTCGTTGTACGATTTACCCTTAAGCATTGGTTTGGACACGGAGGATATTTAAAATGATGATACCATAGCGGGAGTTCGGTTTCTATGCGATGGGTTCTTGCGGCGGACTTATTTGATGTGATATCCCAGGCGGCCTCAGGAGCAGTAACTGCTACCGCGGATTCTGGTTGAAGGAGTTATTGGGCAACTTGGATCTACGAAGACAGCACTGGATACGTCTGAAATATATTTGTATCATGTTAATGCTTGGGGTCAATGTTAGATGATCAAATGCATCATGGAATTATGTCTTTTGGTCGAAATGCAAAAGAGAAATCCCCTATATTACCTGATAGCTCGAACCATGGCTTGGTTTCTTCTGCGGCCCATACTACTCCCCAATATTTCTTAGGCGATCCCGAGCTGTAAGCTGATTCAGCAGGTCAGTTCATTCTGCGCCGCTAGACGGCAGCTCGAGGGTAAATTGGCTACTACTCCATCTGTCGAATGGGGTTTAGAGGTCACAGGACTGTCTCACAATACTGTAACTAGTTGCACGAACGTGTTACATGCGGTCCCGAATGATATGAGCCGGAGATAGCGAATAATGTAGAGAATGCGATGAAATGCCAATTGGCCATGAAACTGGGCACGTACCTACCATATGCAGGGGCCACCAGTGAAGGATCTCGTCTGTGTGGAGGCAGTCAGAGACATTCCATTCTATTAGGGCTGAAGAGAGAAGGATGCTGTGCCACAGCGAGGGGGCCGAGGCACCCCTGGGGGGGCTACCACGCAGATACAGGGGTTATCCATTGCGGCGGACTTGTTATTAAGAGCTCCAAGACTGGTAACAGTGTTATATGTTTTGCAATTAATCCGAGTCAGTACTTCGCATATGTTATTTCTCCCAATCGTAGTTACTCAGCAGATTTCGCCGGGAGTCGTCTTATTAGAAGTCCGTATCGTCATACGTCTCGCCCACATCTACATAAGTTCCTATACTAATACTTTTACGCAAATAGAGACATCCTCAGTAAAAGGTATCGCTGGGCATGGCAGCCATGGTCAGTGTAGATCACAGTCCCACTCCCACTAGGTCCCTGGAAGTTCTAAAACAGGAAATTGCCACGGATCTTGGTTCAAAATACAGGGACGGAACAAGCTCGTGTTCCTAACGAACGATCCTTCAAAAGTGACCATTCACTGTCTCGATTCTCGTCCTTACCTAGGTTAGTGTCCTAGTACAACCAACTTCTGCAGGTTATGGCATAACGCCGTGCACATCAATTCCGACAGTGAACTATGGCATATCAAATTTCCATTTTTGGAGGTATGGGGCTTCGTACACGATGCCGCGCCTAGTAGAGTTGACATGGCATAATGGTATTGTCCTATGCGAGTGACCAATACTCCAATTGTACCCCAATTAGCATGCTCATTATCAGGCAAGTACCTAGATTTCCCGCTTGATGACTCGCCTTCGGAGTTGGCCATTTGATGTAGACATCATTATGAGGTCTTATGCAAGCGCCTCTGGAAAGTACCGCTATCTAAATTACCCAGCAGCGTTACACATTCCTCAATTAACTACAACTACCTACATAGGTAAATAATGCGACTAGCTAATTCACGGATTTAACACCACCACTGAACATAGGAACAATAGGCGGTGAAAAGTCAGCGGCTTTGAAAGTTCCGGTCGTTTCATTGTTATAAGACGCATTGTTAGTTGTGTTCCCAACTACAAAGTAGGTCCTAATGTTCATCCCCGCAAGGAATATTAAGATGTCACACACTTCTTCTGACAGACGTTTCTCGGCAGAAAATCTTCCTAACTTGGACAAGAGATGAATACGACATCAGATGGATAATCCCGAGCCTTCACAGCCTGAGAAGGGACAGCCAGGTGGTACGAACGAAAAGGAAGAGAACCTAGCTCATGGATCACAATGGGGATCTCTTCTCCAACTACTATCCGAGCGTCTCGATAAAGCTACAAAGACCGTCGAAGAGAATGGCCAAGAGATGTCAGTAGAAGGACATAAAGTCCACTATCGCGCTATATTCAACAAAGTCCGGGAAGAGGCAGCATCACGAGACGATATTCCTAACGCCATTATGGAGAAACCTACCAAGACGTTGATACTAACGTTCTATGGGAAGTGGAAACCACCCGTATGTCTTGGTTGCGTTGACTTCCACGACACAAATGATGTAATTCACATCGAGATTTGCGCAAAGGAGGACGAGCCCGATGGTGTTACAAAGGACGACCTAATCAACCGCATTGCCGAGGTTCTCTACGGAGGACTGCATGTCCTGTCTAGGGGGTCAAAGGAAGAAATGCGGATTATTCCGAGTGGTTTCGACTGGATGGGCACAACTAAGCTGTGTAACTTAGTGGACAGCATATTGTACGTAGGTTACAGACCAGTAACCGAAACGTTTCCAACAGGAGAAGAGAATCACGAATTGGGTAATGAGCAAAATAACCGCAAGGAAACATATGATGTTGTTTGGGGACCCGAAACCTTGGCACCTGGAGCTAGGGCAATTCAAGGCTATGATGTTGATTTTTCGCGTAGGCTCATGGAAGTCAAGGGCTGGAATCAGGACGATCTGGACGCGGCCGTAGGATTCTAGCTGCAACTCATACCCTACTCTGTTTCGGTGTCAATACATGAACATCTTGGTCTGTCATTCTACCATTATCAAGGGATAGATACCTGTCTAACAACATCACCTTTTGCCCCCTTTTAGGCTTTATATCTTCCTACCTACCTTTAGTAACTCATCTAGGCACTGTATTAGACTTGTAGGCATCGCTGTAGATCACTGTCCACACGGAATGGAACTAATGCACGAATATTGCGTCAGGCATGCGGTCTGGGGCTGAACGCTCTGTCTAACCTAAATTAAATAGAGTGTACTGTCATGGCGACTCGGACAATTAAGCCCAAGATTGCCATTAAGACATTCCAATTTGAGAACATTTCTTTTCGGTGCACCCGAGGACTCAATTATAACAGGAATACAATCAATCATGGATGGATATGGACTATTATGAAGGGTACCGGGCAGTACATACTTGGCCCGGAATTTCGAGTGACCCCATGCTCGAGAAGTTATTGGGGAACAGCAGACCCATGCCACCTCGGCGAGTCCCAACAGAAACAACCGACATGGGACCGAAAAGCCTTGAATAATATTCTAGGATAATTCCAAAGACTTCCCGGCCGAGAAGACGCTGGGAGCCATGGAATCGGTACCAACGAACGCTGTTAACTTGTGTACCTTTACATGCCGGGACCCGCGTCGTGGTTACACGGATGTAGAGAACAGCACAAGCTTTTAAAATATCGACTTCAACTGGCGTTCAGGAATAAAGTTCTAGTCAGCTATGGAAGAATCACTTGGTGTCTTATTTGGCGACGGTGATGTTTATCTTCAGTCAACCATAATAGAAATTATTGATTACTCACGTGAGAACGCAACATAAGACGGGACGGTTCGTCAATATTATTCAAGTTACCTAAATTATTACATTAGGCACCTACATAATGGGTTTATCTCTCAAATCCGAGTTCACAGCAGCTAAGATTACAACATTCCGCAGAATGTTAATCATTGAGGTGCAGATAAGTCAATGAACAATCTTAAATATCGGCTTCGCGAAAGGAACCAAAGATACGTTCAAACTTGGCGAGAGCTTTGAGAGACAATTCTGATGATTCGAAAAGCGAACACGTAGGGCTTACTAGCAATATTCCGCATAATGTAGACTTGTTTGGGCAGCTTGGGGTGGGTACCGATTAAGCGATATGGGGGAAAGACTCACCTAACCCAGCTCGTTTTCGGTCCCGAGTACTACATGTACCACGACTGCAGGTAGGTACCTAGATAACGAAGGTCGTATCGTTTTAATAAGTGCTATCTTGATATCTGATTTAAAGAACTCCGTCGCATCCCTTGCATTTCGTTGTTTGTTAGTGTCCATTTTAATCCAAGTTCGACTAATCGCGCAGCAATCTAGAGTTGCCTGCAGCAAGTTCGCACAGCGAAGTTTGTAGGTACCAAGAAGTGAGTCGGGACTCGGACTAGAGCTAGTACTCCTACTTTATATATGGAACGGCTTCAGGCTCTGAACTGTAATAATAGTAGTCCTCAGCTACCTATGATGCGACTTGCTTGCTTAAAATAACGCTATATTTATAGTCGTAGTCTTCTGTTTGCACACGAATCGATTTGAGGCTGGGCCACAAAGCTTGAATGGACCATGATTCTATAGGCCATGGTCTTGGGCGAACGTAACAACAGCCACACGATATATCATAATATTGCCTATGAGATTTCAACGTTTCAAGCTCGTTAGTGGAACAATGCGTGATAAGAGGTAGGTGTAAAGTTGCAGGCTTGATCGGGTTGTTGTGTACTTTCCCTTTTCGGACAATTCTCTAATATCATTGGTTGAATTGAGACTGTGGGACCGCATCCTAACCTTCTCGTTGGTTGTTGGCGTATGACAAGAATGCCGCAGGCAACCTGAAAATGATGTACTTTTTGGCTTCTGCGTCGCTACCGGTAGGTACCCTATTATATGACGCAGATTAATGCCAAATAATCTATGTATGGCGCTATTGACGTGTCAAGAACTGCTAAATGGCCGAACTATTACCTATATTGTTGCTTGATGTTAAGATGTGTTTGAGTATGGGATCTTGGAGCAGTGGAGAACATAAGGGACGAAATATGCCCGGTACAGGGCGCGCCATCGAAGTCGAGAGTTAAGTTTGTTCCAACAGTAGCGAGATGAACAACGCTAGCCCGCAATCATCAAAAGATGGCCTCGGACTAGAGGGAGATACAGGAATATTCGTTTCTTTTAACGAAGTATCGACATTATAATTTAACTTCTCATATGCTCTATGCGATGCCTCCTTATTCCCAAAAATTAAACAAATCAGACAGCCAAGGATCTCCCACAAAATCTATAGATGTTGCAAATCCACCTAGGGTTCCATCAACCATGCCAACTTCGCGGCTTGCAGTGTTTACCGCGTCCATATCGTTCAGTTCAATTTGCCACGCCGCACTCATCTTCCGGAACACGCTAAGAGCCCAATTGTGAGCATCATCCTCGCCGCCCTCTGGTGAATCCAAGGTTGAAGTAGCTTTCATAAACTCCAACGTACTGATGATTTTATCGCACGTTAGAATTAGGTCAATACTTCTTCTAACAGCAGCTCTATCCCATGCGGGATCTTGGACGGTTGTGATCCGGTGCAAGCATTTCAGAACAAAGACGACCTGAGTGCAGCTAGTGAAGGGTACGCTTCTGATCAGATGGACAGGTACTGAGAAGAAGGTGTCAAAATATGATTTAATCGAGGAGAGGCAGCTTTGATAAACCTCAAATCGCCGCAAG
Source organism: Hypoxylon sp. CO27-5 (assembly GCA_002120305.1). Taxonomy (NCBI): domain Eukaryota; kingdom Fungi; phylum Ascomycota; class Sordariomycetes; order Xylariales; family Hypoxylaceae; genus Hypoxylon; species Hypoxylon sp. CO27-5. The sequence continues at coordinate 174,583 of KZ112458.1, forward strand.
TCTGGTTCGTTCCAGGGCGTAGCAGGCTTGCTTATCGCAGATTCGTTGATTAGGAGCTCTGTATAATGGTAGAGCTCTATAATCATAGCTAGGCAAATATTATTAACGAAATGGTCTGGTGTGGTGATTTTGAAGACATACGATGATTCCTAGATGCGGTACTAAATTTTCCTTGTCTGTATATATCATGCAATTGGGATCGGAGGGCAGATAGGTAAAGAGCTGATGAGGCCCCTGCGCCATTCGCTTGCCACGAATCATCGTACATTTGATTTATAATTAGCTGCATTCTAACCTGTGCAATGAGGGCCTCATCCTGGGATACTGTGCTGTTTTGGGTAAGATTCAAAACGTAGCCATCGAGATACGGGGACCAACGAAGCCCAGGGGCATGCTTGAAGACGTTCGATATCCTTCATAATTTATCAGAGACCCTTCCATATGGCAGCATAATAAGAGGAAATATGACGGCTCGGAGACTAACTGTGAGGTAACAACGAAAGCGCCTAACACGGCGCGCTGCACTTCATGGGTGCGAATTCTGAAGACGTTCGATATCCGCGAGTCGTTGTCCTTGAGGCTGGCGCAAAACGTAGATCCGCCATCAGGTTGTGGCCTATGTAGACCCATATCGCAGACCAAAGTAACGATAAGTTGTGAGAACAAAGTCCAAAATGGTTTGTCTCTTCGCTGTAAATGTGACCTATTTATGCTTAGAGTTAGGATAGAAGATGGGAATTGTGGTGCCTCGAATGAAGTACTAACCAGCCTACGAGGGTGAGAAGTCCCAGAAGAAGATCCAAGCTCTTCTCTCTCTCAACAACCACCTTTTGAATTGCAATGCTTCTTGCTTGGCCACCCAAGGCATATCGTCGTTTTGCCGGCGATAGCGTCGTGCAGATAATATTTAGCCATAGAAAGGGGTACTGTTCTCGAAGCTGATTGGAGGTCATATGCGGTGGGATGTAGACGAATGGGAAGAACCCCTAGTTCCGCGTTAGCACTGTCACAATCTCTACGTCATGCTCTAACTTGCTATAGTTTCTTCCCTGAACTTCTTCAGTAATTCTTCAGCCTCCAACGGGGACGGTTCATCTGGGGAGGGGAAGTTCGATTCCGGGGTTTTGGCGGCACTAAGTAGCGTGGTTCCCCCAAGGCTATTGGCTACTGTTGTTGGACTCAAGGTACCAATTGATGGGGTCTCTGCCCCAGATCCAAGTCCGCATTGCCCCTCGATAGAAGCTAATGTTTCCCCTGCATCCTTTCTCTCAGCCTCCTTCTGGGCCTTCAGACATGACACAAGTTCAGTGAGTCTCTCCTCAAGCCGAGCTGTCCTAGAGACGCCGCGCTTTGCACCGCGACGGCGTCCGATTGAAACTGATACTATACACTCCTTTTTTAGGCGGTAACATCTAGTAGGTATTAGAAATCGATAGGGCAGCCTAGTCTCTGAATTCAGGGTTCTCAACAGACCTTTCACAGGTGATGCCATCGGCCCGATGAATGCATTTGCACTTTACTCGAGCACAATTCGTACATGCTCTACTACCTGGAGTAGGAGTAAACGCAGATTGAGATCTAGAAGCATTCAGGGGTGATTCCGTCTCCATGGTCTAAACAGCCGCTTGTACCAAGCTCCAATATCCTCCAAGTATTTGCGCGCAGGAGGAAAGGAGCAGATGTGACGAGCGGCGGACGGACACGGGGCGCAATTAAAGGGTTTGCCCTCCAGCTGCGCCGGTAAGCTACAGCTGACTGATTCGTTCGTGGTGGGGCATGCTTGCGCACCAGCCGGACACGGAGATGAAACAATTCTCCTGTTCCTGATATCAGCGCCCCTTTTATTCCAGAAAAATAATTCAAAACGCTCAAATCTCCGAGGATTAGGCTTCATAGAGCATTGTATTCATAGTGAGCGATGGAATTCTCGGGGGCTTACCAGAGATAGTAATTCGATTTGGGCAAAGTCCTGCTTCCGTGCAAATATTTCGTTATTGCGCCAAATCCCGGTCAATTAATCGCTGACTAAGGCATATAAAGCACGACATCAATGAATATTAATTTCTTTTTCATATGGAAATAGATAATACATTTGGGTTTGAATAGCTTTAACTGCAAGATATCGGATTAAATCAAGACTGTTATGAGGTTGTCTAGGAGGTGAATGGATATAGGGATATACATGTCATCTAGGGTGTCTGATTAACATTTTCTCGCTTAGTGGACACTTACCTTAGGTACCTAGATGCCTATAATCAAATCTCCCTCAAATTAGTCACCTCTCTATAACGGGACGTGTATGTACTTAGATATTGAATGGGGACAATTACTGATGCCTCCCCCAAAAGCACAGGATCGAAAGAACGAGCGTACTTCCGATAAGTCAATCGTCATATTGCTTTTGCTTCTAGGGAAATTCTATATGATTCTGTGGAGTCTTAGAGATCTTGTCTTTCCTTTTGTCTTTATAGCGTGATAACCAGCTTCCTAGCCGACACAGCACCAGACTTGCCTTGGTCGATTGCTGCTTGGACGTGCTCTAGGCCATGGCCGACCACCAATGGTTTCGGCAGGCATTGGTATTTCTTCTGGGCCAAGGCAGCAGGGAGAAACTGGTCAAATATAACTGGACCAACTTCGTTGTCCTTGAGCGTGCTGGCGAAGACCATCTTGGCCTGAATGCCCGCAGGGACGTTAGTAGGCTGCATGGCCGCAAGCCACGACCTTAGCACCCTCGCTCTTGTCAACAACCTCAAACACGACATTCTCCGACCCAGGCTGGATGGCAAAGCCTCCAGCACATGTCTTTCCCTTGAAAGCTCCAATCAAGTCTTGTGTAATATTTGGGCTATGGTAGTCGAAGACAAGCGTAGCGCCAAGCTTCTTACAGTAATCGAAGTTCTTAGGCGAAGAAGTCGTATATACCTCGTAGCCGGAAGCCACCGCCAATTGGATGGCGTTGGTACCGACACTAGAAGCACCAGCCCAAATGAGCAAGGTTTTGCCATTGGCCTTTGGGTTGAGGCTCGGGTAGTCGAGAGCCAGGAAATCCTTTTGATAGAGGCCACAAGCCGCTGTGGCCAGCCCAAGGGGCACCACGCATGCGTCCGTGTAGTCTAGATCATCCGGGATGGGTGCAACGAGCATAGCCTCGAGAACAACGTAATGCTGAAAACCGCCAGATCGGGTTTTGAAACCGGCTGCGAAACCAAGGACTCGGTCGCCAATCTTGAACTTGCTAACGTTGGGGCCGACCTCGACTACGAAACCAGCAACGTCACTGCCTCCGATGTGCGGGTATTGGAGCCAAGGAAATAATTCTTCTCCCATAATTTGGATATACCAGTCCATAGGATTGATAGCACTTCAATAGGGAGAGTCAGTAGCTAATCTAAAAAGGTGTCAAGAGGAGACAAAGAACTCAATACCACGTACGTGGCAGTCACCTTGACAACGATTTCACCATCACCGGCAGTTGGGTATGGCGAAGAATCAACTGTTATCGGGTATGCTTTGGGTTTAGAGAGGATAGCAGCTTTGTTGGTAGGCGTCATCTTAAAGAACATGAATATTCTGTAGTTGATAGGCGAGAGTTAGAATTCTTGATTAGCGATCTACGCCTGTGCTTCCAGTTGATATATTTAGTGCTTAGATGTTTGGACCATGGGACATAATTCGATCATGCTTCGTGGAAGAAGCTTCCTTATCATTATAGCGACAAGAATATGGATATTGCTGTGTGCGTAATCTGTACTTACCGGAGCGGTAACACACACAGCCCGACGGGTGTGCAACACCTATCTCCGGCGGTTTGGTCTTACTTCCGGCGGCTTCCAGCTTCATTCCAGTCAGCTTCGCTTCTGTTTGTAATCCTTGATTAACAATTTTACAATTTCGCAACTCTTCGCATGTAGGAAATCAAAACGAGCTCCAACTTTAGATACATTCCGGGGGTATCGATTAAGCTAACAGAGTTAAAATAGTATCTTAACTTGAGATAAGCAATTTGAACAATGTTGAATCCGGTGATAGATCTCAGAGAGCAGTGTCGTATTGGCGCGATGGTGCTCCGGAGTAGCCACCGATTCAATGGGCCAGATTAATTTATATCCGGGATGAAAAATGCTAGATACCTCCGAGTTTTAGTTTTATTCCCTTATAACGCCGGAGCTGATATCGGCATCGTTATCTCCGTCACATATAAGATCCATGTACTGTAAGACAGCATGTAGGTGGTTTACTCAGTCTAGAACAATATTTTATGTCACATTTTATATCATTATTTACCTATCGTACCGAGGTATTAACTAAATGCCAGAGCTTTCTCTTTTGTAGCTTCATCGAGTCTTCGAGAAGATAAACTTGTGGCTGTTAATCTCGACTATATCAATATTAGTAATGTCTACCTAGGTAGATATGCGACTCACTTTTCTTGTGTGTTGAAGTGGTAATAGCCCGATTGCTCCCTGCGTAATAATATCCTGCGTAATAATATTATTCTCCTCTAAGACTCACAGTTCCTCCCGAAACGCTTAGAAGATTCTAAAACATGAATCAACAACGAATGGACTAAAATACACAATATCAGATTACTTTTCAGAATCCAAAGAGCTCGATTAATATAGAAAAGTCGATCCCCACGCTCCAATGGTTACCAATGGAAAAGGCATCTCCTAACTTACCCACGGCTACGCTCAAGTCCCTTGCACAAAACTTTCTAAAGTTCGTTCTTTAAAATCAATGTACTTGCTACCTGTCAATTTGCTCTTGAAAGCAAGAGTTATATAAAATGTCGAAGAAAATCATTCCTTACATAGCTGCCTTACGTAAACTAATCTGTATGATAAGAGTCTGTTATATACCTAGTGTCATCTCATATTACGCGATGTCTTCAGTGATAGTTGCAACTTAGCCTCTTATTGGTCAATTGATACAAGTGCAGATGCACAGGTACACCTCAAGCCACGGCTTATGTCTTGTGATGTTACAGCTTCTTCTCTTGTCTGTCTTCTAGAAAAATCTCTAAAGTGTCTTCGTTATGCAATGCCACACACCCCATTCCTACCAGAAGTTTTTATCAGCTTAGCACACAACCACAACCTGGCGGTGTACGCTAGGTCAATCGGTCTTCGCCGCACAGTGAACGGAGCTGGAAAAGTACACAGTTGCAGTAGTATGCGAAAGAGGACGAATGAGAAGACGTGTAATAACGAATGGTAACGAATGGTACCCCACCTTTCTCCCCGCCTTTTTTTGACGAACGCCCTGCTCGTCAACCCAAGGGCGCGCGCTCCACTTCATTGACATGATTACATGGATTTACATGGGTACATCGGCGTTGGTTAGCAGAGACCGGAACTGGCTCGTCGCGGCAATGGTGATGGTCAACTCAGGAACATTGACAATGACTCTTCTTTTACTCGGAGATCATCCTCCTCCTGCGTCCGGCTTTGGCGACAAGCGGAGCAACACATGCAAATCATAATTGATATTATGCATAAACCACAACTCCCGCAGATCTAACAACCCATGAGAAACCAAGTTAGAGGCCGAATCAGACACCAAATGAGAAGAGAGAAGCGCTTGTCGCGTGCTTTTAGTTTCCTTTCCTCGTCTATCGCCGTGCTTACTTGGCCCCCCCCTAAAAAGTTTAGTCCAAGGTCGTTTGTATCCTTCCCCAGATTATTTCCCATTCTTAATAGGAACACATTCCCTTTTTTGACTCATCAGCTGGTTTTCTCTCTCATCCATATATATACATTACCCCCCTTCCGAAGTCGTTGAGACCAAACCGGATGTGACAATTTAAAGACTGGCGCCCTTCCCATTTCAGTCGAGTGTTACGCCCTAGTCGTACAAACCTCTTGGTAGTAGCCCGCGCCCTTCAATGACTACCATTGACGAGCTCTCCGAGATGGAGTTTGTTAATTGGGATGCTGCCGCAGTTGGCACCAGCTTCGACCCCGTGGTAACGTCGGAGGGCGCAACTGGTCCTATTGACGCTGTAGCTGCATCGTCAGATCAACCCAATATGGATCTCGTCTTTGGGGATGTTGATGGCGATGACTGGTCGTACTGGGCTCTGGAGCATTTCGAGTCTACCCAAGTGCCACAGGAAATGGACTTATCGGCTGTCCCTGAACCAGAACCTGCGGCAAACTCGCAGATGTACTGGGAGACACCCGAGGCCCCCTGTACTCATTGCGCTGTCGGAGGCTACCAATGCAAACGAATAAGAGAAGGTAAATACAAAGGTTATTGCACGAGCTGCGTTGCACTACGATGCGAGTGCAGCTTTGGGCCTCAAGAGAATAACCTGACTGCTGAAGCCGGCGCAACTTTCCCTGCCAATCCCTGGCCTACGATGGGGGACAGACCGGCGACGTCTATCCTCCACGAGGATGAATTGGCCGCTATCATGACTTCAGCTCCAGCCGCTCCAGGCCTGTTGGCCGTCGCCGAGGATAAGCACGCATCGCCAAAGCCTCAGACCATGCCCAAAATTGGTGCAAGATTTTCCCGCGAGTCAGTCAAAATCCTAAAGAACTGGGTATCGACGCATAGCAGACATCCGTACCCCACAGAGGAAGAGAAAGAGGGCTTGCAAAAAATCACTGGCCTCAGCAAGACGCAAATCACCAATTGGCTAGCAAATGCTCGCCGTCGGGGTAAAATTCAACCAACTCGCGCAACATCCCCACATGTTGGTCGAGGATATGTCCAAGCCATCGATATCCCACAAAGGCGAGGCACCCCAGCATTGTTCGAGAACATGAACCCCCTACAGCGTTGGGCAAACTCTCCGCCAGAAAACGAACCTGCATCCGTCGCGGCCATTGCCAGAGCCGTGTCGGCCTCCTCTACATATTCGCAAACATCTGGGTCTGGTCGTAATAGTCCTTACATCTCCAACTATTCGGATGATGGATCCAGCAGGTCACTGTGTAATCAATCATCTGCCAGCAGTTTGGGTACCTCTCATTCGAGCGGCGGTTCTTTCGCATCTGCATATTCCAACAAGTCACATGGCTCCTTTGGTTCCCTACCATCCTTCGTTCGAACGCGAGGACGACGCCGTCGACGAAGAGCCCCGCCCAAGCGAGCGGACGAAAGCCTCAACCAACCCCTCAAAACCTTCCAGTGTACTTTCTGTACTGAGACCTTCAGGACTAAACATGACTGGCAGCGGCACGAGAAATCGCTACACTTATCTCTTGAGCGATGGATATGTTCTCCCGACGGACCTAGGGCAATTAATCCAGAAAATGGATTGATGAGCTGTGTCTTTTGTGGAGAAGTGAATCCAAACGACGCCCACGTAGATTCTCACAACTTCTCCGGATGTACCGAGCGGACACAGGAAGAGAGGACATTCTACAGGAAAGATCATCTTCGACAACACCTCAAACTTGTGCACAACGTGAAGTTCCTCCCGTGGTCCATGGATAAATGGCGAGTAGCCTCTCCCGAAATCCGATCACGATGCGGTTTCTGCGGTATCGTGCTCGACAGTTGGACCATCAGAGTAGATCACGTGGCCGAACATTTCAAGACGGGTAACACCATGGCTGACTGGAAGGGTGACTGGGGTTTTGAAGCACCCGTACTTGAGATGGTTGAGAACTCCATCCCACCTTGTGAGAGACCATTGTTTTTCTCTCCCAAACAGCTATCTAATTGACGATAACAGATTTGATTCACGACGAGAGAAATACTCCATTGCCTTATAGGGCTAGTAATGGCTCACCATCCACTCCGACCAACGCCTATGAGCTCCTAAAATTAGAACTTCACCATTGGATGGCCATGTTTACTGTAGAGAAAGGGAGAGCGCCGACTGACGCCGAGATACAACTAGAAGCTTGCAGTATACTTTTCGGAGCCGAAGCTCAATCGAATCCCAACCGCTGGGAAGCATCCTCATGGCTACGTGATCTCGTCATGTCCTCGGAGGAGCAGTCTCGAGCCGCCGCCTTCCGACCGCTTCGGGGTCAGGTGGATAATCGACTAACCTCACTTCGCATAAATGGTAAACAGAACATATTCGAACACTGTGAGTTTGAGAGACAGATGCAAGATTTCGTGAAGGCCAAGCAACTGCTGGGCCTAACAGCCATGGACCATGAACTTCAGGTTGAAGCTTGTCGTATCATCGGTAGGATGGAAGAGAAATCCGGTAATCCCATGGAAGATATTGCAAACTGGCTGCTTCGTCTTATATATGGCTCCACAAAGTGGCTCGAAAACTTCAGACAGCGGGCACATCTTCCTCGCAGCGAAGATGTAGTGGATGCGAACCTAAGGTCAAAAGACCCCAAAACTATCGATTCGACCATTCACAATTACAGTAGACTGGACCAGGAGCTCGGAGAGTACCTTCAAGAGCAGAGATTAATGGGCATTGATCCTGACGATGCCGATCTGCAGCGACAGGCTCGTATCATTATCTATGATACCGACGACGAATGGAACCAAACAGCCGCTGACGATAGAGATTGGCTTTCCCGCTTCCGCGAGAGACATCCACCCAGCGTTGGCCCTACTATATCTACGTCGAGTGGTTCTCCTCTCAGCTATAAGAAATCCAACTCACCAGCGCAGAATCAATCAGCAACAAGGGATTCGCAATACGTCGGTCCTCTATTCAGCAACCTGCCATCGTGCCACTCCCAACAATCACCTGGGAAGAACCTCAACGGCTCTTCCATCAAGACCGGCCCTTTCTTCATCAATGACACAAACTGTTACCGTCGCTTGGCTCGGGGTCTTAGCCGCTTCGTGGCAACAACTATGTCCCCGAATAATCCAAATCGGCACGTGCCGACCGACGAGGAAATCCAGTACCAAGCGCGGTGGCTGATCTACGACGAGTAAGTTTCCCATCCATCGCATCAACACGATTCTCTCCGCAAAATACCAAAGCTAACCTAAACCCGCTAGTGACGACCCATGGAACCAAACCGCCGCCGACAACTTCGAGTGGCTCCAGCGCTTCAAACGCGACGTCGGCATCCTCCCCGCAGAAAGCGGTCCCGGTCTCGGCACCGCCGACGCCGCATGGGCGCCCCGCGAAGGCGGCACAGGCTTCGCGCCGCCCTTCGTAGCGCCGAACCCAGCCGCCACAATCGAACCTCTAGAAGCAGACCCAACAATCTTCCTGCTAGACGACGCCAAACCATTCGAGCCCGCAGCCAGCACAGCGAACCGGTTCCTGCGAAACCTGTCGCGGCGGTACCCCGCGCCTGCCAAGGTGTTCTGCAGCCGCGAGCTGGAGAGCGGGCTGACGGAGTACGTGCGGCGCGAGGTCGGCAAGACGGGCGTATTCCCCAGCGACGAGAGCTTGCGCGAGCGCGCGCGCCAGATCATGGCTATGCAGAAGACGAGCTGCGACGACCCCGTGCTGCTCGAGCGCTTCAAGGCCTCCGTCAAGGGCGCCTTGGACGCCGTGCCTGAGGCTGAGGCTCAGGCTGGGCCCGCGGGACCGCTTACCCCTGGTGTAGCTGCTGATATCGCCACCGTGACGGGAACGTCTAGTGCTGGGGCGTCCAATCCCACGCTCATGACGCTGTCGGGGGAGATGGATGTGGATTTCCACTTTACGGAGCAGGAGATGAACGACTTGCTACAAGACATGAGTCCCGATTTCGGGGGCGGAGCATTATTGAACCCGAGTCCCGCGAGTAATACTAGTACTGGGGCTTCTGGGTCGGGCATCCGGCAATGATCGAAAAATAATGTTCGGTCCGGTTGTTATTTTTCTTCCTTTAGCACATTAGATACCATTTGGGAGTAGCATTTAATTCTTCGTAGGTTAGGCGTAAAGGAAAATGTCATTTTTTAATTCTTAAACTCCAATTCGTGGCGCGGCGTCTAGTGACTTAAAGGATTGCTCAACCTATCTAGGTCTGGAGTACATCTACATACAATATGTTGTGACTTGCCTTGTTCACAGGCGAAATCAGTACTTAGCTGCCTCTTTTCATTCGTCAAAATGGTACTGGTTAGTGGGTGAATGCTCTTATACTCTTGACAAAACCACAGAGTCGTGATAAGCCAACTCAAATTACAAATAGTTACAGCCCAAGAATTTTAAGACGATTTTTTATTTATTAATCTTGCAACAGCAACTAGAATAAGAAGGTTCCAGGCACCACATGCGTTTAGAGCATGGGTTGTAGTACTATCTGCCTATAATAGGCCAAAGCAATTATATCGAAAGCAAAGGGGTATCGTAATAGTAGTATGCCAGAAGGACCCTCCCCGAAAGCAAGTAATAAAAACAATGGGCCATCCAATGGTCCCCTCCAACGCCCTTGCAAATGCTTCTATGATACGGGCGATTCTTGCTAAACCAAGTCAAAGACTTATTCCTAATAAAATCGGACAAAACGCCGTATACAGAAAATTGATGATATATCTCTGGTCTCCCTCAGACGCCGCCCATGGGATGATCGCTTCCTGGGGATAAAACTTCTCTCGGAGCTGAGTGAAGCTGGGGCAGAGGCGCAAACGGGATGCTAGATGTAGGGGTAAAAGTATGCCCGCCCTTTCGGGTCGGGGTAGGGGTGGTTGGCTCGGAAAACTGAACGGGCCCAGAAATCGGAACCGCGTTCGCAGGTGGGCCATTGGGCTGGTATTGAATGAAGACACCCTGGTCCTTGCCCGCCTCCGGAGTTGACTGCACCGGAGAACTGCTAGGGGACGGCAAGTAATTCGTCTCTGTCGGAGCTACGATGGTCGGCACAGAGGCTGGTAAGACACCACTGCCCAAGTCTGTGGGTGATGCTAATCTGGTTTCAGCACGGATATCTGTGCTTTCTTCGTCCTTGTGTATGTGAGTAAGGGTCGATAGTGTCGGTGCTGGTTCTGTTTGGGCTGTGACTGATAGGGTGTCCGGATTCTTGGCTTCCTCCATCGGCTTTGCCTGAGCTTCTTTCTGAGCTTCGGCTTTTTGTGAAGCCCTCGCCCCCTTGCCCATCACATTGAACTTGATTTTCTTTGTCCCGTTAGCGATTATCTCCATGGAAGCTTGGGGATCTGTTACCATTGACTTTGATTCCCCAGACGAACTAGCCGAGGATTCCTTCTTAACCGGTGCCGGGGCGCTCTCGGTTTTGCTCGTCGTGGTTCTAGCCTTCTTCGACGCCCGACTATCCTTAGGAGCGGGGGCCGATGGTCGCGTCTTCCTCATGTTTAGGTTGGTAGACGACCGTACACTCATGGCTGAATCGGGGCGCACGCTAAGGGAGGTGCTAGGTCTCTGTATTCCGCCAACCGCTCCATTAGTCGTGGGTATAGACGTACTGCCAGACTGTGCAGTTAGAGCCGAACCGTTCTGCGTGGGAATTCCTCGAGCGAGTGCCTGTGGATTAATGTTAGAAGTATGCTCAATGCATGAACAAAGGGGGGAAAGGAATCTTACCTTTTCCGTTGCTAGAATCGTCGGGCCTGCGACTGTCCTTCTACGCGATCTCTCGTCCGTGTCTGCATATCTAACCGGCTTTTTCTCCCGAGTAGACTTCCTAATAGGGGCGGGAGCTGCATCGTTGGTGGCTGAACCGTTTTGCTCGAGAGACTGAAGTCCGCGTCTGGCCTTCGGTGCTCCAACGTTGAGCTCGTCGAATTTGAAACTGTTCACTTGGCGGTCCTTCGGTATGAGCAACTTGCTTAATTCATGGGAAGCAACGGTCCAAGGGATGTCAGGGGGAGGAGGCGTAGGAGGTCGGGAGGCGGACATGTGAGAGGACGCAAGCCCGGACACGCTTCGTCGCACCTTGCTTGGGTCCACGGCTTTGAGGCTCGACGCTTGTGTCGGAGACGAATAATTTCCAGGTACAAAGGCTCGAGGCTTCTTAGGCTGCTCAAGAGGGGGGGCTGACATCGTTGCATCAAGTCGGTCAAGCTCGGAGACAGACCACCAGGAGGGGTCGTATGGGAATCCCGGAGTCTTTGACTTCATCTCATTCTCGGTCAAGGTATTTCGTCTGCTGAATGAGCCAATCCTACTGCCCATCTCATAGCCGAGTCCAGCAGAGGTCTCTTCCTTAGGGGGCATGGGTTCAATACCAGCTAGGCCGCTCAGATGACTGAGAACGCCGGAGTATAGCGCTCGATCACTATAACCACCCTCCAGAACACTAATGACACGACCATCAACACCAAGTCCTTCTTCAGATGCAATCTTTACCACGTCTCGAGTAATGCGAGCATAGAATTCGGTCGGGACATTGACTTTGTGACGTTGCATTCCTGCGCCCTCCCACTCACTTGCATCGAAACCGGCAGACAGAAAGATTGCGGCTTTAGGTTCCTGACCAAGGCTGGCATATCGTTGAGTCTGCGTTCGTAGGAAGCCTCGGGCTTTTTCAAGAAGTAACGAGTACTTGGACTGGTATAGCTTCCAGAACTCGACATCAGACTTCCATTCCTGTAAATGAACGTTCCAAATGGACTGTCCATGTGCGTTATCGAGGCAGACGCTGGCGTTCCTAACTTTCTCTTCGTCACCAGATTCGCAGGGGTAGGAGTTGATGTCGTGAATACTAAAGTATCCAATGGATGTTCTCTTCCAAGCCGATGCATTCCTTGCTGATGTGTGACTACGCCTGTTATGGCTCCATGTGATGGCTTGAGATCCGTCACCGTGATGCAGGTCAAAATCGATGATTGCTGCATGGGTCAAGCCATGATTAAGAAACCCATGCATGATGCCGACCTGGACATTATTGACCCAGCAAAAGCCAGAAGGCTGGGATGCAGAACAGTGGTGACCAGGCGGACGGACGGCAACAAAGGCGCGTTTATGAGGCGAGTTATCGAAGATATGGTCAACAGCCTCGCAAACCGCACCAAGCGCTCCTTGGAACGCATTCAAAGACTCCGAGCACAAGTAAAGATCGCCCTTGTGGAGTTCCTCGGGAGGACCAGCTTGTCCCTTATTCACCTCAGGTCTTTGAAGCTCATTCGTATTCGAAGCGAGTTTGGACTCAGCAGAATCGCACATCTGCTTTAAATCTTCCATCCATTTGTTGCCATGCACATTCGTGACAGCAGGGGAATCTAGGGTGACTGTTCGGCCAGTCTTAAAGATGTGAAAGGGGACGCTGGGGAGTGTCATTGGGTCGAGTTGCGGGTGAATTGGATGTTTTCCTTCAGAATGACGTTCTCCGAGTCGTACATAAGCCACTGATAGACCAAGGATGCTAGCTAGAATTCTCTCCGGTCGTTCGACAATAGTATTCAATTCCGACTTAGTTGCGCGAGGTCTCGAGAATCGGTGTCCATAGCACGCATCGTGCAAGATGACAATAGTTTCCGATTGGCGGCTTGCGGAATCACCATGAAGCAATTCCAACTCTTTCTGTAAGTATGTGCTCGCCACAGAGGCAGGAGTAGGGGGTGGCTTGAATTCCTCCATGGCTTGTATAGAACCATTAAATGATAATCTAGAAGCGGAAGGTGAAAGAAGGTGGGTAGAACTACCTCGACGAGAGGGCGCACGACTTGGGGTGATACCACTAGAAGAATGCAAAGAGTTCATAGAAGTTTTTCGTAATAAGTTTGGTGTAGACGATCGGGATCGAATTCCCAACGCACTGGAACTAGACCGATTTACGGGACTTCGAGAGGGCGGCCTAGTGATAGGGGAGGCGGAAGATACCCTTGTAGGTGTAGGTTTTGAAATGGCATTGGAAGGGGGTGAAGTAGAGAGGCGTGGGGTTGAATGTGAAGGAGAGGTTGAGAGAGAAAGTTTATTCAAGGAGCGTAGAAGTTCGCGGTCATCGTCGTAGTTCGTCGTCGAGTCCCGCTGCCTTGGCGGAGCTCGATTCTGTCCAGGAGTAGCCATGGTTACGGGTTTCGATTCATACGTAAAGGGAAGGGTTCGAGCTAGTTAGGGTTTAGCAGTCTAATTTGGTTCTACGCGCGCACACATATGAAATTAATTTTTTTATATATGTGCGCTTCTTGGGACGAAGATTCGTTGCCTGTTGTCGAAGTTGACGATGACGATGATCTTTAACAGTCCTGAGGTTTGACAACGTCAAGTTTTAAGGGAATATATAGATCAGCGCGTCGCGTGTTAGAGATAAGTTGACGTAGCGTCCAACTCACGTGGAGAATATGTATTTAAGCACTGTAAATTCGTTTTGTAAAATACGCTATGCAGTTAATGGGATATTATACTCGTATAACGCATTGTGCTATGCCATTGTCTGCATTGTGTACTTATGGTATTGTGTATATTGTGCGCCGAGTCTCACCAGCAACGAATTGCCATCAATTTTGACAACATTACCCCTCTATTCTGACGTATTGTTGCTGTCTCCCACCAAATAGGAGAAGAATATCAAGAGTAGAGCACTTTGATTCAATGCCAATGCCTTGATTTATGTAGAATTGCAGTAATACGTTTAGTTCGTAATGCAATTGTAGTGAAGAGTATCATTGCTTTTTTATCTTATCTGTTCTCCGGGTTTCAATGTCTCACAAAGACTGACGAACTTCATGCATGTTTACGTATGAAGAGTGGTGGCGTTCCTGCGGGTATCCGCCCCACTAGCCGTATCGATAACATCTGAGGTTTGTATGTCGGGTACATTTTACATGTGCATCGTATCTTCTCTTTCAGATTTCTAAGCAACACTTCGCACTAGTCAGCAACATCCGAACACAGCTGGCTTACCGCCGAAACAAAACAACTGGAAACCGAATCATTTTCTCGGTATACAGCAATCCAACTTTGAGCCGCAAACATTCGACATTCGTAGAAATGGCGCCCTCGTTGGAAGAGCCCGAATCTGTCCAGGATGTCCTCGATAACCCGCTCAAGGCGCGCCCACAGCTTGTCGCCCCCGAACCCGAACACTGCCCGGGACCCGAATCCGAACGAGCAGGCAAGGCCGATTCATGCGCAGGGTGTCCGAACCAAGCAATATGTGCCTCGGCGCCGAAGGGGCCCGACCCTGATATACCTCTAATCTCAGAGCGATTATCAGGAGTGAAGCACAAGATTCTAGTGTTGTCCGGGAAGGGTGGTGTAGGAAAGAGCACGTTCACAACCCTATTAGCGCATGCCTTTGCCACCAACGATGATATGACCATCGGGATTATGGACACGGATATCTGCGGGCCTAGCATACCCAAGATGATGGGCGTCGAATCCGAAACGATACACATAAGCAACACAGGCTGGTCGCCCGTATGGGTCGCCGACAACCTCGGTGTCATGAGTATACAGTTCATGCTGCCAAACCGTGACGATGCTGTAATATGGCGTGGTCCGAAGAAAAATGGCCTGATCAAGCAGTTCTTGAAAGAAGTGGAGTGGGGTAACATGGACTTCTTGCTGGTCGACACACCGCCAGGAACGAGCGATGAACATTTAAGCGTTAACAGCTTCTTGAAAGAGAGCGGTATCGATGGCGCCGTTATGGTTACGACACCGCAGGAAGTAGCGCTGCTTGATGTAAGAAAAGAGATCGATTTTTGTAAAAAGGCAGGTATCCGAATACTGGGTCTGGTAGAAAACATGAGCGGCTTCGTGTGTCCCAAGTGCACGCACGAGAGCCAGATCTTCAGAGCTACCACAGGAGGTGGCGCGGCTTTGGCCAAAGAGATGAACATACCGTTTTTGGGCGAGGTACCGCTAGACCCAAGGATAGGCATGGCATGCGACTACGGAGAGAGCTTCTTCGACGCTTATCCAGACAGTCCAGCATGCAAAGCACTCAAGAGAGTCGTAAAGGGTGTTGCAAGCGAGATAGGTCTCGAAGCAAAACATGGGTTGCCCGACGATTGAAAAAAGAGAAATAGCAAATAAAGCTGGTATAATTTCGCTACATTTAGCCAAGAGAAGTCATCTCTTGATGTCTAACCAATTCGACCGGGCCATATCAGAGGCAGCCTATTCGCCGCCCAACTTCTTCGGAATATCTTCCAGGTCTTCAGGACTCTCGATATCTATCACCTTGCCAACCTCGGCCGTATTCCTCATCAACTCCTTCGCGCCCGCATACATCATGCGGCTCTCAGAATTGCACGTGGTGGGGAGGTAGTACAGGAGAACGTAGGGTACCGAGAGACGGCCGGATGGCTGCTATACGGTTAACATGTCTTGACCTTTTCTAATAATTTTAGATAGAAATAGCTAGTCATACGAGAGTTAAAGGGTAGCTGAGTAGAATATAGCGCGGCGAGTTGTCGGGGAGATCGTCACCGATTTCTTCGAGAGATTTATATACTACTTTATCCTCATCTTGCTTGATCTCGTGCGTCTTCTTATCGATGTAATCTATTAGGCAAGCCTTGGGTTAACAAAAGCAGAAGGGCCCCAGATTTAAGGGAGAACATAGATCGACATACATACAAATAACGGCTTGTGGACCACTAGCCCTAGATGTGGTTAAGCGGAACTTCCGGAGGTGGTCTTTTGTCTCCTGCGAGAAGGTGTAGAGTCTTGCTTCGGAGCTCTGTCGATGATTAGTGAGGCTTAGTTCTACAGAAATTGGCATCGTAACGCTTCACCATCTTGGCTCTGTTTTGTGTTTACCAGGTTCGATAGTTCCCATATGATATCTCGAAATATATTTGCCAGCAAACCTAGCTATTCGGTAGCTGATAAACTTGAGCTTGTTCAACAGATGATTGTATGTAGAAACTGTGGCGTCGCAGTTCAATCAGTCGATACTTTGACTAACCCCGCCCCCGCCATGACGGGTATGTACCTATTCGTCGCTCCTAGGCTTAGCTAAGCATGAACCTAAAGCCCTTAAGATCCTTCAATGTTCATGATGAAATCGAAACAAAACACGAACAGAAACCTGGCTCAGTAAACTTATAATATATTATTATCTATATTCCCAATACCAACGATGAGAGCATGATTAATTAGAACTCTGATTCATCATGACTATCCTACCGTCTCCAGAATTTCCTACATAGGTACATATACCTAAACATCGACTGATCCACATCATAGTCTCATAAACTCATTGGCGTACAGCATGTAGCCATTTTGTGAGGCTTAACGAACATTCTCTCGTAGCCTACGGCAGAGGTTTCGGTGGCAGAGTAACCAAAATTTAAGAGGCTTCATAAATTAGGTACACTTACTCCATGGTATCCTAGAGGTACTGATGAAGAAGCGAGGAAACGGAAGGATATGTTGAGCGGCATGAAAGTGCGGTATTCATCTTCACCTATAAGGCGTGTGCTTCATCGGTGTCGGTCCTGGTCCTCCTTGAGGATAACCTTGAGGATAGCTTTGTTGATAGTACGCCGGCCACGCCTGTTGCGGATACATCATGATAACAGGAGGCTCGCTATTTCGGCGTTGGGTCTCAACGCACGCGCGTACAAAGAGCGTGAAATGTATAGCCCTGCTCACCCGTCAGCACACGCCACAAACGGACCGTTCAAATATGACGCCATCGAAACTTACCATAGCAAGACGCAAAACGCAATGATAGCCTGCACAGCCGAGCGGTATGACGGATCATTTATCATATCGCGGTAGCTCTCGGGACAGTAATACGATCTCATAGAGGTACGTAGCCAATTCCCATTGGGATCTGTCGTATTCTTCGTGACCCAGTTCGGGTCATCCGGGTCGCGTGTCCATTCGTTGCACGGCTCGGTACTGCGCTGGACGCTCCTCCATAGCATGGCTGAGTAGAACAGCGCCAGGATTAGCGCCAGGAATAGGATAAGCTGGACGCCGACGTGGGCACCCGGATGGATGCCCCGACCCGGTGCATTCTTTCGCCGGAAGAAGAGGGTTACAAGCTCGGCAATCGTCCAGACTGCTACCGCGATGGCGATCGGGACCGTTAAAATTCCTATTCCTGAACCATCATTCCACGTATTACTCACGCTCAGTCCGAGCAAGATGGCGCAACATACAAGCGAGGCGCACTGTAGCGTGAGTTTGGCTATTTGCCAGGATCGGCTGCTTATCGGGGGGAGTGATCGTCGCCGAGGATCCATTTTGCAATCCGCCACCTAGTCCGTACAGTACACTATGCTCCGAGGATTCTAAATATCAAATGCGAGCGCGTCTCTTCGAGTTCTACAGGTAGAGCCACAAGAAACGCGGGTTATCGAGGTAGCAAGCGTTACCAAAGAATGATTAGAAACCAGACGGGGGAAAATAACGAGAGACGGGCAAAAAGATCGGGAGAATGAGAAAGAAAAAGATCGGCGAGAAGAAAACGCGGAGAGAAGGACGGTCTCGACCTTTTGCCCAGCAGGCAACTTCGTCACATCCTTTTCGGTCCGTGCCGAGAAAACGACCAGGCCAATACATGAAGTTTTTGCCTTACGAAATGACCTCTGCCAAACTTGCCAAGGTCTTGGGTAGGATGTCGAGCTAAGATCTTGTAGTTAAATTGCCTATCCGGGGTTAAGATTCTCAGTACTACCTTATCAACTATACCAGTAGCCTTCATTGTGTGGTCGAACTTGACTGTAGAATATGATATGGTTTTCTATAAAATAAAAGAAAGATACCTATCATGGCCCTCGTTGAATTCGGTTAAAGGCTTTTATTCGAACGATGCATTTTTGCGTTTGAGGTGTAATGGCGGAGTTAATCATTATGATAGGAGTACTTTTTATCACCTTTTTCATTTGGTGCTAGGCTATGCCAAGTGTTATTCCACCCCCTTTATTTAGGCCAAGAGTATTATATGAGTCTTGGTACTATCACTACGCCGCAATCCCATAATATTTATTAGTCGCATTATATGTTCAGTATGAGTCCTCATCTTAAACGATCCATCTTTTTGAATATAACGATAAGTGATTGGAAGTAGACTTATGTCACCAAGACTATAATTTATTGAAGATGGACAAATGAACACCATTAACGTACCTAGAAAGTCTAGATTTCATTGCGAGTTAATAGGACCCGAAGAGGAGCTTATAATAGGCATGCAGTACATCAATTTCCCCTCCATTCCGCGACCATAACCCACAGGTTCGATCCAGCAGGCTGCCTGCCTCCCTGGAACTCGAAGCCAGGATCAGCCGAGCTGAAAAGAGCTGCCCAATCATCCAGATCCCGTTCACGGGAGTTTTGAATTTCCATCATCGTTAAGTCCATGGATCTGCGTGATAACATGTATTAGAATATGAGACGTCATTTTTAAATACCAAAAAGTCGATAACAGGGATGAGTCTTATACGCACATGATACGATCTTCCTGCCACCTAGACATGCTGCCGGGTTGTGGCAAGACGTTATCATTAACAACGATCTTAGCTCCAGGTTTGAGCGCCGGGATGAGGTTTCGTAAGATCTGGATGCTGTATTTGTCGGACCAATTGTGGAATATCCACCGAAAGAAATACACATCGGCTCCTCGCACGGGCTGCTCAGTAAGGAAGTCGTGGGTCATGAACTTGATCCGATCGGCCAGATCGACGGGTACGTCCTTCTCGGCAGCCACAATAACAGGCTCAACGTCCTGGACCACAAAAGATAGAGACGGGTACTTCCGGGCTATGGCAATGCTGACGAAGCCTTGCGAGCCACCAACCTAAAGCCCATATTAGTGATAAGGGGATCAACGTCAGAAATAAACACTAACATCTACGACAGTGCCATTGTCGATATCTCCCCAAGGGAAGTTGTTTACGATATGACTTAGTTCAAAGCCAGTCCCTTCAGTAAACGATCTCATGGCGTTGCCAAACCTACGAGCTCTCTCGGGGAATTCCGACAGGACTTCGTAGATCGATTTATTCGTTTGGTTGGCCAGTGCAAAGCCCTGTGTCACGTACGATTAGCATTTTCGTCGCGAAATGCTAAACCAAATGTCTGTATTTACCGTCTCCGTGGGCTCCGACGAATTAGGATACTTCGCCATTGCATTACAAGCCTGAGCGGCGCCCTGCCACAGATCATCTGTGCTAGCCCCGACCCAGTCATGGATGACTTGATCTTCAGCAAGCAACCGTGAAACTGCGTTATGGCTCACGATGCCAGGGTGGGGTTCTACGAAAATATTCCTTAAAACGGCGTGCCGGATAATCCGCCGGACATTCGCCTCGCTGATTCCTGTTGCCGCCGCAATTTCGGCAAAGGTAGCTTCGCTACCCACCGGAAAGGAGCGTGCGATACCAAAGCGGGTTATTGCTTGCTGACTGATAAGCTCATTATGCTGTAGGGGCTTAGTTACATAGGTAGCTTTCTAGTCTTCAGCCCTACAACTTACTGAATAGCTCATTAGGTACTCCCGCGGCCCTAGTACGAGACGACGCAGCTCTAGGGTGTCGTCGATGATTGACACCCGTGATTTCTCAACTTCAACTTCATCCTTGGGGACTAAGGTGTCCAGTGGCGCATTCAAGTCGAAGGATGGACCAGGAAGATTATGGGATGCTAAATAATCGTTCAATATTGCCGTGTTAGCGGCAATTCTGGACGATAGTTCAACGATGCGGGATGTTGACATGGTGATGTGATTAAATAGAGAATTGAGCCACTATTCAAAAATCTAGAGACTTGGAAGTGGCATAGCTTGGTGGATGGGATTGCGGTACGGTGATAAATTCATCCCTTACCTAGGTAGGTATGTAGGTATTTCGTTATCCTGCCCCCACGTACGTTATATTGCACCAACAAAGACCTAAACGTCCAACATCTTATTGAAAAGGGCATTGCCGAGCTCTAGGGGGCATAGTGCTGCGGCGTAGGCGAGTACGATCAGTAGTAAACTGGTATACTGGGTACCTAATGTCATGCCGCGTTACATCCGCGAGGAGTAGTGATACCAACACCCGAAAAGAATTGAAACAAATTGAGAGATATATGACTTTAAATCGTTCGCATCCACCGCTGAGTTATCAAGGGGCCTTAAATAGTATACAAGCGGGCGTAATACGGTGGATGCTTACGTTGGGAGTATCAGCTTCCACTGGGCTACTCCAAGCACCGAAAAGGACACACAAATCAACTATTAAGCAATGCAATTTTTCTGATTAGAAGTTCATCGCATTCATATGCCTTGGGGCTGCCTATCTAGAATGGGTATAGCAAATGGTATCGGAACAGAAAGCAAGTCCAGGCTTTCATTCCACGTCCGTGTCATAAACATTAAAAAGCATCGTAGAGTCGCCTGGAAAACCTGTGTTCGTCAAGTTTCAGGCCATAATGTCTCGAAGTCTGATTCGGGTTTCGATGCCTTCATTCACCTCTTCCGCCGGGGCATCTGGTCCAGCGTCATGGCCTTGGTTAGTTTAAATATCAACGGCCAAGGCTTCATCGGCGTTCGGATTAGAGGCTGAGGGGGGAGGTCGCTCATTGGGGACAGGATCCTTCCAATTTTCCATCAGCATCTGGGGTAGGAATAGATCAAATGCAGCGCGAACATCCTTGACCTCCTTGATAAAGCGAAGGCCAATGTTAAGCTCGCAGACGACGGCCTTGACCTTCACCCCTTTCTCAAATTTGACAAGCAAGTCGCCTTCGAGAAGATACTCCTCCAACTCTGCTCTCTTCAGTTCAAGCTCATCTGAGCGGGGGACGTTGTCGAAGCCGCAATCAATGATAGAAGGCTTTAGCTTGATAACACCAGCAGGCTTTCCCTTACCAGGGTGGCCGGCTTTCTTAAGTTGTTCTTCAACCATCGAGATGTCACTCTTTGAGGGACGAATGATATCCACGACCTCGTACGTCTCCTCCTTTGTGTCAACAACGCGAGTAGTAGTCGGGTCTTCAGAATTCATCAGCTTCTCCTTGATCTTTTCGTCAAGTGGCGAAGAGAGGACCGTGACACGAAATGCGACGAGCTTGCCATAGATTTCATCCTCGTCACATTTCTTTATCTCGCCTTCGCAGAAAAGCGAGGTCGCTGTGGTGTTGAAGGTTCCAGGGAGTTCGTGGACCAGCTCATGCATCAGGCGCAGCTCAAAAGGAGCAATCTCACAGATTCTTCTGGCCGCCTTGACGTCGTCTTCGTACTCGGGACAGGCATCGTGCATCAGGACGTAGTTCAGGAAGTTCTTGACCAAATCTGCAGCTAGGCGGTTTGCTACCTCATCGTACATGTAGATTTTAGGGATAACCCGAGATCTACAGCTTATTAGCATGGATAAGTTTGGATACTACTATGTCATATACAACAACTTACAGGAAACCCTTCGCAATGCCCTCGAAGTCGACAAACCAGTGCTCAGGCTCTACAGGGTCGTAGAAGCGGAAGCCACTACCACCAACAAAGTCAGTCGCAGTCATCCGGCGGATCTCTCCTGCGTCTGCCTCATCTAGAGCCTCGCGGTCGTCGGCGAAGCCTGTGAATTGGCGCGGAGATGCATCAATACCACCGAGCCACAGGTATTTGTTGAACATTGTGGTACGCTCGGGGTCCATTCGACGGCTCGCTCGATATCGCTGAATGCACTCCTCAATGCGGCTGTGCGTGGTTAGCTACCAAGGTTACATTCAACTACGAAGCTGGGTATGCGTAATTCTTACTCCGGGAATGCACGCGAGCTGTGGCGCTGTTAGCATTACCCCATTTGGGACTGGGATATGGGTACTTACGATGCATACACTAGCTTCTTCTCTTCAGCAGCCTCAGCGGGGGTTATGGGAGCATCGGCATAGAACTCTGGATTGGGCGTTAGATAAGACTTCGCCCTGCATAAGTGGATGTACAATACTAACCTTCGAAGCCGGTAACATTCTTACGGGCTGCAGCGCCCTTCTTCTTAGACTTAGACTTAGACTTCTTCTTCTTTGGCTCAGTCTCAGCATGAAGCTGAGTTCCGCCCTTGACGGGATCTGTAGGCTCGGAAGCCTCGTCTTCATTGTCCGGCTCTGTAGCTTCAGAGACAGAGATCACATTGGCAGCCTTTCCGTCACCGCTGGATTCGTTACACGTAGGGCTGGGCAGAGAGACGTCGGCAGCTGGCTCAGCGGTTGTTCCCTTGTCTGAGTACGCGTCAGACTGACCGCTAGTTGATTCGTTCACAGCAGTACTGGCCATGTCGACGCCGCTGGAATGGGGAGGAGTGTCTCCCATTGTCATTGGTCTATCACCCGATACAGCAGGCAAATTCCTAGGCGGATCTACTGTGCCAACGGCGTCAATGACGATCTAGGGCTGAATGTGCATTAGTGCTTGTTAATAGGGCTTGGTGTTCTGGAAACGTGAGAGAAACAGGGCAGTGACATTAGAAACGAGGCTGAGGCGCCTAAGGTTTTTTTCTGCATACATGTAGGGAGTGGGGGTTTGGGTGAGAGGAGCCAACGTACTTGCCTACTTAAACTGTTCTTTCAAGGGTAAGAAGTAGGTACGGGGCTTATGAACGAGAACGGGATATAGCCTACTTGGACTACCTAATAGATAGGACGGAAGGGTTAATATTTTAACAAGAGGTGTAGAATTCGACCTATTATAACGGTGCTGCTCGGGTAAGACTATCGATGGCAGCGAGACATCGAAATTATTGTAACCGCAACTTCCTACATGTACCTACATATGTGTATGTATTATATTTTGGCGCGTTGTTGACATTTAACGGAAGCCGTAGGGTTCCAATGTGAAGCAGCTGCTAGTAAACTCGGGCAGTTGTTATCTGTGAGAATTGCTTCCTCCCCAAGTCTCCCATGCAGGCTTGAGGAGTATGTTGGCAGCTACCATTATGAACAAACGCATAGTGTCCGTGTCTAATAGTATAATATCGCTGTTTGACAAGTTCCACATATGATCGACTTTTGAGTAATGCGTGAGAGATACCAGCTAGGTGTGCATCCGAGACAAGCAATGTTAAGCACGTTCAATTTGCCTTTGCAAGCTACATACCTATTTATTGCAATCTGACACAGATCAATGTTAGACAACTTACAAACGACGGAGGTAACCACTTGCATGATCCTTCAAAGGGATTCTGCCATTCGGAAATAAATATGAATGTATGTATGCCATCCTGCAGGAAACCTGCAGCAATCCATCTAACATCTATCTAAACTGGGGCGATTGGAAACGTACTGCACATCTCACGACCTCTGAAGATTGTTTGCTGATATTAATTTCGTATTCGATTCTGATTAATCCTCGTCTTTAAACACTGCCATGCCGAATCCGAGGAGAAAAAGACATGGGGATGATGGGGGCACAAGCACAATTACGCACAATTACGCCAGGTGATCTTCTTATAGCTGCGGTCACTTAGAATAGTTGGTTGAAAGATTGCCCTGCCGCTCTGAATGAGTCAAATGATGCGGCAGAGGGACCTAAATGGTAGCTAATGGTAGCTCAAGGCAGATTAGGCGAGACCAGTTTTGATCGTGACAAAGGTGGCTGAGCCAGTAAGAATCCAGCAAGAAAATATAATGTACAATTTTTGGGTTCCCGCCACTTAAAAAGCGGGAATGCCGTGTCATCCGTTTTAAGGCAGAGCTGATCGCTAATGGTCTTACTGGCTGCACCCAGCTGCATACCTACATGTACATGTAGGTTTAGCGCATTGCCTTTTAAAGGTTGTGCAGGTTGAGATCTTTTATTCCTTGGCTAAGGTACATACCTAGTCACTGCTGCGGTTTAGTTTCGGCGCGAGGCTTGCGCAATTGTTTGCAGCCAGCCTCCGAATACATATGTACCCAGGTAGTAATCATGTTATACCTACTGCATTATACTTGCTGCAACTATACCTGCACATCGTATGCATTTAGCTACCTCTAGGTATGCGAGGTGACCTCTAAGGTTAGTATTCATCATTGCTACACAGCTGACGTGCGCTTGGGCGGGCGCGGGCCTCATCTAACCCGGTCGGACCTTGCCATCGGGACCCTGGCTGCCAGGGAATTTCCAATTCTGGCATTTTATTCAACTAATCCTTCCACTCCTTTGTCTCGCTTTGTCCCACATTGATATTAACCTGCCTGAATCTCTCACTTCTTTCGCTGTCCCGTGAATCACTTTCAAAACTACCTATACACGTGGACTTCATGAGATCATGTAACATAGCTTGACTGCCATTGTTAAACTACAACCTTCTATTTTTCTTCTACAAGAATTCGTTGGATTTTCCAATTGTTGGTTCTAACATACCGTACATCCACCAGCCAACCAACAAAGTCCACCTCCCTCCCCTACGTCTTCGTCCACGTCCACCAATACTTAGACTCTAGGACAACCCGAAAACCATACCACAATTAGAGTATGCGGGATTGAGTAGACTGTTCATTGAACATTTTCTACCATTACCACTACCTTAGAGAACGATGCTGGCTACACGAGATACTGGTGGCAAAAATGGCGGAAGTAGAGAACGAGGACTACCTAAGCGGAATGACCTAAAGGACTATAATTATGCAGTCGCTGGACAGTAAGCCTTCCCGGATGTCCTTTCTGGCTTGTCCTATTATACTAATATAGTCCTACTGGCAGTGCGGGAACTATGTGCGACGCAGATGGCGAGCTATTCATCAAGCCATGCACGCAGTCCGAAGTCGAATTCTACGAATCGGCGCACGCACTTCACCCCGATTTTGCAGAACTTATGCCTCTTTACATAGGAACTTTATCCCTAAACGAATCCAGCGACCAGGCCACGATACACGCGCAAATACCCGACCTTGTCGAGCATGCTGATATACCTTTCTCGGTCAAGGAGGAAATTCAGTCACACCTGCATCTTGACGATCGGACACCCGTAATAGAGGCGCCCGTAATAGAAGTGCCCGTTGAGAAGCAGATAATCTCAGATGATGTCAAATGGATCCCCAACAAGACGAGGAAAATAACCACCGACCGGGCAGTAGTGTTAGAGAACGCTTCTTTTGGGTACAAGAAGCCAAATATAATGGACGCCAAATTAGGAATTCGATTATGGGCCGATGACGCACCTTCAGAGAAGAAGGAGCGGTTTGACAAGATCACCGAAGAGACAACGCACAAGAAATTCGGCTTTCGCGTCGCAGGAATGAGAGTATACAAGGGATCTACAGATGAATCCGAGTTGGATGAGGAAGGATTTAAGATTTACGATAAGGACTGGGGAAGATTCGCGGTGAACGAAGCTAACATAGTTGACTCGTTCAAGAAATTTATCTTCAACGAAGCTGCTGGTATCGACGAAGAGCTGGGCAAAGTTATTGCTGGAGCATTCGCTCAAGACCTTCGCAGAGTGCAAGAAGTACTCGAGAACGAGGAAAGTCGGATGTATTCTTCGAGTCTACTCTTTGTCTTCGAGGGTGATGGTACAGCATTAAGAGCAGCCATTGAAGAAGCAAAAGCGGACGCTACAATACCAGAACATAAAAGAGGCTCTTCGCGAGGTCCTATCTCTAACCTTAGAGTGGATAGTGGTATCGGCATGAACGAAGAGGATCTCTGCGAATCTACGACAGTGGAAGACTTCGATGAACTGGATGTCGACGACTCAGACGATGAATCGAGTTTCCCGCGTATATATACCGTAAAACTAATTGACTTTGCGCATGCGGCATGGAAGCCGGGGCAGGGCCCCGACGAAAACGTGCTCCTCGGCGTAAGAAGTCTCGCTAAGATCTTTGAGGAGATGTCAGAGTGATACGCTCTGATAAGATGGATGGAACCAAAATAGAAAATAGAGAGTCGCATGGAAGACTCGGAAAATATTCAGCATATGCATACCCCCATTCGACGCATGGAATGGGCAGAGGAGGATCCAAATGGCGTGTTACGGGGGTGATGTCTGGAGTTTTGCCTCAAGATACCCATTACAATTTCTCCAGCCTTAGGTACCATTAGACAACCACTCCTCAAGGGACTCCTATTTACGACTGCAATGAAAAATTCATTTCTTTTTACTCCTCAATCTTTACCTAATATCCAATCCGTTGCTTTGAAGTCTTTTTTTTTTTCTCTCTAAATTAATTTGAGGTAAACAAATATGTACATTGATTTATGATATGGAATTATTTACCTACCAGTATAAATTCATTGGCTGAAGTACCCGGCTACCCCACACCCCGTTAGGTACCTGCATAGCTACTCCTAGGCACGCGCAGCAGGGCTGCCCCGCCCAGCCCGCCTTAGAAGCTGCAAGGAGGGCTGGGTGGGCTGAGACCCACTATATCTCAGTGGTTGGTGCAGCACCTGTACAGTAGTGTACTTTCAGTCGAAGCTGCAAGCTTCCAATGTTCTTTTTTCAACATTCAATCTGTCCGCCTTACGTCCGTCTTACCTTATTCCGTGCTTGGATATCTTCTCTTCCTTCTCAGCTCGCGATAGCTTTAGTCAAGATGTCGATACCAGGATTAGGAGAGATACCGTCAACCGTAAGTAATTGTCTCTAAGGTTGTTCCAGTTGATTTGCTAATTTTCAACAGGCTACCCCGACTGCAGCGTCTTCTTCCGCAGCGCCGCCGATCACAACACAGACTCTCGAACCTTTCTGGGAATATCGTTTCGAAGTCCCTCACGGCGCGACCCTAGAAATCAAGCTAGTCTCGGGCACGGCCGAGAAAGATGGCACAGAGCTTGCGCCCAATACTCCGTATACTTTCACGGCGACGAAGTCCAAGATAAACACCTGGCATGGCTGTACCCTCGAGATATCCTCGTCCGGCAGTTACGATGCATACACTTCAGAACCGACAGCAGATGAGACTCCCATGGTCAGCTACCTCAACCTGCACTTCAAGCTTGAAGGACTTCGCACAGCTGCAGAAAAGGCAGGGCAAATGGGGCCACGAGTGCTGGTTGTAGGTCCACCAGACTCGGGTAAGACAAGTCTAGTAAAGATGCTTACTGGATGGGCGACTCGTATGGGCCGCCAACCCCTCGTGATAAATACAGATTGTCGCGAGGGTATGCTGGCCTTGCCAGGCTCTCTAAGCGCAGCTGTGTTCGCGACTATCATCGATATCACGACAGACTGGGGTAGCTTGCCGAGCAGCGGGCCAAGTGCAGTGCCGGTCAAGCTTCCACTTGTGTATAACTATGGTCTCGGGCAGCCTGAGAGCAACATGCGGCTTTTTAAGAGAATACTAAGTAGGCTAGCCGTAGCAACTACCTCTCGACTCTCGGAAGATCCCGATGTCAAGACATCGGGACTACTGATTGATACTGGAGGTATCAGTGTTTCTAAGGGGGCCTATGATCATATAGCTCATATAGTTTCCGAATTCTCTGTCAATATTGTTCTCGTGATTGGTTCAGAACGTTTGAGTAGCGAAATACAGAAGAAATTTGCGGGACAAAAAACTAGCCTAGATGAGCAAATCACTGTGGTTAGCCTTGATAAGTCCGGTGGTGTTGTGGAAAGGGACTCTAGTTTCATGCAGCACGCTCGCGAGGCAGCTATTAGGGAATACTTCTTCGGTGGCGCAAATACTACGCTGAGTCCTTTCACGCAGCTAGTTGACTTCTCGGCCTTATCAATCTGGAAAATCAACGAAGGTATAAAGCTACTCTATACTTGTTCTATAAAGAAATCATGCTAACGTATATGTAGCATCCACCTCGGCAGCCCTCGAAGACGACATTTACAGCGACACGATGCTCGAGAAGATCGAACCCTCGCTCATGATGCAAAATTGCATTCTTTCGGTTGTCTACGCTTCTGTCCACGATTCGGCAGACACCATTCGCGATTCGAACGTTATGGGCTACGTATACGTTGCTGACGTTGATGAGAAGCGTAAGAAGCTTAAGATTCTCGCACCCGTTAGCGCTCGCTTGGGAGATAGGCCTCTCCTCTTGGGAAGTTGGCCAGAGCCAATGGTCAGCTTGCTGGGTTAGATCTCAAGATCTCAAGCTCAACCTCTTATCACGTGGGACCTTCAGAATACGGCATCCCCTGCTCGACCTCTTTCTAGACTCCCGAACGCCCAAACCGAATCGTCCAGTTAAGATATAAACCCAGAAGGGAAAGCAAGGCCTTGGCGAGGACAGACGATTGCATAAGCAAACATATTTATTACAGGGGAGAACGGAACGGTTCATATATGAACCTCACACTCAGTTTAAGATGCATTTGCGAAACGCTCGAGACGATCAAGGTCAAGGTTACCGAGGTAACCTTAACGCTTACATCGATGGATCAGAAGTGCCAAGCAGAATCATGAGGAGTTGGACGACACAGCTAATGGCGATTTTCTATGTGCTCCATCGCTGTCGCTCCCTACATGCTTCAATCCCGGCAATATTTGAGTACTATCACGATCGAGCTTGGATTTCCCATGCTACACTAATACGCACCAAGCGATTCACACAAACTCCGGGCCGATTTGAGAAACGTCTCGTCATAAAGAAAAAAGGACCATTTTTAGGAGCTTGGAATTAGGCAGATACCAGTCCGGTTTCAACTATGCCCAGGTATTCAGTCTAGCAGAAAGTAGACATTGCTCGGGCGGACTGTTTACCAGGACCGCATTGGGGAGCATCTCGGGGTGTGACTATCCACCTAGGCTATCTCCCTAGTGTTATGTACTAGAGAAGGAGGCTTGGATTCTAAATGGGTATGCTGGGTCCTCATCATCAAAGCTAGTGGATGCTACTTTTAGATCAAGTTTGGGAAGGTCATTGAGATTTTCCCTAAGGGCGACATCTAACTTTATAGTTACTTTGAAAATCAATGAAAAGTTCAGACTCAATTATTAATTCAGAGTAGAAGGTGTCTTAGGTACCTATAACTATCCTTTATTACCGCCATCCTCTAACAGGCTTTATTAGTCGAGTTTTGTGAAGAATTACCTTGTCGTACCTGTTAGTTAGCATCGGCTATTAAAGCCAGGACTCGGTGCTATATTAACATCCGAATGACGCAGTTTTCATTATTTAACCCTTTGTAGCGAGATGACACGACATCAAAATACTATTACTAGAATCATTTCGGATGAGGCTCCTTTAACCGCCGCGTTTAGCCCACTTCCTTCTTCGGCCACGAGGCAAGGTAACAGTGTCAACCTCCCAAATACAGAATTGATATATTAAAATTTCCAATTTTATGGTGTCTATTTCTGTAGAATCCCTACCTAAGCGATCTCCAACACATCAGGTATAGCATTTACTTCAATTAATAGGGGGATGAGCCTCGAACTTAGCGTTACACAGTCACAGAGTATGCTATGATGATCAAAGGAGATTTACGCAGAGCATGCTACTGGCCAGGTGGACCAACTCTTGGCTATGTGCTTCCAAATCTCGAATACTTCCTTATTGGGCTTAATCCCTCCCTATCTAGGTACGTATGCTAGAAGAGAGCTCTGCCCTAGAGTTGGATGTTATCTATTTGGTACACCACTCGACATAGCATTGCTCCTCGTCGTTCAAGCACTCCGTATCAACACTTGGCAAGACTACACTAGCTCGGCATGGACGGAATCATACTGGTTGTCTCCATAGAAACTTGATCATATTAAAGCTAAGATTTTTTTACTGGCATTAGGTACAGGTAGCTATCCATGTTGTCGGCGGATTCTCCAATGCCCCCATACTGAACGAAGGTGGTAGTGGAGCTCGGATAACGGATCGAATAGATTTTCGAGCCGTAGTGGTGTACTGAGAGTTACCTAAGGTGAAATCTCCGTCATCTCAAAGGCCGGTATGGAGGATAACGTAATCTAGCATAGAGACAAGACATGCAGATCTGCGCCATGTTGATAAGCCTCGGTTGATTGGCCTCCTTGCCCCATCTCTGCAAGTAACAGAGACGCTTTCTACCCTATTAGGTTTTGGTCATAACTCTTCTCGTCGTTTGACTTCCAGGTTAGGGTAGGTATTGATTAATAACAAGGTCCATTCCCGTCTTCTAATACTACGCCAAGGTTACAATTGTGACTGCGCTGACTTTCTTGCAGTAGCCTCCTCTTGGAAGTATCTTCGAGAGTAACGCAGGGGTAGGATGAAGAGTGGCAGTCTATGACTTAGACACGGCAAGGCAGGATACTGAGACATGACCAGTGGGTGAGCCCCAGCCAATTGCGGGATGCCTAACATGGTGGAAGCGCTGGCAAGACCTAGTAGGATACAACCTGATGTGAGTCTTATAGTCACATCATGGACAGCTCAAGTGATCTCCGCGTTCGGGACTTAGCGATGCGACACGATTAATTGACTTTCAGGGCGATGCCACCCTCCTAAGCTCCTAGTACTTCGGTTCCTCTCTGCTCCGGCCACGACCAATTTATTACTTCTCTTAGGGCCAATCTACCTGTTGCAAGGGGGCCTTTGAATCCACCGGCGACAAATGTTATCATAACTTAGCGTCTTCTGTTCGACGTCGTCTGATGTTTGAGCATCGTATAGATCCATTGCCTGTCTAGGTAGGAAAGAATCAAAGTTGAGACGAAAAGGCATGATAGACATCAATGGGGATTCCCTGATCGACCCCGGCATGAAAAAAAGACCTTATCCCTGCCAGCCTGTACCGGAAATCCTCAAAGTCCAGTTCACCACCTCACTAACCTAATAAACTGTCCCGTGTCTTCTCCACCTTTTCTCCTCCGCATTGCAACGCCATCTCCCGTGTGTCACCAGCCTAGATTTTACTCCAACCTCTTCGGCTTTGCTCATTGGAGCTACGACGTGAAGGTCCGCTCTCCTATACTCTCTTCACTTGCCTCCAATTTCTCGTCGCATACCCCTGCAGCAGACTAAAAGTTGTTCATTCCTGCAACCAAAGAATCCTCACAGAAGGGTCTCTATTATTATGTTCTGCTTCACGAGTCGCCGACCCCTGTTCCTAGACTCGGCCGGCTAGCCAAATTTTTCCGGATTTCATGCAGTACCGGACAAGGATACACCGCAGGGTCCCTCCGGATAAACCGATTGTAGCTAGAGAAGCAGGGATGCTGACGATGGCAGAATGCCAGTTGAGGCCAACGAATATAGTGCGCCTCCGGAGGAGGAGAGGACGTAATTCATGATGACAAAGTCTGGGCGGATTGCGAGTGCTCGTGGCGTTGGCTTAATAGTCCCCGTCGTGGTGACCTTTCTACTTGCCTCCCTCATTCTCATCTGTCAGTTGACTCAGTCCAGTCAGTCGATCGACGAGTTGAAGCATCCAACCATGTGGAAAGGTATCTTCCCCGCAGGGCTGCTGTCCCTCGGATTAGCTGGTTCGGCATCGGCTACCCTCCTTTATGTCTCTTCATATGCTGGTACCGTCACGGCTCTCAGTTTAACCCTGCCTGACAACGACTCCGCTGTTGGTGCTGCTGCTACCCTTGAGAGCATCTCCAACTCGACGGGCTGTGGGCCGAATCCGTCATGGCTCTCACTTGACTATCCCAAAAAATTACTCTTCTGCTTGGACGAGGGATTCGTTGGTCCTCACGGGACCGTGACCTCCTTCTACACCAACGATGACGGCACGCTCACCACCCTGGACAAGCTTGAGGTGATACAAGGCCCCGTCAGCATAGCTGAGTACGGTGTTGGTGGGCACGGACTCGCTATAGCACACTAGTAAGCGCAACCCTCGCACAACTTCTCTGCATGCGGCGAATCTGCTTCGGCGGTTCGCGGTCCACTCCTCTGTCTTGGCCTCGTTCCCAATATCAAATCATGAGCACTGTCTAGATAAAAGTTTTCCGTCATGTCTGACCAATCTATCCAGTTCCGGCTCTAGCGTCAGCGTCGTCGGTTTCACTGCCGAGGGCAACCTCACGTTGGTGCAGAACGAGACCTACGCACTCGAGGCACCTGGCCCCAACCCCGAACGACAGGAGGCGCCGCATCCCCACGAAGCTATCTTGGACCCTACAGCGTCGTATGTGTTGGTGCCGGACTTGGGGGCCGACACTGTGCGTATCTACCAGGCCGATGCTAGTACTCTTGCGTTGACACCTGTCGCTCCTCTTGCCGTACGACCCGGCTCTGGACCGAGGCACGGTACATTCTTGGTCACTGCGGATAAGACGTACTTCTATCTAATCTCTGAGCTGGGGAATACTATTACTGGTTATGAGACCGTCTACAATGACAACAAGACGTTGAGTTTTAATGAGCTATTCTTCATCCCTACGCACGGCGAGCAGAGAACACTACCGAACAACACAGGCGCTGCTGAGATTCTTGTATCTGTGAGTATAGCCCAATATCTCCTGGCAGTTGACAGTACTAATACAATATGAAGCCTGATGGGAAATTCTTGATTGCGTCATCACGCTGGGAGAACTCGTTCAATATCACAAACTTTGATCCCAACAACAGCACTGAGATCCCCTCAGACCCACTCATAACTGTGAGTTTTATATATCAAAGTTGCTTACTCCCCCCTTCCTGCGAGGCAACATTCTCGGGAGCTTGTCCAGAGGCTTTGGGCTCACGGGACCCTTCTACTTCTGTACGTCAAATTACTGACACTTGAATGCTGCAGTACTCTATTGACCACGTCACCGGCAATCTAACCAAGGTTCAAGAATTCGCAGCTGGGGGCAGGGTACCTCGGCATTTTTCCATTAATGCGGACGGGAACCTGGTAGCGGTGGCGCTCCAGGGAGACGGCCGTGTTGTCCTCATCGACCGTGATGTAAAGACGGGCTTGTTCAAGGATTACGTAGCGTATGCGGATATCGAGGGAGAAGTGACCGCGGCTATCTTCTACGAAGACTATCATACTATCTAGCATAGCCACAAAGGAGTCTAGACTCTTCGTTTAGATAAAATAGGTGTATATACGTCGTACCACCGATAGAGAAACTGACTCATTTCGTAAACTAATCTCGTTTTCGCGAATCACCATCGTGTGTTACATCTGTGTAGCCAATAGACACTAATACAAATAAGAGTAACATATAAGGGGAGTGGATCAAATACGATTCCAGGGTCATGTGGCTTCTTCGCCGAACCATCTCCAGAAATTCCCCAAAGTCTCCGGAGCCTCATTCACGAACATGAGGGAGGAAAAAAAAGACATCTGCTGGAGCCTCCTGCGGGGTTTGCACCAGTAGTTTTCCATGTATAATATATTAGGAGGAGCAGAACCGAGTATGATGCGGGGGTAGGTGTATATTAATATCGACACGTAAGTAAGAGGTGTGAAATTTGGTAAGCCAGGATGGGGAAGGCTAGGTGTACGCAGGTTAATAAATGAGGTTGCCACTGGTGAGATTATTTTTGGCGACAGAATTAGCCAACCCAGCCTGACACATCTTCCGGGATACAAGGTTGGTCCAGCTGGGAACGGGGAATTTGCTGCGAATAGGGGTTCGCTCCAGGACAGGTACCTACAAGTTGGGAGATGTTGACGTATTAGATGGCAAGATTAATATGACTTGCGTATGGGAAATTGTTGATCAGGGGCGAAGTTGTTTACATAGATTCGTAAGCTATGTCGTCGACTCATAGAGAACCTCCTTCTGGTAAGAAGACGACGAGGGAGATGCTTGGCAGTCCGTTTCGGAATAAGAAACGGGAGATCGACAAGAATGGATGAGCACTGGGACACGAATTTGGACGCATCAGGACCATGATTGCGTACCCAGGTAGCATACATCGTTAGAGAATTTTTCTCTCCTAACAGCTGAACCAGGAAAACTTCTAATTGTGTAATATATCAGTATCACATAAGTACATCCTGGATGACTTACAGCTTGGTTCGCATTTGACGAGTGACCTGGTCACACGTTAAGATGGCAAACTGCGGTGCCTGGTAACGGTACCAGAAAGCTTGATATGTAGGTCTATACCGGCTGGTACGACGTAGCGAATTTGACAAGACGGTAGCACAAGACTTAGCAAAAAGGGGACTACTTGGGAGTGCGGAATGCCGTTTTGGGGCCAGGTGAAATAAGCTACAATGTAGCATGTCTTGGTCTAAAACTCTGTCTAGACTTCGATCGTGTGCTTTCTCGGAGAAAGAAGAATTTGTTGAATGTCAAGCATGATGCCAACGTTGCACTCGTTTAGTAGTCTCTTGCCCCCAAAGCGCACGGCCTCTCGTGAATTTCCTTGCCCGTCTTCTTTGCATATGTCGGGGGCGGCAAGCCATCGTAATTGTACCCTTCTCTTTTCTTAAATTTGATATTTTTCTTTTTGCGCACGCGAAGAAATAAGTTCTTGTCCTTTCAGCTGGTTGGCCGAGCCGCGATAGTCATGCTCATGGTACACAGCCCCCATAGGTAGGCTCGTGAAGAATGACGGTCTATCTACCTGATTCCTAAATTCCAAAAAATACTACCCCAAAATTGAATTTTGCCCATCTTCTATACATTGCCAGTCGTTTGTGCATGCGGGGGGTATGAGGGGAGCAGCAAAGCGGGCAAGGGCTAGCGAGAGTCTTTGTAGGCTGGGCAAATGCATAGAAGATCTGGTCTGTCGATCTCTGAAGAGGATCGTACTGTATACATTTTCGTTGGATGCGACTTTTTTACGATGTAATATCAGTTTTGGGGATACCATATTACTGAACTAACTGCTTCTCTTCGGGACAGCGGTTGGGAGCATATGAGCAGTGGCTAGAAACGGTGCCTGTCCATTGTGAAGTGTCTTCTACGGAACAACTCCGACCGGCTGAGCTTGTTTAGTAAACCCACGATCATGGGAAGCCTTGAAGGTGTTAGTGATTTGACGGACTCGTACGAGTTCCGCCAAAGGCTGGGGAATTGTTGTGAGTGTAACCAAACGTCCACTCTATTAGATTAGTTAGTATCTTGGCATTTCGTGCAGGAAGTTGAGTTTATATGAGAGCATTAATAGTGATATAGCAGCGGTGGCTACCAGCGGCTCGAGGGCTACGAGATTAATAGCGGAGCTTCTAACAGATCGATCTCTTATTAATTTCCTAAAGACTGAAACTGTCAGTTCCAGGCTCGTGACTAAAATTCCAAACCGTAACAGTCTCGTAGACCTCTGTGGGCGCGATATTCTAATACGACCCCATTTGATCTACCTCAGGAGATTCCCGGACGTTACCCTGATGAGGTTTAAGGTACGGTCAGCATTGATTATAACGACGTGGTGGTGCGACACTCTAAGTTCGTCATAGAGAGAACTTATCTGCAGTTACCCTCTTACACCACGAGATCCCTCACCATCTGACTAAAAGGAAGACAACAGGTGCCGGGAGTGTGTACCAAAAAGGGTATTGGTTGAAGGCTTGAAGCTGGAACTAAATAATAAGACCAAC
This sequence comes from Hypoxylon sp. CO27-5, assembly GCA_002120305.1. Taxonomy (NCBI): domain Eukaryota; kingdom Fungi; phylum Ascomycota; class Sordariomycetes; order Xylariales; family Hypoxylaceae; genus Hypoxylon; species Hypoxylon sp. CO27-5. Next base: position 210,652 of record KZ112458.1, read on the forward strand.
ACTAATACACCAATACCTACTTACCAGTCGTTGTCAAGGTTAAGCAATCTTAATTTCTTACACCCGCTTTCTCAGCCTGCGGGAACGGCCGTTGCGTGTTTGAGAAGTCCCTCCCCCGCAGAAATGATCTACAGACGACTTGGGACGATGCTAAACCCAGTACGAACTTAGAAGTAAAGATTAAGTGTAAGGATATGCCTTTTAGGAATTGGCCTGTGCCATGCGGTTGGCGCGAGATTGCCACGTTTTTATCATTTCATCATTTACTTATCGCTTAGTATTCGGCCCGTTGAACGGTTGTGGTTATGCAAGTCACCGTCAACGCCAACAGCCGATCAGGCACTCGCTCGATACTTGTTATTAGTTATCCCACGCACCAAGCCTTGGTATAGTATGGGGAGAGATAGCTGGATAAGTTGGTATGTCAAGGTAGGTAGGTAGGCAACTATGGTAGATGATAGGTTTCAGTTTGATCAATGCTGGCATTGGGGAAAAACCGGGCTCATTTCATTGTGTTCATGGGCTTTCCAGAACATTGCTAGATCTTCACTTTCGCCGTAGTAATCCGAAGTCTGCCTGAACGGCGCGGTCCACTGTTTAGATGAATTCGTCCCGTACGAGCCAAAAGAGGCAAACCCTGTACGGCGGTTTTCTTGGTCAGCCTCGCAGATTTTGCTGTGCAGAGAGGAGAGGGCGAAAGCGTTGCCTGGTAGCGAGATGGGATCGTCTCGTTCCTTCTACGCTAGCGGAACGACCATGAAGAGGTACGGTACTTAGTAGGTCGGTCGTAAAATAACAGAAGAGGGATTTCCAGAAAGGAAGGTCAGCCACCTTCACGAATAGAGATAGTGATCCGTCTTTATATTGATGTCGCAGAAGAGCTGCGGTAAACCGGCTCTCGTGACTCAAGCGAGACGATGTAAGCAAATCGCTAAATGACAACCAAGGCTTTTGGTTAAGTCGTTATATAGAAGTTGGAGCATCCTTCACGTGTCCCCGGATAGGTTAATAAGCTAGCGCACGGAGAAGCTGAAGGATGGTTTGGCTACAGCATCAATACCCAATCATGAGCCACCCATTATGTGAGGAGGTAGGTATGGTCATTTCGGTGATTGACGTGTATTTGGAGGATTCTGGGACTTGTAGTTGTATGCAGCATAGTATGTTATGATCTATGGAAGGGTATAACAGACGAGAGATGTCTTATTTCCTTCAGGAACGTATCCGAGCGCTCTGGAAGGTTGCGAAACTTCTTTATGAAAGTGGAGATGTCTGTTCGTTAGTGGCTCGGCTGAACTAACTCTTGAAGCAATTTGTGGTGAAGCTGAGTTAGTGAACAGCATGCGTTAGAAGTGTTGACAATGTACCTACTTTTATTTGAATTTTATTGATATCATGGGCAGACGTACAAATTACCTATATAGCAGTTATGAAGTGAGAAGTTCTCCCGGAATAGGTATTATATAGACTGTCAAATAGCACATGTCCGTGTGCCAAATCTGGTTTGAAGATGGGGAGTCCGCGGGGGTTAGCTGACAGGTACATGTCCCAGGTATAATAATTTTACATGCAACTCTATCTTCAGGTGGCTTCGCTGTGGAATCCGGCACTCCGAATCAGCTGGTGGGTAAGGAGGTAATAGGCGGCTAGGGGACCAAGTCGATTTTACGTACAACCTGGAAACACAATCCGAGCGCATAACCTATCTACCTTGAGTCTCTATAGGAAATTACATAGGTACCTGCCTATGCGAACTTATTTGTAGTGATTCTGATAGATGCCGTATGTTTTTGTTAGCCTTTGGAGTTAGGAATATGCATTCGTATCGAAATAGTCAGACGCCTTTTTTTTTAATGCTATTCTAAGATTTAACGTTAGATGATGTTGGTCATTGCTTCCGCTCCCGCTCCCGACATGACTTTTATAGGGCTAGCAGTACCTAACCGAACCAGCTTGTTGTAGGGGACATCCATGAACCTAGCGTCCTAAAAGCCCGCTACATGTATGTATCAAGTACGGTATGTCGGGTAGCCCTAGAGCTTCTATACTAGGATAGGTACCCTAGGTAGCTTATGTAGCTGGAGGACCCCTCTGAAGAATCCAACTATCCCACTCCCCTGTCCAACACCCATGATTATTTCTCACCTCACTATAATCTTCCCATCCTGCCACCATCAATTGCTATCGAGGATCCTACCGCGACCACGGAAATTTTCATATCCCCTTTCATCCGAGCCCTTGTCGCAACCCGCAGGACCCCAGATCCCATCTTCAATACGCATCCTTTGTACTTTTGTACCTACCTAATCTTGCATAAGGTATTCAACATTATCTTGTTCATGTTCCGAGAAGTATGTATACTCACTACTCATCGCCACTCGTCGTTGGGGTATAGCGCCTTGTTTTCTCACCCCTAATTAAAGTCCTCGGCGATGAGGTATAATATCCAAGGACCCATTCTACCCCAACTCGAAGGGGAGGTATATACCCGTATTCTCAAATCGTCCCATGTGTTTTAGAGCTATTCATGGCCCCGGACCTAGCCAATGCGCTGGACTGACTTGTACGAGGTCATGGTAGTGCTACAAGCGGGGATCCCGAGAATCTGCTTATTTTCACTTCAAACCCCGTTGATATCAGCGCTTCCGTCGGTCACAGATGTCATCCGTGGTTAGAGGCTCCATTCTCTTTTAGTCTCCGCATAGTGTATGGCATGGAGTAGATGCTCGATGCATGATGCCCGGTGCCAGGGCTTGCCTGCTTGCACGAGGTATAGCTTTCGATGCCAACTGTATCATCGTGGGCAGCCTGTTCGTATACGTACTTCGTATGGGATCTGGAAATTCTGAAGACCGGTTCGCTGGTAAGCTCTGAACGGTGGAATTGCGTACAGTACTGTACCGCGAGCTTCCAGAAGATGGGCTCCAATCAAGGGTGACTGGGCAAGGATAGAACCCTTGCCCCCATTGCTACGTCCCATTCTATTGCTGTACTAGGTACCCTTTGACTACACTGCGCCTAAACCGCGACGGGAAGCAATTTTCTGGGGTTTTGGCTGGGTGGCCTATGCTGGACCCCTCTAGGCGAGCTGGGATTCTTTACTAGGGGCTCAACGGTCCTGCGCCGCTTCTGCAGGTGTGTACCATGTGGAGGAAAGACACCACCGTCAAATCCTCCACCTTTCCCACGGTTTCCCGTCTTAAAATATGATAAGCTCGCTGCCGTGCCTTGCAGACCGGATACCCTCTCTCGTCATTTTTGTCCGAAACTTCGTGCCTGTACGGGCGTCCTGGATAAATACTTCCTCGCCGAAGTTGTATGCTTCTCTTGGTCCTGGTTACACAGCTTCATACAAATAGGTAGCATATCATCTGACATCTAAGCGAAGTGACCTTCCGTCGTCGTCTTCAGCGTAGGGTGGCTGGTGACCTGTTGGCTTGGAAGATGTCGCCGTCGTCGACGGGCGACTCGCCTCTTTCTGCTGGCGCAGCAAGTAATTCGGGTCGTCCTTTTCCTCTTCCCTCGAGGGAGACATTTTCAATCGAGGTCCCGTCGCCGCAGCTCAACCCGGCCACTAATGGATCGGCGTTGAAGTCCCCGTCTTCCGTTAAGGCCCAGCGCACCGCGAGTTTCAGTCGAGAAGGGATATTAGGCTCGGCGCAGAAGGCACGGAATCTTTCCCAGACGTCTGAAATTCGTACTGAGCAAACTACCAATGGCATGTCGAAAGCACCGAGCGACGAAGGGGTTAACCCGCTAAAGAGGCGGAACACTGATGCGACTGTTGACTATCCCCGGAGACGGGCCACCATCGCGGTAGGTTGGAAGGCAAAAACGGTCATTTGGGAGAGATTCTGATTTAAAGATTCGTAGTGCGAAGTCTGCCGCTCCCGGAAATCAAGATGTGATGGTACCAAACCGAAGTGTAAGCTCTGCACTGAACTGGGAGCTGAGTGTATATACCGGGAGCCCGGAATCAAGCTTGACGCCGGCGACAAGCTTATCCTTGAGCGACTAAATCGGATTGAAAGTCTACTTCAAATCAATTTAGCGAACAGTCACCCAAATGCTATGCAGATCGCACACGATTCTCCGCCTATAAGCAACGGCACCGCTCTTAGCGGCGACAATGTTATGATTCAGAACTCATCTGGAAACTTCGTTTCTATTATACCGAGCGGTGGTTTAGGAACATGGACCAGCCATCCCCAAGGAACCAATATCTCGACGATGCCGAAAGTACACACTAACGCCGCACTGCACTTACTTCAATGGCCATTGATTCGAGACTTAATAGGACGCCCATACGACCCGCAGATTATTTTACAACTAGAGATGGCACGCGAACCGCTTCATTCCTTAGCCAAGACTCCCTGTGTTGATCTTTCGAATACTAACGCTTACATCGAGGCCTATTTCGAGAGGGTGAATGTGTGGTACGCCTGTGTCAACCCTTTTACCTGGAGGAGTCATTATCGTACAGCTTTATCGACTGGTTTCCGCGAAGGTCCAGAAAGCTGCATCGTGTTGCTGGTACTTGCTTTAGGTCAAGCAAGCCTGCGCGGAAGTATATCGAGGATCGTTCCCCAGGAGGATCCTCCGGGTTTACAATATTTCACAGCCGCATGGTCACTCTTACCCGGTATGATGACCGCCAACAGTGTCCTGGCTGCTCAATGTCATTTACTAGCTGCGGCCTACCTTTTCTACCTAGTAAGGCCATTAGAAGCCTGGAATTTGCTGTGTACCGTGAGCAGCAAATTACAACTCTTACTCATGACGCCGACCCGCGTACCGGAGGACCAAAGAGAATTATTAGAACGAATCTACTGGAATGCTCTTCTCTTCGAGAGCGATCTACTTGCAGAACTGGATTTACCCCACTCTGGAGTTGTTCAATTTGAGGAAAATGTTGGGCTTCCTGGTGGCTTTCAAGGAGAAGAATCCGAAGCAGTCGGCCGAGATGATCTTTGGTATTTTCTAGCAGAGATCGCTTTAAGGAGACTCCTCAATCGAGTTAGCCAACTGATTTACTCGAAAGACTCTATGGCATCAACTACTAGTCTCGAACCTGTCGTCGCCGAGCTAGACTTTCAGCTCACACAATGGTATGAAAGTCTCCCGTTGGCCCTTCAATTCCCGTTCACCCGTACGACTCTACCGGACCCGGTGCAAACGGTTCTACGATTACGTTTCTTTGCATGCCGAACCATTATCTACCGTCCATATATCTTGGCAGTGTTGGATAACGAACAGGCCGTTTTGGACCCCTCAGTGCGGGAGAGCTGTCACAAATGCCTCGAAGCCTCAATCAGGCAATTGGAGCATATATCTGCACAGTAAGTAAAATTCACTCATTATGATTGGTCAATTTCCCTAGCCTCATGCTCTGTTTCCCGGCTCTTCAAAATGTTGACCCAATCTAATCATTTGGCCGTAGTCACGCCGGCCATATGCCCTACCTCTGGCAAGGCGCGCTCTCTATTGTTTCGCAGACATTATTGGTCATGGGGGCTACCATGTCACCTTCTCTATCTAATATCCTGTTGACGCTGGTTCCTCACCGTGAAGTCATCGATCAAATCATCAATGACGTAATAATGGATATCGAGAGGATGGCCATACTGGCGCCCAGTCTTAGCTTAGCTGCCGAGATTATCAAGGAGGCGGAGGTCCGGAGGCGAACATTCTTGAACGGTTGATACTCTTCGTCGAGAATGACGCAGAGTGCCAAACTTGGCGGACGAAATGCCCGGTCCGAATGCCTCGGACCCCACGACGATCGCACGCTTCGCTTCTGATCCGAGGATCTACTACTACGTGTGCATACGAGTGTTAAACTTTCCACGATGTCATATCTACCCGTTGTCTGGGCCGGTCGGTTCGCGTATCTAGGAACGAGTGCAGGCACTTGCAGAAAAAGATGCCCGTTCAACGTTCTCGGCTATGCTTGTAATGCCCCGTCTCTATTGCACGAGGACTTCTCCCGGCCATGCACGCTGCGATACGACGCTCAATTGGGGAGGTTATGACAATAGACCTGTGTGACTAGGTAGCCACCGGATCCCTTTCAGCCTTGTCGGTTCCCTAGGGATCAAGTCCCTCCGTGGCTGATTTCTTAGATGATTGACAAACTCCCAGGGACAAGGCCGTCGAAGGGACCTCGCACAACCAGAGTGGCACACTGCCCGTGCTTTAGCAGCACTGCACTTGGTCTGGGGTTGCATTCTGGGGATGAACTGGTCAAGCGTGGTTGGCGGGGAAAAGTCTTGGTCTGGGGATGGCTAGGCTTTGCGGACCGGCTTCCCGACAACCCTGTTAACAACATCATTCCTCTATTACTAGAATGTGGAGGGGTCAGACATCACGACAGTAACCAAATCTTTTCATGTTTAGCAGAGTTGGAGAAATACCAGGTACTGATGTTTCCTATATGTTGCACCGCTATTGATGGCATGCGCGGTTATTCTCATCGTCCTACGCTACTTACCTCTCAACACTACTTTTCACGACGACATCCTAAGGGCCGATGAGGTCACAGACAAGGAGAACCTTGAGTCAGGGGAAATGAGCTAGCTGGCTAGCTTATCTAACACCCGAATGTTTATATCCATGCACTGTTGTATACATACACCTACCTATCTTTGAACACGGTTGGACGGATGTTTCTTGGTTGAGCATCACCATTGTGTACTATCTCGAAATCTCCAGGGGATGCACTCTCAATTTCCTGTTCGGCGCTGTCGGCTCTTTTTTTAAAGCGTTTCTACTCTGCAACTGCTATGCAGAGCTTGCATCACCCATCATGGTTAATTCTAAGGCTCGGAAATCTAGTGGAAGACTATATCTCGGAAGATTGGCTCACACCTGATGGCCCGGTAGGTTACGAGGCAATGACAAAAAAACAAAATTAATGAGTTGAGACCACCATGTCGGCACCTATACCCCAATTGATGTTTTATGCCGTTGAATATAAATAATATGAATACTTCTATTTATACATCTACCCGTCTGGGTTATACATAAAATTGTGTGCTATTTTGAGAGACCCCAACCCGTGTCGTGTAGGAGGTAACTACCCAAATTATCGTCACTCCGCACGTGGGAAGACATAAGCGAGACGCAATATGACAATGACTTCATGGCTAGTCTAGATCTCTAACAATCCAAGCCTTTTGCCTCAAGGAAAGTAGTTGGTTGGATTCACTGTTATTAGTCACACTCATACTTCCGGGAAGCTTTCATTCCGCTACGACGCTTCTATTCACAAACGGTCTCATAAGGACGCAATTATACACATCTACCGGCGCAGTCCTCCATACATATCTCATTAACTGAAATAGGAAAAAAAAGACAGGAACCCCGATCTTGAAGACTTTGCGGGGCTCCGCATTGCATAGACGCACGCTTTGCAGGGCACACTGCACAGGGCACTCCCGGGTTCCCCTCCCCGGGATTGTTTTAGAGCTAGCCCCCAGCCGCGGCATTTTCATGTCAGCAGGGTCGGTCGGGGAAGGATTCGAAAAAGAAAGGAAGAAAAAAAAAATAAGTAAATCGCGGTGTGCAGTAGTGTCTCGATTGCCTTTCGGAGATTTTTCTCTTTGCTCTTATAGGTACGTGGGAATGCGGGTTAGCGCATCGTACTACCGGTGTGCCCTTGTGTCGTCGATAGAGTGCTCCTGGTGGGATCTTAAATTCAGCTACCGACAGCTAAGCTCGTACGAGTATACCAAAAACGGAACGGCTGGGGTGAAGTATGTGTACGACGAGAAAAAAAAAGGGTAAATATCACGAATGGCGATGGATAAGGTCTCATTATGATACTATCTGCGGGGGCGGGGAACTTGACAAAAGTGAACGACGGATAAGATGGTGATGGTCAAGAAGGCGATGAAGAAATACAGGTCGCTACTCAGAGACTTATGAATTCAACTTAATTCGTGTCCAAAGCTAGAATATGATATGATTTCGGTCGTTGTCGCGCTATCAATTTGACCTAGCCAATACTCTGCAATCAAGACGAATAATTTAGAATAAATAAATAAAATTCGCTGTATTATTGGCTTCTCTGGTTGTTCGCTGACAAATGTACGATCGCTTTCTTTGTGACTGAGAAGTGGGATGGAACCGCATGTCCCCAATTAGTGGTTCTGCCTACTCGTCTAAATAGAAAGGATGATTCATGCATCTTCAGACCGTCTGATTAGTCATATAGATACGCCAGTGGTAATGGATCCTTCTCGTGTGAGAACAATACTCTGTTTGGGTTGAATGAAGTCTTGATTCTGTTGAGCTGGTTAGAGTCGAGGCACGGCCTTGCGCCTCTCGGTATATAACAAAGCTGGCTTAGCCTCCCCAGCTTAGGAAATCTTTCATATGACTCTGAAACGAACAGGTTCAGTAACGCTTCGACGGCATCTCTCTCTAAGCCACCAAATAGAGAGATCATATAAGGGGCAGGAGTTGGCCACCATGACTCAACCAGAGTCAGTGATTTAAGGTGCGGTGGGAAGCTGCTTAGAGTCACTGAACCGGGATCCGGTCCGAATATGAGCAGCATGTCGGTCGTCAGTTGTTCAAGCTTCTTAAGCTGAGGCAGACACTCTAATGCTTTCGACTCCCCGAGCTGGTCTTGATACAATATGTTGGCACAAATTCTGAACTCTAAGACCTTCAACGTTGTAGCTCGCACGACCAGCGCGCTATTGAGGTCTTGACCAGTTGGTGGCCTATCACGAGGAAATGTTGAAGGCCTCGTAATAATCAACGACAAGTTCTCGAGTTGGACGGCATCTTGGCAAACTTGAAATAACTCTTGGGCGGCCACTACAACATTCGACGTTAGCAGTTAGCAGTTACTTCTTAGACAGGTGCTGATTTCGTCTGGAACGTTGACCTCAAGAGTAGTTTCAGACAAGGGTAGAGAGAAGGAAGAAGTGATCCAATCCCAGCAAGGAAAAAAAGATAGGTCGGGGTCTTACTCACCACCACCTACAAGCTGAAGTTCCCGGAGTCTAGTAACCCATGTGATGTCTCTCCGAAATTCATGGCGTCCTCGGATACGCCGGACATGGAGTCGAGTGAAATTTCCAATGCTGAGGAAGTCTTGTGGGACGGCTTCGTCACTTTGTCCCATTATTTCAGGATCGCGGTTTCTTCGAATGTGCAGAGTCGAAAACCTAGTCAGAATAGGTCCAACCGAATGGCTTTCTGCTGCTCGTCGTATGGCTCTGCAAAAAGCCCTATAGCGGCGATAGTCCCTTGCACATATAAGGAGCATTTCGAGGTTGGGGGATAGACAGAGAAGAACCATCAATAACCGTTCAGTTAGTGAATCAATTATTATCCAAGTATGTATAAGTTGCCGAGTATCCATATCAGGGCTTTCCAGTGGCTCCAGACACGCATGCCAAAAAACATGTTGTTGGAAACGAGAAATATCACTCTAGGACGGGTAGTTGAAAGACGCGAAAGGCCAACGACTATAGCATTCGGATCAGCTATTGCGCCTTTACATGATTTGTAGGTTAGGGGGTATCATGGGTCGTATTCTAGAGGCAAGCTATCTCTGTAACACATGGAAATGCTGGCTAGGTAGGTGCTTACTAGAGATGTTCTGCATGGTGTCCACCATCGCTTCGATTAAACCACTTCTCTTCACCAAACCCAGTGGGGCAAATGATATTCTTGATGAGTTTACAGAATTCAGGCCTCTCAAGGAGGGTGCGAATCAAGAGTATCATGGTCCGCACCATGCTGATGGGAGACGCGGTAATTCCTGTTTGAAGAATCCTAAAGAAGATAATTGTCTCGTATAGTAACGGTCTCGCGTATGTACCGAGGAATTTGGCGGTTAGGCAGAGATTATGGAGTGCTTTTTGGTTTGGCAAGCATTCCTCTTCTAGAATCTTGTGAGGAAGCGCGTGGATGGGGAGGCGAAGACGTTCAACAATCATCAACATAATCTCGTTAGGGAGGAATATAGGAATTCGTGGACTCGAAGGGGGTTCCTCTTGACGCTCATTGATTACGTCGTTGTCTGTTGCTCCGGCGAGTTGCTCGCGCCAAGCCGGGGCCGGATTCTGTTCCATTGTGATATCGAATGCTGTTAATAAGAAACGAGAGTTACGAATAGGGGCTAGATAATCATTCGGGTCTTCACAGGCCAGTATAGTAGAAGACCTATATTGACAAGACTCCATGGAAGATGCCGCAAATACATCGTTAGGTACATGTACGAGGATAGCACCCGACAGCAAGGCTGGATTGTCCTATGGATGTCCTTCAGCTCCTGAAGATTACTTTTAAGAAGGTAAGCTCGGTGTGCATACATGTAATTATAGCAACTACTATTCGTCGACTGTGCATAATCCTATGCAGCTACTACCTGAACGCGTTGTCACGAGGAGTAGGTGCGTTCCGAAGTCTAGGTAGTCCATCCGCATCCCTTGTGTCACCTTGAAGTATGTATTATGGGGGCACTTCCGTATTCCACTTCCCCGCTCCACGAATTTTGCGTTCTCACCACGACTGAGGTTTCCATTCAGACAAATTGTATTCGTTAGATTAAGGGTGTAAAGTATTATATGGGCATCCCCATATAACGCTACGCACCATCGCCCACCACGATGCGCCATTCGCTAGGCTGCAACCTACCATCAAAGAGGCATCGGAAGAACCTTACACGGTATATAGCTAGGCTCGCCACCTCCGCGATAGATGAGGTCGCTCCTAGCTACTCCTATGGCTCTTCTGGTATGATAGGGTAGGATGCTAGACTAACACCCATAGCAACCATCTTGTTGGAAGAATGGCAGCCTCTAGGCAGTCGTCTCTTCGGGAACCGGGACCTCTTGTGCGCGTCAATGTGGTATGCCAAAGCGTATAAGCTTAGACCTCAAAAATACCATTCTTGGTGAGAGCTTGAACATAAATTTTAAGTTGGTCCGTCGGGCTTTCGCCTCAGGAACAACCTCCTAAGTCCTCCGTTAGATTTGGAACTCTTGGGTCTCACGGCGTTCTCCGTTGACGATTTGTCGGCAACTTGAATGGGAGCAGGAGGAGGGGGGATGACGGGTTGGTTATTTTCGGCGACGGGAGTTGAATCCTTCTTGGCCGTGTTTCTGTCGATCCTCCGGCGTCTCGGACCCTGCTCCGTGGACCGAGGTGATACCAAGAACTCCGGTAACCGAAATTCGAAACCATTTTCGACAATCCCACGGCTTGACGGATTTTGAACCTTGTTCTCCTTTTTCGCTTTTATTCTCTCTTCTAACTCGCGGGCGGAACGCTCTTCGTCGCCGCAGACGACGACGTACCATCGAATGCTCTCGGTCCTTTGAAGCTGATCTCGAAGTTGTTCAAGCCAACCAGCTTTCTTATTGCCAAAAGTGTTTATCTTGCGACCTTCCTCATCACTTGGTCCGCTCATTGGCTTATACGATTCTGTTTTCATTCGAGCTTCATAACGACTTATTTCCTCTGCAACTGATACAGACGTGTCTATGCGCACCACGTAATCTGCTACATATGCCCATGGTCCGCTGACAACACTCAGGTCTGTCGGGTCAAATTCCTCCAGGAACTTTACCACCGACCAATCGTTGAATGGTACGCTTTCGTCGAGTTCCGGCGGCTCCGGCGATGGTACTTCAGGTATGTCATCGTGTGTCTCGCTTAGCTGCCCTAACGATCTACTACGGCTAGGCGATTTGCTTAACCGTCTCCTAGTCCCATTTTCACCATTTTCAAATCTACTGTTTTTATCCTTATGCTCTTGGCCTCCATATGAATGAATGCGCGAGTGGGCGTGGCCATTACTTGTTGGGAATTGGGATTGGATACGATTGGGCGACGGCGGGGGGCTCAGGTTGCGTGTCGGAGGTGCACAGGGTGGGAGGAAGTCGAACAATTCGTAGAATTGGTCAAGAAGAGCGACGGGGCTTTGGCGACCAACAATCCATTCCGAGGCGGCTTCTTCAACGTTTTGAACCACGACGAAATACCGAATACTTCGGCGATGCCAGCGGAAACCGTGACAGAGGTAAGTCGGCATTATGTGGTTGATGAGATCCTTTAGCTGGTGTGGATCGAGCGGTAGGGCGTACAGTTAGGTACAACGGTGCAGGCAAAGACGCGGAGGGTAGCTACCCGGGATCCTGGTCCGTGGGGAGGGACAGGGGTGTTACTGAATTGGGGGTTGTCTGGAGAACTGAGTGGTTGCAACTTTCAATGTTCATCAACGCTTTCCACGAGTTCGTAATATCAAAACAAGAACCAGAAATGATACTGACTTTAAAACTATCGCCACCGGGCTCTTCTCGGTCTAGGAGAAACAGTAAGACGGCCGACTCGGAATCCAGCGAACAAAAATCAGCATGCACAGCCCAGCGCTCGAACGATCGTCCAGACGCGCAAACCGTCACAACTGGATAATAGCCTGTCAGACGGGACCACCCCCTAACCCAACTTGGGATCCAGGGTAAAAGCAAACACTGCAGTAAAGCGCTCACTCACGACATATATTAATAGGTAATATATCTGCTCCAAACCCGTCCAAGAGACATCGGCTGTTCGTCTTCACAAAACATAGCGTGCTAGATGCAAAAAGCTCGTCTATAAGGTAGGTACCTATCCTAGGCAGGGTAATGGATTACACCTTATTTATCTCGTACCTGGCAGATACATATAGAAAATTGAAAGTCCTATCTCAGAGAGGTGCGTGAAGTTCTAGAATTACTGTTCGAAGTAGGCTGTGCAATAGAAGATTCGATTATAATGCCGGATAGCCGCGTGTCAGTATCCAGCAACTGGCTCGTTTCTTGTTAAGCCTCATTAGCCACGACATCATGAAGAATACCGTAATCTACTACCAAGGCCGAGGTTGAGTAGCCCATTATTTCCCATATTTATTCCTACTTCATACATACGGCATTCCAAATTTACCGAAATGAGTCTAGCCATCGTCTTCCTTTCAGGGACTCGCGTGTTCATTGCCATTGACTTTGAACACGCATCCAATTAGAACATCAACGGTGCTACCCTTAGGTGCTCTAAGTTCTGGCTAGACGAGGTTACCAGTAGTATAGCAGGCACCTATTAAGAATCATTGCGTCTCATGGCGTAATCTTGCCGCAAACACGTGCAAAATCCTCGAACCATGCGGGTATCAATAAGTACAAAAGATGAAATACATTATGCTACCTAATCTCCTAACGAACGTTTCCGTGCTGGCTTCAAGGGACAACCCATACAGACCAACATAGAAGACAACTCAAGCCTTTATTATTACCTTCTTGGTTTTTGATATCATGCTTGCCCATAATTAGAATAAGCGTCCAATCTGTCGAGCGACCTGTCTGACCAACGACGGAATTTCTGTGCCTGCCGAACTGTCTACGGGTGTATATCGGCTGGTTAGTCCAGCGAATGCCCTCAACGTGTTCCAGCAATCCAGGGGCGGGCTTTCCGGATTTCCAGCGACCCACACCATCATCCGAGCATTACGGACAACCATAAGACCACCTCGGTCCTCTTTAATGTAGACCACCGGTGCCTTGTTTCTTGGGGTGAATGAGAATACAGGCAGAACAAGCCTCTCGGTGAGCGTTACCTGTTGGCCAAGGTCGTTCCCATCACTGTCGATGAAGTATGGGGCGTCCTCGTTGTCTTCGGTGCTGAGTGTGACTTCAGTCATATCGACGAGCGACCCGTTATACCATCGCATGCCGTCGAGGAAGACCACCCAGAAACCCCCGTTGGCGGTGCGGTACCTTCCAAGAAGGTTGGTAAACAGATTGCTGTCCATGCGAACGCCATCATGTTCCGTTACTCCGACGTCCGCACTAGTATATAACCATCCGTGGCCGTCGCGGAGCTCCCGCGACACGGCGTTGTCCTCGTCCATCTCTGGATATTCTCCATTCTCAGTGTTGGACCCTATACTTGGGACTATGTAAAGCATCCACAAAAGCCGGATATTGGATTGATGAGGACGATGGGATCGGTGGTGGTGGCGATGATGAGAGTGTCCGGAGCCTGACATTTCGGGCATATAGCGAGGTTTCTTATGATGGTCTTTCTTTAGTATTAACGATACTCTATACTCGATTTGGGAGGAACTTCTCTTAAGGCTACTGGTAGTCTCGTGTGAACTAAGTAAACCAAAACGCAACGTAGGGAGATTTTATATAGGTTAACAGCGGCCGACATCCCAGAAATTTTTTTCGTGATATGGGAATGATTCATGCTGAGATACAGAGTCAATAGGAACTGGCTGGGATGGCTACCCAGGTATCTGTCTAATGTTGTCAGTGTCGTTGTGGTGTCTATGGCGGGGCTCCAGCAGCTCTCGTGAGCTGGAATATGTCAGTTGTGCTAGGTACTGGAGGTATCGAGTCAGAAGAAGTCTCTTTAACCTCTTTATCCCTTAGTATTTAGCTATATGAGTAGGCATTTGTATTCAAACGGGATAGTGCAAACATTGGATCTAGCCGCACTCATATAATCACTCCTTCAACTCAGTGAAGTCCTTATGTTCAGAATCATACGCTACAATTCAGGAAGTCTAGCATTAAATGGAAGAGTCTATTGGTATTGCTAGATAATCAAAGTCGTTGACATAACAGTTACAATTAGAACCATGGTATTAGATAGATGACGCACCCTTCTGTGTATTTTTATATGCATTGGTCACATTCAAGGGAAGGAATAACGTCATGAGACGATCTAGCTATACAGAAGATAACCAACCTCCACATGGAACTTCCTATGAGTTTCGTACTTCTTTTTAACATACATATCACTCGCAACCCTGCTACCAATGCGAACAGAGCCTTGCGTGCAATCTCACGTCCGTTTCGCTGATATACTTTAATACTCACAAATCCCAAGTCTCGTGTACGACTTAGGTGCCTTCATAGGTACTCAGGTATAAACTATGTACAATGTTAGCGATGTGAGCACCTTCTTAGTTCAGCTAATAAGGTTAGGAGGTAGGTATCTTTATAGAAATTTGTCTCAGTTGTTATATGGGAGGGTTGGCAGGGGCCAATGGCGTTGAAGGAAGTGACCTAATTCGGCCTTGAGATATTGCCTACCAGAGATTGGTGGTTTAAATATAACATCTTCATGTCATGGTTCTGGCGTTATATTGACCTGGGATTTCATTCCTAAGCCATATTCTCCAGCTTGCAATTGGACCGCTTACTATCTGGTCAATACCTAGTCTTTGATGTGTATTTGGATATCATATTGTCGCGCATCTAATAGTTGACAGACGGGACTTAATAATGAAGTTACAATGAAATCAGCCCAATCTCGATACCAAATCCTCCAGGATTGGTGTTGTTCCTCATTGGCCTAGTTATATGCGCACCAATCTCTTTAACTGATGCTCGTGAAAGAGACTAGGGGTGATTCCACATATTGACTACGCCTGGAAGCCCCACGAGGTCCACGACGCATGCTACGTAGCGGGCGACTGATCCTAAATAGTCAAGTGGAAGCGTTGGGTTCCACTGAAGCTGTAGAACTAGACACAAAACTAACGTCATGGTGTAATAGACTGGTTTCGGTGCCCCTCCACCCCTCATCGCGAATTCAATTGTTGGAAATCACCGGCGGGGAAGAAGTTAAAGTGGACTTTGTCACTTTCCTCAGGGTAGGTAGATAAATATTTGAGGACTTCTCTTACCTTTGCGAAGCTCCTTTTTGTTGGTTATACTCAAGTTTGGTCATCTACTCAGTCAGCAAGGAAAATGGCACCCACAACACCTACCGTGAAACTAGCCTCTGGCTATGTACGTGACCCCTTGATAATTCTATATAACTCAGGCTAACAGCAATAGGAAATGCCCATTGTCGGCTTCGGTATTTGGAAGGTGCCGCGCGAAACCTGTGCTGACCAAGGTGTGTCTATTCTGCCCCTCTCAGGCTTGTGCCATTGAAACGTCACTCCTGTTTTATATTGGGGAACAGCACAACTAATAACTCGCTGCTTCATAGTCTACAATGCCATCAAGTTGGGATACCGACACATCGACGGTGCTTGGGACTACGCAAACAGCGCCGAGGCTGGTCAAGGTGTGCGACGCGCTATCGAGGAGGGTATCGTGAAACGAGAGGACGTGTTCATCACCTCTAAGCTATGGAACAACTACCACGCCCGCGAGCATGCGTTAGAGATGGCCAAGCTGGAGAATGAGACTTGGGGTCTAGGATACTTGGACCTATTCTTGATCCATTTCCCTATCGCGCAGGAATTTATCCCCATAGACAAAATCCGCTACCCGGCCTTTTGGTCTGATAAAGAGCAGACTAAGGTCACTCCACTAGCGAAGGTGCCTATCTCGGAGACATGGAAGGCGATGGAGGACATGGTACAGACTAAGGAGAATCCCAATGGCTTCATCAAGAGCATTGGGGTTTCCAACTTCCAGGGTCAGCTGATCTACGACCTTCTGTCGTATGCGAAGATCCGCCCCAGCGTACTACAGATTGAGCATCACCCGTATCTGACTCAGCCTGACTTAATCGCCCTGGCTCAGGAAAACAACATCGCAGTTACTGGTTACTCCACATTCGGCCCGCAGAGCTTCATCGAATTGGACAACGCTACGGCTAAGCAGGCCAAGCCGTTATTCGAGACCGATGTAGTGAAGAGCGTAGCTGCGAAACATGGCAAGTCTCCCGGCCAAGTTTTGCTCCGATGGTGTACTCAGCGTGGTATTATTGTCATTCCCAAGTCGAACAGTGTTGAGCGTCTAAAGCAGAACCTTGAGTGCTGCTCGTTCGATCTGAGCGATGATGAGATCAAGCAGATCTCGTCTTTGAACCTCAACCTGCGCTTCAACAACCCCGCAGCTTTCCAAACACCTCTTCGCATCTTCGCATAGAAGCGATATAAATCGGGAGGATATTTCTTGTAGATACTTAGACTATTAAAATTTAGACATTATTAAGTTAGGTGCTTATTTGGTAGTATTTTGAAATATGAGTGAGAGTGAGAGTCGGAGTGAATTGAAAAGTGCAGGTATAGTGTACATAGTGGTGGGTAGCCACAATTTTGCACAGCCACAACCATTAATTGAATGGGCGCGTCGCTTTATTACCAGTCGCGTCTCATTCTCGCTTTCATGCTCAGGCACGATATTCCACCAAGCCCTCAAATGAGTCTGAACAAATGGCTCTGCCGCTGCCGCCCGGCCTCGTGCCGACTGAAGTTGCATTCCTCTGTGAAATGGAATTGGTTACAATAGTTCCTCGCCAGAGGCTTGAGTCAATTGCGCTCCTCAGTGTAAATACAAACCCCACCACCCCGCCATCCATCATCCATCATCCATCATCATTCGGACTCTATCCCTCAACTTCGTGGCCCTCAATGACTAACACAATGCTATAATATCAGGGCAATACTCCGGCTCTACGTCCACCACATCGCGCCCAGCTCCCATTATGGCTCGCGCTATTGTTGAAGAAGCAACGGCGAGCAAATATCGTCGCCCCACCATGGCTGCATCCCGATTCGCTAAAGGAGATCATAAACCACGAGACGAACGTCGACCCCGAAGCATTCTCCCCGCCTCCACCACCGCCGATGAGGTCTGATGGAAGAGGTGCCGCTAGACCATACGGGCAAGCCTCCTCGGAGCCGAAACCAGGTGACATGGTCTTGTCGCCGCCATTCCTCCCTTCGTGTACGCAGGATGCGCCTTCGAACTATCTACCCTACCATTGGCTGGAAATGTCGGAAACACTGTTGGCGCATGCTGCTGATGACATACCCAATGCTGCCGAGGTACGAGCGTTGTTGAGGGATCTACAAGAGGTGCGCGCCGCGAAGATGCGGGGTAGTACCGTACACTTGGAAGGAGGAGGAGGCGTGCTCAGCCTACGAGGTGTCGGAGCCATGGAGCTAGCGGAGAGTAGGGGGTTCGTATTGGGCGTTGTCGAGGGCGTAAGAAAGCTGGGAGCGAGCGCCGAGGCGAGTAGGAGGGAAGAAGAGGAGGAGAGGAGGAACGGCGGGGCCGACGAGAGTGATGAGGAGATGGGCTTTTAAGGAACAAACCAACGGCCCATGTAAGGCTCGGTATAACGCATTTTACGACTCAAAGAACCACGGCATTGGCAGGTCATCGACTTGGCGTTTCATCACTTGGAAAATCATAGCATTGCATCTGGAGAAAGCAATTCCAATCCATTTTTCAATACCTAAGTATATATACCCTATTTCCGTCTTGTTCCAGACAAGAACCCAACCAAGCTCTTCCCAAACCGTCCGCATGTGTCAGTTGAAATACCAACTCTGAAGTTTAATGACTTCACCATCATAGCTATATCTAAACCGCTGCCTATTCATCAATCCTGCTCTTTGGAAGTGAAGGCTTATGGTGTCTAGTTCTCCCCAGGCCAACGGCTGCTGTCGTATTATGATATCGGATTTCGGGGTGCTGTAGGGTGTGTAGTTATCGTAAACCATAAAATTCAGCCACAGAACCCAGTGGTAAATTGAGAGGATAAACATTATTATGTTTAGGACGGGAGGCACCATTCTACGGACCTCGTTGGCCAGAGTCCAAACCATCAAAATGGGCAAAAAGATAGAGCCGTCGCGTAAGAGCACGCACAGGTCAGTGACCCAGTACCCGCACTCTCTAATATCGATCTCCTCGATCCTCCCCGCCAGCCCCGAGGTTCTGAAGGTCTTCTTAACATTCCTCACGAATATTATGAGAGGTTGGAGCCACTCCACAGTTTTCATACCAATTACTACCAGGTATCCTTCTAGGATAACCCAGGCTATCCTGACGTCCGTCGGGTCGACTCCATATTTATTTGATAAGTATCTCCCGATCGTTATGGACCATAACCATATAATCGGTACGGAGAGATAAGGGATATACAGCCAGAGCGTCATCGTGAGGGCGGAGTAGAAGGCGCTTTAGAATATTGGGTGTATTAAAATGTATGATTAAGGTTGTTTGTTTTAGAATGCTAACTTAAGAGTAAATCGGCCTCGAGATATGTGATTTATGGGGGTTTCGAAGTAGAGCACCGCAGAGCGCAGGGGAAGTAACTCAGGAGTAAATACAGCCGGGGGAGATTTTTTTTTTCCCTTGGTTCTAGGAGTTGAATGGAATTGTGTTAAAGAAGTCTTTCAGAAATTCTGGGGTTTGTTCCCCGTCTTGTTGTTCCTGTAACTCGGGGTACTTGGCTATGGCATTCGATTCTCGTGCGTCAGTCGTGATTGCTGCCGAGCTTCTGTGTATCTTTTGGTACGTCAGGTTACCATCTTTGTTGTAGCCGGCAATGTCATTGTCACAGGTGCTTGCTTGGCCCCTATTGCGAGTCAAGGTTTTCTTGACTGCCTAAAATAGGTCAAAGGATCCGAAGACCAATGCTGTCAAAGGAAATCATCTCTAAGGACCCTACGTGGCTGTACAACGATAAACACACATACCGCTTTTTCACCTTCATTTGTGACTTTGATTTGTGACTCGTAGAGAAATCACAGATACAAGCTGTCGAGATGTGGTTACTAGTTGCCCCCCCCCTGTGTTTGATGCTCTTCCAGACACCCTCGATTCCTTTCAGAGTTATTCAGAAACATCAGCTTGAAGCTTTGATACATGTTTAGGCTTGAGTATAGTATTCATCCATGGGTTTTATGTTAATATTGGCTCAAACAACTACATACAAGTGTATGAAACAACTCAACTCTCAAGATCACATCACTCATTCGCATGCGCATCATTATAGTAGTGGATCTGTGACTTGGTGAGCATGTCACGATTCTCCACGAATACTGAGGCAATATCGGGCAAGGAAACGGAGGAGAGGAAGGGAAATGGGTAACCTTACAGTCTGATCCGAGCACCCGCTGGGAGTCTGGTATCCGTATGCGCCGGTGTTAATGAACAGTGCCTGATCCTTGCATACGAGCCAAGCAGCCAGATTTTGACGCTTAATATCGGGAACGCTCCACGTAAGGGCATCGCCCTGGAATGCGAAAGTGCCGAACGTGTTCTCCGTCGTATTGAACGAGGTCCCCAGCGTCCGCGGCGGATTGGCTAGGTCCGCCGGTTTCTCGACATGCAGGTAGAGCGGCGCATTGCCCTCGCCCGTATTTGCAACTAGCTGCCCGTTCTTGACGTTGTACTGTCCTGCTGTCTTATAACTCTCGAGTATGGCTGTGCCTGGAGCATTTGCAGGCTTCGTCTGAAGATACTTGTGGAAGTTGGGCGAAGCAACGGCGCGAATCCAGTACCAGCCTGACTGTAGCGTGGTACCCGGTCCCGAAGACTGACGGGGAACTATAGGAACGGCTGAGGCGAGAGTCGCAAGAAGCGCAACAGCGAAGGGCTGCGCTAACATCTTGAATATCTTTATCTCTGGGCGTAGTATGTTTCAACGACAGATATGAGCGCGAAGGGAAGGGATCTGTAGTCAGAAGTAGGACAGGGATATTGAGTTACATTACCAAAGTACTGGGCGTGGGTGATATTTATTTTGGGCGGCTCATGGTTTACTCTGAATTCATCAAAAACACGATAGACGTTCCCGGTGGATGAAGGCTGGAAAGTGCATATATGATCTCCGTATTACCTTGTCAGGCAAGAGAAACGTGGAAGGCTAACGTTAAGAGGTGATTGTAGATGATTTAGCCTAAGCGTAGATTCGGTAGATTTGCCATACCTAGGAGACTCCTGGGAAAGATGGTCCAGAACAGTTCGCAATGAATATCCGAATGATGACGTGCGCAAGTTGGTATCAATACGAATGCCTTTTTCAATCGGGATATCGCGGCTGGAGTAGCCTTTGGGGACTTGGATATCGATGTCATCGTCAATTCTGCCGGAGCCGACAACCCCGTCGCAGCCAACCTGGAGATTTTAGTGTTACCATCAATCCCGCTCAACTACAATACTGTAGGCATTGGACAGGGACAATGCGCCGAGCCACCACAGCTCACTAAACGATTCGGAGACGATCTCTTGCGGGATCTCGCTAATTATGACGGTAAACGAATCTGAACTCCGGGGCACTCAAGCGAATTTAAAGCTCTCTTTTGAGATGTTCAGATTCAAGTCCCGCCGATTAGTTTCAAGGCGTAAATCTGCTTCAAGATTCTTTCTGCGAGGTGTTCGACGGTTTCAATATTTTGCGGGCCGCGGAAGTCGGACCGGCTTCAGCTTTGATTTTGGCTAGTAATCAAGGGTTAGCCATCACAAGGCACTTCAATTAATCCTCCGCCTTGAGGAATGGCATTTTCGGAACCATTTTCCACATGAGAGAGAAAGAACTTGTGCTGTTCTTTTAGTTCGATTCCAAGAAGTTTACATCTAGACAGAGGCGTGGATGGAAAAAAGTGTCCTGAGGAAAGAAGTTGTTGTAGTAGGATAGCTCTACTCAAATATCTACTGGTCATCGAATAAGTGGGGGCGGTTTCATTGTCTTGCGCAGCTTCAAAAGTTGAACAGAGTTTCTCCATTTCTATCGACTTGAGCACCTCTTATACAAAATATGCGAGGCTCACTACACATTTGCCAGTTGGGAAATGTAAACTCATCAAGGGCACTTGAAATTATTGCTTTCAGTAAAGGCTCGATTGCTGCCAAACAAAAAATCGATTGGTTTCCTATTCGTGGTTTGCTCGGAGCGCAATTAACGACTAAGCGTAGTGTAATACGGACACATCAAATTGAGATGAAACGCAGTGCATCCTCGATATCTAAGGCCTCTCCAAGAGCTAAGAAGCCTCGACCTTCAGTACCAGAATATCACTTAACTCCTTCAATACGAGATGAATCAGGCGAGATTGTATGGCCGGCTCCTAAGGCGCAGATTGAGCGCGCTCGCAATCTCATTCTAGAGTGGCATGTCTTATGATGCACATTGAATTTGATTACCGAGATGTTAAACTAATAATCGTAACGCAGTGCCTCTGCAGGGAAGAAGACTCTAATTATTCCTGATAAGGATGCCGATGGATTGACCTCAGGAGCCATCTTGCAGAAGACCCTCGTGGCGCTTGGGTTGAAGCCTCAGCTGATATCGGCCCATATACTTCAGAAAGGATGCAACATCCACGAAGAAAGCGAGCGTGCTGCCATGGCTGCTCATAAACCTGAATACATCTTCGTCTTAGATCAAGGGTCGCGGAAGGGACCTCCAGTAATTGACGACCCTCACAAAGCCTTAATAATAGACCACCACTGGGCATTAGAAGATGACTTTCCTGATGGTTCAGATCACGTCACGGCCTGCAACTCTCCACCGGTAGCTACGAGCTCACTGCTTACTTATCACATATGCAATTCATTGCATGAGAAGGTTCATGAGAGCTGCGACTGGTTATGTGTCATGGGCACGCATGGCGACTTAGGAAATAACCTGAAGTGGGAGCCGCCATTCCCGGATATGAAAGCGACCTTTAAAAAATACACGAAAAAGTCCTTGAACGACGCAGTATCGCTCATTAACGCGCCCCGTCGAACTGCGACGTACGATGTTCCTGCCGCCTGGGCTGCTCTTACGGCTGCTAGTTCTCCCTCCGACCTGCTCAAAAATCGCAGTCTCCTTGAAGCTAGGGCTGAAGTGAATGCCGAGGTAGAGCGATGCACCCACACGGCCCCTAAGTTCTCAGGGGATGCCAAGATCGCTGTATTCCGCATCAACTCAGCCGCACAAGTCCACCCAGTGATAGCGACGCGCTGGGCGGGACATCTGCAGTCGCCGAAACTGGAAGTAATCTTAGTTGCTAACGAGGGCTATCTTCCCGGCATGGTCAACTTCTCCTGCCGGATTCCCCGGAGCGCACGGGCGAGGGATCCGCCTGTGAATATCATCGAAGTATTAAAGGGAATTGCCGCGAAGGCGCCGAATCCGACTCTAAGAGAACGGCTAGGCGAGTCTTTCGCGAGAGGACATAAGGAGGCAAGTGGAGGAATTGTCCCCAAGGCAGAGTTTGAAGAATTTATGGATATTCTGGAGATTGGGAAGAAACCCAAGGATAGTAGCAGCCCAAGGAAAGCCAAGAAGGAGGCGGCGTCGAAACAGTCAAATACGTTGATGAATTATTTTGGCAAGCAGACTGCTGCTTGAAATTCATATTGGTCAGGGGTTTTCATTGCCGTAGAAGCAAAATGGACGCCATATTATAATAGAAATGGGATATGCTAGATTGGTGATTAATGTAAGCATATCATGAAGATATTTGGACGATTGTATTTTTAAAAGGCTTCGCTCAATGCTCTGGTTGCATGGTGAGACTTAAGGAAGCCATTGATAGATCGACGGGTCGTACAAGCTCATCTCATCTCGTCTCGTCTCATGAAAAATATGCAATTGAAATCTATCACATTATGTCGCAAAATTCGATATCATAGCCACCGTCGCTTCACATCAGCGCACATATTTCTCCCACAAGCTCTCCCACCCCGCGCCTCTTCCTAACGATTTAAGCCTATGTCGCCAACCGCCATTTCAAGAAGTGTAGGTTCAGCACGAGTCAACTCACAGTTTTCCCGCCGCTTTTAGTCCCCGCTCTCCGTCAACGAGGACGCACCAGCCCCCGTGGCCATTGCCGCCGTCACCCGCGACTACGGCGCCCTTGTAGCCGCCGTCTTCTCCTTCGCCGCGCGCGAACTTGAGGACGGCCTCGTCCCAGGTGCCAGGTTGCAGCCACACGGCCGGGATGCCGAGCTTCTTGGCCTCTTTCAGGACGTTGAGGGTCACGGGCGCGGGCGTGATGATCGACAAAGACGTCTGCTCCGGGTCCGGCAGGTCTGCGAGAGATTTGATCGTAGGGTGCACGCCGAAGGGCGTCTCAATTGTAGCGCTTGACGGATTGATGGGTGTTACGGGCAGTGAGTGCGCGTGGTACCAGGTGAAGACTTGGGGATGGGGGATGTTGTGTTAGCTATTTCAGGTTGTATTCGAGATGCATGAACCGACTGCTTGGAAATGGGCACTCGTTGGCCCGCTTGCAGCCGCGAGATATCAGGGGACCAGCGGTGGGTGAGGCGGGACGAATAGGTTGATTGAATTGGCCAAGCAGGGGGGAACCTTACCCTTATGCCCGAATTTGGCGGGGTTCGTACTCGCGCCGACCACGGCGAATTGAGGAGAGCTGAAGAAAGCTCTCACGGTAGCTTCGGTAGTCATATTGAGTTAATAGTAGGTGAATAATAAGAATAATAGGACTAGAAATGGTGGTCTGATGTGGTATGTTTATATTTGGTGGAAGAACTTTGATGGGTGGGAAAGAGTTGATTTGCCGCTATTAAATGCAAGCGACGTACTAGATCTAGCTGAGTAATGTTTGGTTGAGTCGTTGAGATGTGAACGAAAAAAGAGTGCTTTAATTCCCTTAAGAGGTTGAGTCCCGAGACTTACAATCGATCGATTGCGCCTTTACTTTCGGTGTCACATAAAGGGTGCTCTATCCGATAGCCGCGGCCGAGTAAAACGAGTAAATCTCTATATCGCCTTGATTTCCACCCCTGACCTCCCAGGTGCACTATCTTAGTCTATAACACCAACAGAGAACCTCATGTTGAGGCATATCAAGGTCTGGAGCTCAGCTTACTCTCGTTAGTTGAGACACACACAAGATGGCGACATTCGCGTCAGTTGCAACCTTCCTTTTTAGAGACATCTCGTTAACAGAAATACAGCCGACCAACATTTTCAGCTAAAGCCTACGCGGCTTTTCGACCGAGTTACCCACCATCGCTGTTCCGCACCGTTCTGAACTATCACCAGCTACCCGCACCCAGCGGTACGTTGCTGGATCTCGGGTGCGGCCATGGCCTTATTGCGCGTTATCTTAGACCGCATTTCAAATCAGTCATTGCTATCGACCCGTCAGCAGGGATGGTAGCGCAAGCGCAGCAAACTACTACAGATCCCGATATCACGTTCCGCCAGGGCAGCGCAGAGGACTTGAGCTTCTTATCTGATAGATCTGTAGACATGGCCGTTGCGGGTCAAGCCGCGCATTGGTTTGATTATAGCAAGGTCTGGCCTAACCTGGCTCGTGTGGTGCGTCCCGGCGGCACGGTTGCATTCTGGGGATACAAGGATAACGTGCTGCTCGGGGCCGAGCGGGCTACCGAGATCATGGAGCATTTTGTCTACGGATTTGGCGAAGTTGCGCCGGGGGTGGAGGGCATGGGTCCGTATTGGCAACAACCCGGACGGAATATCCTACGTGATCTCCTACGTAGCGTGCGGCCCCCGGAAGCGGACTGGACGGACGTGAAAAGACTGGAACATGAGCCTGGTGAAGACGGGACAGAAGAGACATGCTGGCTACGGAAGAAGATGAAGCTAGGTGAGGTTGAGGGTTATGTGAAGACGTTCAGCTGCTACGTTGCCTGGAAAGATGCCCACCCAGAAGCTAAGAGTAGAGCAGATGGTGGAGATGGAGATATACTTGATATCATGTGGGATCGCATGATTGATTCGGTGCCAGAATGGAAAGCAATGGGAGAACAATGGCGGGAGGCAGAGGTTGTTAATGATTGGGGGACTTATATCTTGATGGGAAGACGTCGGTGATGCCAGTATATGAAGAGAAGGCATTCATACATAGCTAGAGACAACCTTCATACATATTTGGTATAATGTCGTCTACCCCTACTCGCATTGTGACGAACTCAAATACATAATTTGTAAAATGGATAAAACCAAGTTTTTTCATAAAAGCTGTCATAAAATAAGCTTCATATTGGTTAATGTTTCGGCGGTGTGGGTGTGTTAACTGCTCTACGGGCCCCGCCTAAAATCGACCCAAATAAAACAAGAAATGCAAGTGCAATGATTGACTAACGGACACCGTTGCCCCGTCAATGCCAACAGCCCAACCGTATCCACAGCACGCATGGACTGCACTAGCTAGGGGCACTTCAATTTCACCGTTTCAGTTCCATATCAACTTTCTTATTACTTCTGTTGTTCTCACACCTCCAGAAAACATCATCACAGACGTTGACTCTTCTTCTTGGACGCCCTGAACCCAATTCACATTAATTTTTTGCGCAGTCAAATATATCAAAATGGTGAGTTATTCTCGTCCTCTTGTTTCCCTTGTTCTTGTTAGAAGTAAACAATACCACTCAACCCGGTACCCCTCGTGAACCCCCCTAAATCCTAGTTTAGCGTGGGTGTTACGCGATCGGGAACAACCAGTCAGCAGCCTTTCGCAGTAATTGCGACGGCGATTTTTTTTGCACTGGCTACGGTCAAATGATGGCGCATTTAGGGGCTGCCATCGGCGTTCCTTTGGTTACCTTCCCCGAGTCGTTCCAATCCCTCGGAAACAAAGCGAAATAAAAAAAAAAAAAAACTTCAACAAAAAGAACGAACCAACAACGTTGACCACGCATTCGATCGCTCCGTCTTTTTACTACCCTCCAATTGCTCCATCTCCGCATATTTCCACTCCGAAAAAGCAGAATCGCAATAATTCGTCAATATGGCCGCTAACGATGCTCAGGCTTCGACCAACTACAAGGAGGCTTTCTCTTTATTCGACAAGCGAGGCAATGGCCGCGTTGCCCTCGAGAGTCTTGGTGATCTCCTGCGCGCCTGTGGTCAGAACCCTACCCTAGCCGAAATCAGAGATTTAGAGCGAAATGTCGGTGGTGACTGTGAGTACACCCCTATTGTTTATTCAGCTGGTCCCAACATCAACATCCATTTCCATGTGCAATCCGCTAATATGCTTGTGGTACTTTAGTCGACTTCGAGACCTTCTCGAAAATTCTTAACCGACCAGGCGGCTTCCGTGATCCCGGCGAGCCTGACGAGTACTGCCGTGGCTTCCAAGTCTTCGATAAGGACATGACGGGATTTATTGGTGTAGGACAACTGAAGTATATTCTGACCAACCTTGGCGAGAAGATGACGGATGAGGAGGTGGACGAGCTGCTCAAGGCTGTCGACACCAGTTCGGGCCAAGTCAACTACACCGGTGAGTATACGCGTCATGAGAATTCGTTCCAAAGAAGACAGAAGAAAGGGAGTGGCTAATCCTACGCAGATCTTGTCCGAACCATCCTAGCCAATTAAGACGTTTCACTCTATTGATGGAAATTGGAGTTTAGAGGCGTAGAATTCGTTATGTGCACCCACAACATCTAAGTGGGAAGGGCATCAACGCATACATAACACATCGCATGGCACGGCTGGGAGATGACATGGCGTTTATTCATTGACGGAATTAAGTGAAATCGGGTCGACCTATTTAGTGGTCAGGTCTCTTATGACAGTCGCAGTCATAGGCCATAGCTATGGAAATACATGATCAAGCTGATATGGGTATTTGCAGCCTATTGCTATTCGTGCTTCAACTGAGCATGGATGTCTCCTGAATTCACGAGTTGATTTGTTTTCGAGCTCCCAGCTGCGAACAAGTCAAAAACAACATTTGAACGTAGGATTTATCGAATGCAGGCTCTATCTGGAGGTACACTATAGGTTTTTGGAATAAGTATATTTACCCTTCTAGTGTACATATATGTAGTCAAATCCACAAGTAGATACTTTCTTATAGAGGGAACTAAGGTATCCTGTAGGCATCCTTCCCCCCACAGTTATGGATATAGAAGCGGGGCGAGAGGGGCGAGCTGCAGGTATCTTGGATCAGCATCCTCAAAGCTCCATATACTACCTACACTACGACTTCGACACATCAATCAGGCTATTCGAAAGTGTTTTCACGTACCAAGAGGTGGGTAGCCGCAGAGTCACCTGCATCTAGACAACCTAATCAGATTCGAGATTTTGAAACGCCCACCTGCATTTAGATTGCTAAGCTGTCTACCTATCCTGTATACAGCTTGCTTGCATCCAACACATCCAATACATCCAATACATCCAAAACCCCGCTGTTGCTCGCCTCGTGTATTTGCTTCCTTGCAGCCCTTTCCGCCCCGTTGGACCCCCGAAGACCCCTCGAGGCTACACTGTGATACTGGCGAGTTCAAAGGCGGTTCCTCCTTCAAGAAATCGTCCTAGACCCCTCCTCTTCCTTATAAGTTCCCTTCTTGTCCTTCTCTTCTCCATTGCCTTCAATCTGGCTACCCCGCGAGCCCTACCCCGCCTTACCTCAGTTCTTAATCACATACGTCCGAAACCTCCTTCAACAACTCTCTTCTCTTTGAACCGGCCACCTACTCCCACTCGATCCATCGTATCTGCCAATATGGCTCCCGACAAGTACAAGAACCCTCCACAGTCCCCGCCAACCTTCACGGGCACGAAGGAGTCCATCGTCAAGGATGCCAAGTCTATCTGTGATACCACAAGATCTTTGTTGGATAACCTCGTTGCAAATGTACCTGCCGATAAAGCCAGCTTTGCCTCTGTCTTGTCACCAATTGCCGAAGACGAGGACCAAGCCCAGCTGAGTACACGTATTCTCGGCTTCTACCAGTACGTTTCCGCCGACGCCGATTTACGCAATGCCTCCACTGAAGCCGAGAAGATCATGGACGAGTTCTCCATTGAGTGTAACATGCGAGAGGATGTATTCAAACTAGTCGATGCTGCCTTTGGGTCTCAGAAGAGCAGAGAGCCTGACCTTGATGCTGAGAGCTTACGGTTGCTTGAGAAAGAACGTAAAAACTATATTAGGAATGGACTAGGGCTCCCCCAAGGCCCTAAACGAGACCGCTTTAAAGAGATCAAGAAGCGTCTCAGCCAGATCTCAATCCAGTTTCAGAAAAACCTCAATGAAGAGAATGGAGGTCTTTGGTTCACAAAGGAGGAGTTAGACGGAGTCCCGAGCGATGTGGTTGATGGCCTAGAAAAGGGGACTGGGGAGAACGAAGGGAAGCTTAAACTTAGCTTTAAGTATCCTGACCTCTTCCCTACGCTCAAGTTTGCCAAGAACCCCGAGACGAGGAAGAAGGTATTCATTGCGAACGAGAACAAGGTACGCTACAGTCCCTCGATACCCTATTTATGCTTAATCAAAACACTTTGGTAGGTATACTCAACTAACAATATTTGACAGGTCAACGAAAACGCACCTCTCTTTAAAGAGGCCATCCTCCTGCGTGATGAGGCCGCTAGACTCTTGGGTTACCCTAACCATGCCGCTTTCCGTATAGAAGATAAGATGGCTAAGGATCCAGCCGTGGTTAACTCCTTTTTATCTGATCTTCGCACACGTCTTGCACCAGGTGGCGAGAAAGAGAAGGATCGTCTACTCGCATTGAAGAAGAAGGATGAAGAGTCTCGTGGACTGAAACCAGATGGAAATTACTACCTTTGGGACCATCGCTTCTATGACCGAATGATGGTGGAGCAGGAATACAACATCGATGAGACCAAAATTGCCGAATATTTCCCATTACAAAGTACCGTTCAGGGGATGCTACACATCTTCGAAGAATTATTCGGCCTGGTCTTCGTTGAATTGGACACTAGTGAACGAAAAAGATTATCTTCGACTGGCAAAGCCGAGGATATCGTGTGGCATGAAGATGTTATTGTCTTCTCTGTCTGGGATGACAGCTCTGAAGGCGATGGCTTCGTCGGCTATCTTTATCTTGACTTGCACCCGCGGCAAGGCAAATATGGCCACGCCGCTAACTTCAACCTACAACCTGGTTTCCTCAAGAAGGATGGCACACGCAGGTACCCTGCCACAGCATTGGTGTGCAACTTCTCCAAGCCTACGGAGACGAAACCCTCTCTACTCAAGCATGACGAGGTGGTTACTCTATTCCACGAGCTAGGACATGGAATTCATGATCTATCGGGCCGAACCAAGTATAGCAGATTCCACGGGACGTCGACAGTTAGAGATTTCGTTGAGGCTCCAAGTCAGATGCTTGAAAACTGGTGCTGGACGCCCAGTCAGCTGAAGGCCCTATCGAATCATTATAAGACTGGCGAGAAGATCCCGGACGAATTAATCGAGAAGCAGATCTCTACAAAGCATGTCAATGACGCTCTATTCAATCTCAGGCAATTGCATTTCGGCATCTTTGATATGACGGTGCACTCGCCAGAGACTCACGAAGAGCTTGAGAAACTAGACCCTAGTGCATTATATAACGATCTTCGGACTCAAATTTCTGGTCTGAAGGGCCCTGAAGCCTTAGGTGAACCTAGGTATGTTTCTTATACGACACATAACTCAATAGAAGTTTCACATATTAACACAAGTGGTAACAGCACCTGGGGTAACGGTCAAGCGACATTCGGTCATCTCATAGGAGGTTATGACGCGGGTTACTACGGCTATCTATCTTCAGAGGTTTACAGCACGGACATGTTCTACTCGGTCTTCAAGAAAGACCCAATGAACGGAAAGGAAGGTCGTAGGTACCGCCACACCGTACTCGAGCGTGGTGGTAGTCAAGACGAGATGGTTACGCTTGAGCAGTTCTTAGGCAGGAAGCCTAGTAGCGATGCTTTCTATGCGGAGCTGGGTCTTACTGCTGTTGCACTTACCTCTGCTGTGTAGAGAAGGATTACAGTCAATGATAGAGAGAATCTTCCTTAGGTTAGCATAATAAGGTTCTATGGGTGACTTACGTGTGGGTATCTTCAACCACATATTATAATAGCAGATTCACCATTTCTATCGTTTAAAATATAGAAATATTGGATCTATCATAGAGCTATTGGCATCACCGGCGAAATATCAAGGCTTATCTCTACTACATATTTATCTACATATGAAAAATGAATCACAAATAACAGCAATATGAAAAATACAACACTAGGCGCATGTTATCTACAGTTACCTGACGTGCATTGGTGGCCTGGATGATGATGCTGTCATATAAAATCTAGTATTGCCACGATCTACTCCAGCTACCGCCACTAATTTTGAATCAGTCCCAATATTAATAGATGAATTAATTTAGGCAGACTTCCTATTCTATTAAGCCAGTAGATATAATTCCAGTTCTTATAGTGTTAGGGTAGCGCTGAGAGCGTGTTTAATGGCTTCCAGGGACGTGCTAAATGCCGTGCAACAATGCTAACCTAGCCCCTTAAACCCCTATAGACGGAATACCTATTCCAATGGCATACTAAATTGCCCACCTGTTATATCGCAAAATCCAATTTTAAAACGGAGAAGAAAATTGATACGTAAGTTTGAGTACCTAAATAACAATATCTATACTGATATCCAAGTTTTCGGTTAGTATAAGGTATATCATTGGGTTTATTAATATCAGAAGCCCGATTCTCAACACGAACTGCTTGGGAGTACTCTAACGGAAGTTATACAAGCACGAAAACAAATGGTCCGGCATGTTTTAAATAACAAGGATTTTATTAGACAACTATATCCAAAATGAATGTCTTCCAGTCCCTTTAACCCACTCTATTCAAACTCCTATATCACTAACCTCCCTATTCTACATCCCACATCTATTGAAGCTACACTAAGGTGGCTTAGTTGGTGCGGCCGAGAAGACGGTTGGCGACGTCAGAGACGTAGGAGGCGGTGGCGCCACGACCGTCAGAAAGGTCGTTGGGGTTGACGGAGCCAGAGTTGTACTCGCGCAGAGCCTTGTAGATGCACTCGGCGCTGTCGTTGTTGCCCTGGTCCTTCAGGTTCTGCTTGAAGTGGTTGGTGCCGGCGCGGACCATGGAGGTGATCTGCTCCTGCGAGAGACCGTGCTTGCCGGGGAATCCGGGGCTGCCGTCGCACTGCATGAGACCGGCGGTGGCGTGGCCGTCGCCGTTGTAGGTGGTTCGCACACCGACGTTGCCGGTGCTCTCTTGCATGATGATGGCGAAGATGACGCTGATAATCTTGTTAGTTTGTGTTTTTATTTTGCTGTTGGGGATGTCTTGTTAGGCTTACCGCTCCTCGACACCGATCTTGGCGCACTCCTTGACGGCGTTCCAGATGCGGCCAATGTCCTCACCAGTGTCGCCGGTGGCGGCCATGGCGGACTTGTTGGCGTTGAAAATCTCCTCAAACGACTTCCATTGGTTCTTGCCAGGGAAGTGGGAGGCGGGGCCGGAGTAGTGAGTGAAACCCATTGTGTCTAATTCGTAAGTGTGTCTTAAAAAGTCTTGAGAAAGTGTTTAGTAGTGTTGTTGAAGCTTGTCGATGATTGTGTTTGCTGTGAGTGATGATATCTCTGGCTCTGGTGGTTCCAGAGCTGGATATTTATACAAAATCTTCGACGCCATTTTTGTTTCACTTATCGCTGCTCGTGACCATCATCGTCAGTTTTTCGAAGGCCCTCCATGAAGGTACCTAGGTAGTCATCATGGATATTCCTTACGGTGAGAACTAAACCCAAAAATTAATGTGATACGAACATGCGTGACTGCATCTCATGGTCCATAGCGGTGAGTTGATATTGCCACATGTTGTCTATGTTCTCGCCTGTTTTTCTCTTCTCGGCGTCTAATAGTGGCTCAGGCCAACAACTGTGGTGGCTCGGGGCCGTAGTTCCCCTTAGGCAGCCACCAACCATAGTAACTCTGCGTAACCAACAATCACAACGACCGCAAGATGTGTTTATTCCTGGAAGCGGCTCTGTCATAGGCTTACTGTTCGCCCCTTGAACTGAGCCGGCATATCCCTAGAAATTGGCCTCAATATTGCTGACGAGCGAGGCACTTGGGCCATATGATCTATCATCCTCAGCTTTTACAGCTTCGCCTTACCAGAATTGGGTGGCATCTTACCTAGACATTTCAATATCTTACGTAGCTTAAAAAGTCGAATACCACCTTTATGTCAGCAATTAGGTCATTTATGAGGCTCATCGGATAGCCTATTAATACTTATTTGGGACTCCTATGCGATGAATTCAATCTTATGTGAGCTAAATTAGTAAGTACGGCGTATCGGCTTGCATAGGACTATGATTGAGTTTCTTAGACAGGATATATTGCGTCTTAATTATCTGTAAATTCTACATCTAAATTCGTGTGAGGAGTGTTGGATAGAGGCGTCTACACATTGTCTTGTATGTAGTATTTCATCTGAACCAAGGTCAGCGCCTAGCAACCACTCAAAAGTTATTGTGCAAGTCATCACTCGACAAATGGCGGATTTAGCTAGACATCCATTTAGCCCTATGGCGCTACGGCAGAGTCAGCCAGGATTCAGGGGTCCGGAAAAGAGTCGGTAGTGAGACGATATCTCACGCTAAGTCAGCTGCTCACCCATAAGAGGGTGTAAGCAGCGATCCTAATTCTTATTTGTGTAAATATGTCGATGCAGCGGAGCTTGATTAGACCACTTTCCTAAAAAACGGCATCCCCAGGTTGTCGAGATCCGTACCTGCATGGCTGTTGGTTGCGGAGAAGCGAACATTCGACTTTACTGGCGCGTAAATCTCACCGAAATGCTGACGACTGCCGCTTACGCAAGTAGCTGCCGACCTGCTTCCCGTCTCAGATTAATGAACAAGTCCTATAGCCTAGGCTGCCTCTGTATTGATGATATGTCTTAGCTAAGCCTTGGGGGCTGGGGGGTTAGATAATCATGGACCTATTCATATATATCTGACCTCCAACATTACTAACATCCATGTTCTTCCACCCCTTTGAGTAACGGATTGGTTGCATTGTTCTTTGTATTAGGCATAGTATATAGTATATCATTATCCATAAAACTGCTCGCATAAGCTCTAAGCTGAGACTGCATTATATCTGCCTGCAAGTTTCGAGTGTGCAGAGTATGGAATACCGGAACCTAACATACCTGCAAGAAGGCAAGCTTTAGGAAAGTTCGAAGAAAGTGTCTCGATGTGCGTATGACATGTTTCTGGCTTCACTGCACAGCAATTCTAGGAATCCTTATGGATCCTACATAGTGATCTCGTGCCTTCAATATTGTGCGGCGTATTCGTGTATCACGGAACGACAATCTCTCACTCCAAGGCCGAATTGATATGGGGCCAAATTGGTAATATTGTAGACAATGGTGCTTTTTCAGCTCAGCTCTTTCGCATAACAGCCTTACTTTATCTGTTCATCTAAGTGGATTGGCTCACCGCTGCTGGGTTTTCACCGACCACTACCTGTGTGGTCTTTGACCAGGATTGCTTAACAATCATTGGACGCTTACTCACGCATGTGGTCTAAGAGCTAGTGACCTATCGTCTGTTTCTTGTCAACCTTAGCATTTGTAGAACTCAATTACTGCCTAGGTACCCATATAGCAGAGACATTCATGCTCGTGTAGTGCTGGCCTGGGCGACGATGGAAGACCAGGGAATGGAAGATGATTGCTAGATGTAGCAGCAGCATAGTAAAAATACATATGTAGGGCTGGAGATTGTATCGTGGCTGTTCAACTTGTGGCTGATAACGAGGGTCGTGCGGAATATGTACATGGTTCCAACGTAGGTATCCACTGTTGCGGCGGACAGCTGGTGGGGCACCGATGGTGGGTCTTTAGTGGAAATGGTGGAAAGTAAACAGAACGCGTTCAAGCAGCCAATTAACCTTCGGCGACATTCAAACTTCCAACATTCAGGCTGTTCTGCAACTGAATTATTTCTTGCAATAATAGCTTGACTACCTTGAA
The DNA here is from genome assembly GCA_002120305.1 of Hypoxylon sp. CO27-5. Classification (NCBI taxonomy): domain Eukaryota; kingdom Fungi; phylum Ascomycota; class Sordariomycetes; order Xylariales; family Hypoxylaceae; genus Hypoxylon; species Hypoxylon sp. CO27-5. The sequence continues at coordinate 245,186 of KZ112458.1, forward strand.
ATCAATACTCAAGGATTACCTGCACTTATATTCTCTTCTACTGCTATTACATGCAGTTCTCTCTCAATTTATCCTTGCTGTGAATGTGAAAACCGGTTAACCCCTTCGAGTTCGAATTTCCCGTTCGCGACGCGCAAACAAACACCCACGCACTTGCGCCGACCCTCAAACATCGCGCCGAACAATCGAGTCCATCCATCGATCCGATCTTGCATGGTTTCGTCTTAAACCATGGAGACCGACGAGATTTCAGATCAATATTTCACCTACGATGGCAGGTTGGCATCGTTCAAGTCTGCACAACCAGTTGCGCGTCGACCATCCAATGCCAAAGGCAAAGCTCCGAAAGCAATTGCTTGGCCTCACAAACATTTAGACCCAATTCAGGTAAGTGACTGCATACACATGCAGGACCTTTCTCTCACCACTTCAATACTGATGATTGTGTCTGTGGTAGTTTGCTCAAGCTGGATTCTTCTTCGAACCCACCGCCAATGCACCAGACAACACTGTGTGCTTCCTCTGTCTCAAAGCCCTCGCGGGATGGGAAGAAAATGACAGTCCCGTGGAGGAGCACCTGCGGCTATCCCCACACTGCGGTTGGGCTATCGTAGCGGCTATTGATGCCGGACTGGGAGATTACGCCTTAGACGACCCTAATGGCCCTGAGATGACTGAAGCACGGAAAGCCACGTTCGGAGGACGGTGGCCACATGATGGAAAGAGAGGTTGGAAGTGCAAGACTAAGCAGGTATGACCCCAACCCCTTCTCCTTTCCAGCGAATCATGCTAAATCATGATAGCTTGTGGAGGCGGGTTGGAAGTATACCCCAACCGCTGAATCTGATGACATGGCGACCTGCACTTACTGTTCCCTTGCTCTTGACGGCTGGGAACCAAAGGACAATCCATAGTAAGAAATGTGACCATAGTTGCTTCTAACTTCCACTGACACGTCGTGATAGTGATGAGCATTATAAGCGATCTCCGCATTGCCAGTTCTTTGGATTATTGGAGCAGTACAAGAAAGCACCAGGCAAAAAGAAGGGAAGAGGCAAGGGTGCTAGAGCCTCCCAGTCATCCCGACTTTCAACCCAATCGGTCGCTACAACGGCGGCATCGGATGTAACATCGCTACTTGAACATCCTGCCGACCATGAAGATAGCGTCATGACTACTACATCCGTTATGACCCAGGGTGGCACAAAGCGTAGTAGGGCGAAAAAGGGCACAAGTGCGAAGGGCAAGAAGACCAGAGCTAAAAAGGAGGAATCCGTTGAAGTGCTTGAGGATGAACCTGAGGTGCAAGAAGAAGTGCCGCCTCTGCCTCCGCCTCAGCCTACTCGAGGACGCAAGCGGGGAAGTGACACACTTGAGGACTCGGCATTGACAGCAGCAGAAGCCCCGGCACCCAAGAAGCGTGCCACCCGATCACGAAAAACTAACAATGCTGATGCATCCGTCATTGAACAAGAACCCGACCACGAAATGCCTGACGTGGATGCTGCGCCGAAGTCAAAGGCGAAAGGCAAGAAAAGCAGATCAACTGCTGCTCGCAACACAAGGAAAGTTTCAACGGCATCAACTGTGTCGACTACTTCTCATCAAGAAGATGCTGCTCACATGTTGGATGACGAAGAACTTGACAGACAATTACAGGCTGACCTCGATCGACCGTTATCTGATGATGAGAACATTGCAGCCGACTCAGATTCAGACCGGAAGAAAGCTCCGGCCAAGCCAAAGGGCAAGAAAGCTGCGACAAAGAAAGGAGTTGTTGCAGTTCAAGAGGAGGAACCCAACGATCATGCTATGTTCGACCCCGAGCCTCCCCGGATTGACGAAGCTGTCATTGATGCTGAGATGAAAGCACTAGAGGCAGAGATGGAAGCCAACCAACCAGAAATCCAAGTCCCTAAGAAGGGTAGAAAAGGTGGCACTAGGAAAGCCTCAAAGCAGACAACAAAGAAAGCTAAAGAGCCTGAGCTTGTTCCCGAGCCTGCAGAGCCAGAACCTGAGGTTCAACCACCACAGCAAGATGTAGAGGAAGGAACCGTCGATGAGCTCGCCGAGGGCCACGATGTGAGCATTGCCAGCAACGCGACTGTAGTCCGAACTAGCCTAGCGTCGAATGCCGCTCCTAAGAAGCGCGGTCGGCCTAGTAAAAAGGTAATTCCAAGAAATTCAGACACAATACCCGATGAGCTTGCCGTTTCCAAGCCTAGCGTCGAGACTTCATCTCAGACCGGACACGTCGATCCTCGCGATTTTGTGGAAGGTGTTCCTGTTGTCAAATCGAAGGTCGCCTCTCAGGCTACAGTCGTATCTTCTCCCTCAGCAAACAAACCGCTACCTCCGCCTCCGGCAGAGCCAGATATGCGTCAGGCTCCAGCTACGCCCATGGCTGTGATATCTCCAGCTCCGGCTGCAAAGCAGGCGGCTGTATCACCGTCTCAATCGCCACAGACGTCCAATGCGGAGAACGAGCCACCGTCTTCGAAGCCGTCAAACACTGCAAACAGCAACCGAGTGGTATTAGCTCCAATTGCTGTCACTCCCGTACGATCCTCGCCCTCGAAGCGAAATGTCCTAGCTGGTCTAAAGACCACGGCCCCCTGGACCGCCGTTGAGGTGGAGAACATCTTTGAGGACCTGGATAAGGAGAACACGTTGAGTTCGGCCAAGTTTCTTAAGAGCGGAGCAGATCTTACTAGCCCTGAGAAGCGGATGACTGTTGAGGAGTGGATCTATCACAACGCCGAAGAGGCCCAGCAGAAGCTGAAGCATGAATGCGAAGCTATGGTTTCGTCCTTTGAGAGAGAAGGGGCGAGAGCTATGCAGGCATTGGAAGGCCTGATTGTGGATTAAGCTGAGCAATAGCTATGCTGTTAATTCTCTAGGCGTAGAGAAGGGGATGGAGAAAGTTTCACAGGAACTTTTAGGGCTTTGATGAATTGTGGACTTGGATTTGGCTACTCGCATACCTGATGTTGCAAGAGAGGGGAGTAAAAGTGCATATCATGTGCAAACATAGCCACTTCACATGCGAGGCAAGCTTCTCACTTCGTGACGCTACTGCTATGGCACAAGATCAGTTAATACTGGAGAATGAATGAGGCTGCACGCAGTTCTAGGATCAATGTTACGATAGTCACGTTGGCGTTCGCGGTTTTGATTCAGGACAAGGAAACTGAAAATGGAACTGGAAATGGAAATGGAATTGGGACTGGATGAAGTAAATAATGATGCCTTTCATCCTGGTTAATGGCTAGATGAATAATACGAGGAAAATGCATTTGAGCAAAGCTTTAAATTCTGGAAATTACGTCGTTATAGTTAATGGCTTCGTAGGTAGTGATGAGATTGCTGCTGAGTTCCTTTGTGCGAGTAGATTCCGAAGACTTCGACAGCATTGAGTATTATTTCAGAGCTCTTGTCGTACGGTTGGAGATCCTAAAGTAGCCTAATAAACACAAGTCTCGGAGAACTTCCATCGCGGATTGCCTTTCACTCTTTATTTCTAATATTAGACTGTATTGAATTTCATCATGATCTCTAGACTTATGGAAGACTTTGGAAATAGGGTAGTACTGCCCTACAAATTTTGTAGGTTTCGGCTTGTCCAGGGTGCTAGGGTCAAGGATAGATGCTTCGGCGAATGAGAAGTGAGCAGGTTGCCTAAAAGGGTAAGTGTCTAGGCATCACCCCTTCCCAACTACCGTCATCGGGTAATACTAAAAGTGACAAGCTACGACGGAATTCAAGAATAAAATCACTGGATGTTGAAGGCGCAAGGATAAAGTAGAGAAAAACGTCGCATGTAGCCAGTTATCTACCTAATCTGCATGCGTAAGAGATAAACCAATCTCCGGGGGAAACATTATTAGGGACTTCTTCCAACCTGTAATAGCTCCAATCTCCATCTAATTTTCGGTGAAATTAGATCCGGTAAGGGGGGCCAGCTTATGTTCATGAGTTGTCAAAGCTCATGTATTGTGGCGGGATAGGCGAGGGCGTTGAGGGTGCTGTTTAAGGGCTTGTTACTTTGGGGCAGGAGTGAGCAGCTCCGTTGCTGTTCGTGGCCTCTCCACACGCGTAACACATCCATTGACCACACTGGCAACTATAGTTAAAGGCAATATAAGTCAGTTCACCGCATCATATTGCAGGCAGGATGGTATGAGAAAGGGTTAACTTACGCCACGTGGTTGCATCCTCCAGCCTTCGAGATGACCTTGAGGCAGTTCGGACAGCGCTTCCAGCCCTTCGAGGCGGCCAGCTGGAGGAATAGTTCCTCGGTGACCTGTGCTTCCTGTAGGGTAGACTTGTTGCAGGGACCCCAGTGAGACTTCTCGCGACAGGCCTTACAGGTGTTTTTTCCGCAGGCAGGGCATTTTCCAATGCGTCGCTTCTTCGTCTCGGTGGGAATGAAGGCACCACAATCCTTGTCATGGCAATACAGTTTTGGGTCGGGGCTTGTGGCCTCTTCGAGGAGATGCTTGTACTGCGTCATCTCGTCATCGGTGAAGACACCCGCCCGACGGAGGACGTTGTTGGGAATCACCAAGCAACACTTCGCTGGAACAAAGGGTGCTGAGTGTAGAGCCACATCGACATTAGCCTTGAGGCAAGCGGTGCAATGTGCATGGCTGCAGTTCATAAAGTTCATGCTGGCCATCGGGAATCTGTCGAGGCAGATAGCGCATTCCATCGTTGTGGGAGGGGGCGCCGGCATACCGGCGGCCGGGTCCTGGGCATGGATTATTGACTGCATCTTGCTTTTGAAGTGCAGGAGGGATTCGCCGATCTTGTAATCGGATTAATCTGTAGACTTGGCGACGACTTAAATGTATTAAGCCTGGAGCCGCAAGATTACGCTGCCACGATACGCGTTGAGACGAAGGGTGGTATTGGCGTTGGATGCTGTGACGACGGCGTAGGTATTATGAGAGGGCTAAAATAGTGAAAAGAACAAGAAGGATATGTCTTTTGCAAGAGGGTAAGTTACTGGGACGGCGGTATCCCGGGAGATGTGGGTGCATTAGATCGACTTACCAAGAAATCGCCGAACTGGCGTATATAACTTGGGAAAGAAATACAGGTATGGTTCGGCGGAGTTTAGAGAGACGGAGGCCTTTCGTGCACAAGTAGAAGTTACCTTGGAATAGAAGTCGCGTCTAGAGGCGCTGGAAGCTGGAACTAGGTACAGTCCAATCCATATCAAGGGTAGGGCGATAGTGGCCGGGGGGACGCGCCTTCCAGCAAGTCTAGTTTTATCTGAACTACGGCCAGTCGGCGATCAGATGGCGACTCCCCTTCCTATGCCATGGGTACCCTGTTTTCGCCTGATTGAACATTATTCGGATGAACATACCCTACAGAAAATAGGTACCTGGCGTGCAAGACGCGCTTCGATATAAATATGGTGGATGTCAGAATATACAGCACGTGAGCGGCCTATTATTGACAAGCTTGGTCTTCCTAAAAGCCCCCTTTTTTTTATTTGGTCATATTTGAACCCGCACATATTAACATCCAACGGGAATTTACATATCTACTTACCTTTAAGAATCACTTTCTATTCCTGACAAAGCCGCTGCAGCTCATGAGTATCTACGCATTTTGTATGTTGTTAATGTGTCCCATTCAAGCTAGTTTCTTTGAGTTTGCAGTATTCTACCATGCAAAGCTCGGCTCTTAGTTTGCACGCTGCCTACGCTATTAGTGAGGTGATTCTATTCGCTGGCCTTTGAGAAATGTGTAGTAAGAATTACATCGGGAGGTGGACTAGCTTCTGGATGAGATTAAAGGCGTTATGGAATACTAGAAGAAATATGATTCTGGAATTGCAGAATGCCCTTCCTTCGCTGGGTTCGATTAAGAGAATATTAGCTTAGAGGTTTCAACTGGAAGCTGTACGGAAAAAAAAAGAAACATGAGCTCCTAATAATGTATTCATATGCACAATCGAAACAGCTAAAACCTAGAGATTAACTCTTTGGATGTATGATTCTAAGAGGCTCGTGGAATAAGGTTATATATAATAGATCAAACTGATGGATGATATGGGGCTCATGTGGATTGAAATACTTGATGGGATGAGAATCAATGAACTGGTACAGGGACCTAATTACCTAAATGATCTAAGACGTGAGATTATAGCATATCAAGATGCATATATAGAAAGCGAAACCATAACAAATTAAGAGCTTAAATAACATCACATATATATATCTTTTACGAGAGATACCTTATTATTATTTCTTGTTCTTGAGAATAATTCCTTAGTAATGTCGTGGGCTAGTTAGTTCCTACAGTAAACCTCTCCGGTTGGTTGTATTAGCTGTAGAATCCAAATTTAAGCCTAATATGAAATTACAGCTGCCCCTTATAAGGACTATCTCTCCTTCTTATGAATTACCTAAGTACTGAGTGGTGTGCTGACATCTGCGAACGGATACGATAAAACTCGATGGTGTAGAAGTATGCCAGCTTCAATTACAGGTAATCACACTGTAGAATGAGAAAAATGGAATATTCTCGTAAGTTTTGTTAATGAATATCGTCACGCTTTTTGAAGTCGAATAGGATGAGGTGAGATTCATACATCATATTTGTAGGGAATGACGGAGGGGGCTCATGGCTTAAAATGAACCCGCTGTACAGCCCTACGATCAACATAAATAGGGGTGCTCTAGCGTCGAATTCTCACCCAATTATGAAATCCTATCGAGATTGTATGCACCTCATCGTTGTAATGACCAATGGCATTATGATTAGACCTATATTGGAATATGGAAAGATCCAATGTTGCCACTCGAGCCATTTGAATGTATAAGTACTTACCTCACCTGTATAAATATCTACGTAGGTACCTCCTACTTACGACCGATCGTCTTCGTGGTGTTTCTAATTTATATTTGACTCAATCATCATTCAGTGGAATTCTCTGGCAAATATGGTATTGTCCTCATATGCTCTAGTGACGGCATCAGCGATCCTAGCCGTGGCCTCACAAGGCTCATGCCAGCAGGGCGCTCGCACGGTTGACGTTAATGTGCTGACCGTCACCCCTTCTCACGAATTTCAAAAAGTCGACCCCTCATTTCCTGGCTTCGCTTTCGAAGATGCATCTTTCTACGCCTATTCATTTGATACGCAGGGCCAACCTAATACCTTATCTCAAAATCTTGTCAACTCCGTATTGAAGCGCACCGGCGGGACGCCTCTACTTCGGGTTGGGGGAACGTCAGGAGATCATGGCGCCTTCAATTCATCCCAGAAAGAACCAACCAACTTCCCGGCAACCAAATTTAGACCCCAGATGAAGGAGGGCGTCACAATTGGCCCATCATTCTTTGAAGCTTTCGAGAATTGGCCGGGAGCGAAGTTCGAGTTCATGGTGCCTTTCCGTAACACGAGTTATAGTAACAGTCTACAGTGGGCAAAAACAGGGCTAGGTCACATCGGCCAGGAAAATCTGTATACCTTAGAGATCGGAAACGAGCCAAACTTCTACAGCTGGTTCCACGTCCCCGAGTACGTCAAGAGGTATATCAGTCTCCAGGATGATCTGAAAAAGGAGGTCCCATTTTTGGAAGGTCAGAAAGTTTTTCAGGCTCTTGACACGGCCTCCAATTTTGCAAGCAACCTGACCGCACGAGACGCATTCGAGCAGGGGCTTGATAAAATTGCTCCTAGCATTAAGCAAGTCGCTTTCCACTATTATCAAGGCCATGGCCCTAAAACAGTTCCACAACTACAGGACTGGGTACGCCACAGCACAACAGTTGATAATATGAAAAGCTTTATTCCCAGTATTCGATACCTACAAGACAAGCACGGGGAAATCGACTTCGTATTTACAGAGACTGGTTACAATGTCCAAGGAGGACCAGGCACGCGGGATAGTAATCTGGCCACGGCGCTATGGGCTGTCGACTTTCAGCTGTATTGCATGCCAGTCAATGTAGCTCGCGTCAATTGGCAACAGATCCTAATGTCTAGCCTCAACATGTGGCGCGCGGTCGACAGCACAGCCTACCCAGCCGGTGTGAGTGCCAACTTCTATTCCCAACCCTTCATTGCCGATTTTATTGGCAAGGGCGGTAACACGCAAGTTGTTGAACTGGACGTTAGCGACGACGGAGAAGGCACACTGATTGCTTACGGAGCGTACGAATCCGGAAAGTTGGCGAGAGTGGCATTGCTGAACCTTGCTCTTTGGACTAATACAAACAGCGGAATTCGACACCCTGTGGACTTCACCTTGAAAGGCTTATCGGGTGCTATGAAGAAGGCTACGGTACACCATCTCAACGCTCCTAATGGCGCGCTAGCTAAAGAGGGCTTGACGTACGCCGGCCTTGAATGGACTTTGGAATCCATGGGGATTGATAAGCATGTGAGAGACGATAGTAAAGTGTTGAATCTTAATGGTACGGACGTGACGGTCTCTGTTGATGCTACTTCAGCTGTGATGATTGTCCAGTAGACAGCACTTTGATTGGCGATCGGTCTGCGGAGCATTATTCTTAATCGCTACCTACTAGGGGAGGGGCTTCGGGTGCCCTATTAAAGGGCCTGACTCAACAATGAATAGGCGACAGTGAATTAATGTACCTATGTAGAGATATTGTAATACCTTTTCATCGAAAAATATTTTTCTTCAATGACTTCGCACAATATATGGAATCTAACCTACCTTAGGCGATATTTTCATATGTTAATAGTTAGTAACTCTTCTAACACACTTATCTCGGGGGTAGGAAACCATGGACGGAATAACCGGGGATTTCCTACGCACATAGTCTCAATTTTAAGACTCCTACCAATCCTTAGACATTTATGGTTAGTTATCTTCAGGAGACAATAACTTTCGAAATATTCCATGTAGTGACCATGATCGTATTGATCCTGGTACGCAAGAAGCGTGGGTTAAGGTTGTGGGGGTCGGTAGTTTGGCTCCGTTCCTGCATTCTGCCGAAAATTCATGCGGCTCGGCTGCAAGGTAGAAATACTACTTACCTGACATAACGAAAGAAACGCAAGCGCGTGTGTTATAGGTCCGCATCCTCGTGGATATGTCGCGAGCGATGGTAGAAACTTCCCTAAATGCACGTGTCCGGATCGCAACGTGCCGACGGAATACTGAGCGGTTCATATCACTCACCAGCATGGGACCTTATGCTCGACGCTACACCTCACAGATATAAGGTGTGCGGTATAGTTTCGATCATAATATGGCACATTATCCGAAAACTGCGTTACCTGGAATCTAGAAGTTTGACGTCTAACTTGTAGCTATTATAGGTAAATCCAAGGGATCCGTGAGGTCGTCCACACCATAGGAAGGACAGCATATGTTGTAGAGAGAATCTAGCGAGAAAAGAAAAGTCAAGGAAAATGGTCCTAGATTTGAACATCTACCTCCTACACGTTACGGGAGCCTGTGTCACATTTGTTCAAGGGTGATTCCTGAGCGAGAAAGTCATATTATTTATACGAATTGAACTGGTTGTGGTATTCGGACATGAATGACAGTAAACTCCAGAATGGTATACCCGCGATCAACTCCGCTTGAAACCAACTCGCTCGTTCTATATTAACAAGAAGCCAACAGTAGTAACAGTCGAATCGAGTTTTCTTTCTTTATCCTCAGCTTTCCAAGATCCAAGGACCCTGAAAGTTGTTCCCCGCAGTCGTAAAACCGTCTATTGGCATGAATGCAAAATAGGAGTCGTTTTCTTTTTGGCAGCATGGTCAGGATGGGGCCAGAATCAGTCTGGAGTGCAGCATGCACCGTTTCCGTCATGTCTTGATTTGTCTGACTCAATGGATGTCCCAGTGGCTTTAAGTCACACACTAGAACTCCCCATCCGACCGCTGTTTAGTAAGTCGCCAACCTGAGTCGGTTCATTGTTGACGACGGTATGTAAGCGGTGAACCCCTTAAGGCCGGTGAAGAGCAATAGGGAAGTCACGTAGCCGGCGCCTAAGAACCTCGCTTGCTACCATGCTGTTCACGGAGGCCGACGCAGTCGGGGCGGCGGGGGCAGCAGGGACAGTCCCGTTGGTGTAGGGGTAAGGAGCAGCGGAACCGACTTGAAGCATGGCGACTGCGGTTAGCAGAGCAGCGAAGAAACGAGCCATGGTTGAATATGAAGAGGACTGTAGCGATAGTTGGTCGACTAAAGATTGAAAGCTGCGAAGACGGTCGGAGAAAGACGCTGCAAGAACTGAGACGTATCTCATTAGGCAGGGAGGAGTAGACGGACGTTCTTATATGGTAGCGCCGAGCTCACAGTCCCTAGTAAGAGAAGAGATCGGCATTTGAGTTGCAGTATTCGTTACAAACACGGATGCTCCTGAATCTCATTGATTCATTATCAAAGCAAGCAATCGCGCCCATTGACCAATCCCACCGGGGTTTGCCGCTATCTCGACAAGACTACCTGGGAATCAAGTCAAGGGGTCGATGTCACCCCAGCAGCATTATAGTTGAGAGATCAACAGCCGGCACGACTTGTGTAGCCGCATACCTACCTAGAGCTCCAGATGCTGGTGACAAGGGGTCCGGTGAGTATTAACCACCACCACCAACCCACCCACCCTATCAAACCTCATGGGTTTATATCCTAACACAGCATAGATGCGGCGTGAATCATGAGATTATGATCCAGAGCGGAAGAAGTAAACAGCGTTGCAACACGCTGGTTTCTCGGTTACTATTTAAGCGACTGCAGCGACGTGCCATTTAGTCTCCCCCATCTCGATGTACATATTAATTATCCCATGCGCTTCATTGCTGGAAGAATCTTCGACTATAGTTAGCTGTTTAAGGGAAGTCAATATAGCTTTGCATGATCGTGCATACGTTGACTTAATACTCAACATCTACTCAATGTCATTTGCAAGGATATACTTAGGTATTTCTCTGGAAATACGGGTGATACTCATAGGTAGAATCTGTGAAAGGTTAGTCAAGCTAGATATATCTAATGTGCTACTTAATGGTACTTACCTAAGGTACCTGTTGAGAGCTTGTACGGGTGAATATACGTACATGTTGCAAGTCCTCGAAGACACATGGCAAGTCATCGGTTCATTGTATGCCCCGTCTAGTTAAACTTAAGTCGACATATATGTATGAAGAACTAAACTGGCAGTCAATATCGAAAGGGTTCGCTGTAAGTGGAGTGATACAACGTCAACTCGTTGGCCCTATAGCCTAGCCATCGTAGCCAGTGTTGCACTTATTAAAAAGCCTGTGACGGGTTTAAAGATTAGACCAGAAGAACGGGAAAATTGCAAAAGCTTGGGTAGCTTGGCTTCTTGCCCAGAACTTAGGACCTCTACCTTTGGCCGGTTCACTTTATAGTAGAGATAAGGAGCCCAGCAATTCCAAGTTTATCGTGCAGATTTTCCTGCGAAAGATATATGGCTATCGTGTCCCTTTCGCACGGGATTCGATTGCGGACCAATAAGAAGTCTCCTGCTTAGTATGGCAAGCCAAGGTCCGAATCGCAGTCGGCACATCCGCCGCAAGGGGCTATGAGAGAGGCAACAAAAATCTTCATCGTGCGGCGGTCCTAAATCTGTGACCCCCATTTTCTGATAATTAGGTAAACATGCGAATTGAGTTTCCAGATTCCGTAAGGCGGACCTAGCTTCAAAAACGTAAGTAAAGGGCAATGAGCTGCGTAGCCGCATTAACAGGGGAATCCAAGTGCCGATCATAGCGTGCCCTTAGTCAAGAATCGGACCTGGGAAAAAGGTAGGGGTGGTACACGGTAAAGGATGCGAGATTCGCTACCAGCCGAGGGAATTCCTTGTCCTTCTTGGCATTGTCCATCTGCCAGGTACCCAGGCACGGAAGAACTGAATTAAGGCTGATCTTCACCTTTAACAGCACCCAACATGCAGCTCGCATAGCAGAAACTCCGTTATCTTCTTGGTAAAAAGGCCTGTCTTCTCTCGTTTAAAAGAAAAGCTTGGGGGCGCGTCCCGGAAACTTGGACAGGCGAGATACCGTAGGTGGAATTCCGAGCGTCTATCGAAGATCATCCAATAGCGAAATTAGAGGAAGGTTCCTTACATCAGCTCTCAAACGCGAAGCTTTTTATCCGGCAAAATCCAGGAGGACAACATCAAACCAGCATAAAGACGATCTTCGGAGGCTCGGCAACCCGTATCTCGAGGCCATCAAACCGCTTAACGGATAACGGAAAAGAATAAGGCAATGAATTCCGAACCATAATACTGGATGTATCACAAAGCGGGATGACAATACCCTGTTCTAGGGCTCCCAACAAATTCCAGCCGAGAAGCGAAAGAGTTGCATTTGATATTATTTTCGTTCTAGATCTGTAATTTAAAGCCTATTTGGCCGACATCCAATCATCAAAGTAGGCCTATATTATAAGAACATTCTGGTCGCTAATTTCGTAAGTTTTTGTCACTATGAAAGAATATTAGCAAGGAGTAGATATTACAAAAGTTTGAAAATGTTGGCAGCCGCTCAACTTGGCAGAGCATCTATATAGTCACGATGCTGTAATTAACACCAGTTAATATCGATTATTCGCCATGTACACCGCCTTAGGCACTACCAATCATAATATTATATCTAAGGACTGCTCTGGTTTTTCCATAACGGGTAATGTATTCGCCGTGGATACCCCAGATTTAATAGTCCTACAAGATCTTTCACCAAAGTAGAGATCCTCACAAGTCCACTCGACCCAGTTGCTTTGCTACTCGAATATTAGCCGCCTCTTAGGCCAGATGCTGAGGGTTCGTTGACGCCGGGGTATGCTTAAGTGGTGATGTAACGCTGTAAATCGGTATCAGATATACTATAAAATTATCCTTTTTTTTTTTTTAACAATTCGGGTGTCGGATTATACGTTCCCGAGAGCAGAATGCCATTTGTGCATTTGCTCGAATTCGATGGCGCCCTATTCGCCATACTCAACGTGTTGGTGATAAACTTACCTCTTGTAATCATCAATTGAGACTTGTAAAACAACGAGATATAATAACTGAGAGCGTATTCCTTATCCGTTCAACCGATCGACAAGGCCCCAGTGGTCCTCGAATACCACTCTAGAGGCGCATTTACGTCCCTGTAAGTGCATGTTGCTAACTTAGTTACATTACTCGCACCTTAACTAAATCTTAAGATAGCCGGCTAAAAGATCATATCCTTATTCCATCCCCAGTGGAACAGTAGATTTACATTTGTAAGCATCCGGTTATATCGATACTTGGGGAACACGATTATCTTAATAATCCACCACACTGAGCTTAACCCTTTAGTAGATGACATAGTCAGTCCAACACTCAAAAACTTCAGGTATACAGGTGGCGAGTAGCTTTTTCCATAGTTGGAATCCCACCGCACCCTCCTTGTACGATGTTCACAATGAAGATGAGCTCGAGTAACGATGATCTTACTGTTATTATCAACGCAATCGACATTCCGCAGATTGACATAGAAATCGTGACACCATAAGCGAGGCTAAAGGATAATTGCTCTCGTTTGCCTTCGTACATTCGGAGTTATCACAACTGATCAATTACTTCAATCGTACATGATATATTCATCATGACGATCGTTGACAGTCACAGAAGTGAGCAGATATCACTTATCAGAAGTCACATACATTTATTTCGTAAAGTCGTAGACATGCAGAGCTGGGTAAATCGATCCGGTTCAAGGTATGCCACAGATAGTGGTGTAAATCGACTTCTCTTGAGATCAAACATTTCGGTTCCAACATTGCATGAATTGGGTATGGTATGTATACGTGTATCCTTGTTGAAGAACTGCTATCCCCTATTCACCCCCTGCTCATTCAATAAGAATATGATTCTAATTACCTACTGCTAATCCCAGAAAAACAGGGTAGATGATTCGTTTCCAATTTCCACCCGTATTGACAAGCAGTGATGTTATATCGTAGCTTAATACGTTATTTCCCGTTGCCCTCGGGGTTGGGCAGTTTTTCTGCGTAAGCCTCGAGCTTCTCGTCAGACCTCTTTCCCTCCCTCTCATCCCCCGAGTTTCCGGCGTCGTCTCCTTCTACGCCGGATACGGAAGCCGCCACAGCGTCTTGAATCTCCTTCCCCTTGTTTCTAGCCTCGCCCACAACTTCCCCTTTGATACTGCTTGCTTGGCTGATGTCGGCGCTATCAGGACTTCTCACGCGCAAGCCCAGGTGTCTCTGATTGTCCGGGTCCTCATCATTTTCGCCTTTCCAGTCGGCGGCTGGCATCTGTGGTACGGGCGAATGGATGTCAGGCATGGCTGATTCCCTCGCCTCGCCTTCTGGTACGGTAGACCTCCACACGACCGCGATCTTATCAGCGGCGCGCGTGCCTTTCTGGCTTGACCCTTTAATCCCATCCATTTTATCCCACTCGATTTCGAAAACTCCGCTGGGGTCGGGATTCCCGTCTTGCTCAGGTCCATTGCCCTCAAAGAACGCATTAAACCATACATGTGCGACTGCGGTAACCATGGTGAAACCCATGGAAGCTGGGGCGCGGTTGCGCCGCTCAATGCATATGTTCACATCGCTATTAGGCAACTTAATCGGCTTGTGAGGCTTGAAGATGACGGCCATGCCACCGGGTTCCGGGTCGGCATCGTCCTTGATAGGGGATGATGAATTTGTAGCGTTTGTGGGCTTTGATTTAGTGCCATTATCTGACGCACTACGGGTAGAGCGCTTAGAATCAGTAGATGAACTCCGTGAGATTTTAGTAATTAGTTTTGGGGTGGATTTTCTTTTCGGGTTAGATGTAGGTGGTGTAGTAGATCCTACAGGGGACGTTACTGTAGACTCTGCCTCCTGAGCTTGGTCGGTTTGCTTCGTTTCATCAAGAACTTCTTGTCCGGCTGCGGAATTCGTCCCGTAGCCGGCCATATCATATATCATATCCAGGACTCCATTATCACCCGGCGCATTGCCTTCGACTACTAGTCGTTCCTTTTTTGTGAAAGTGTGGAAGACCTTGATCTTCCTGCCCTCATCCACATATCCCTCAACCGAGAGCTTGACGCCAGATCGCAGTCCCCAGACGTGGATCTCGACGATCTCCAACTCCCGATCGACGTACTTCTTTCCCCCCTTAGTCCAGCGATCGACGTATCCTATCCACCGCAGCTGGCTTGGGATGGTGACACCAGCGCCGAATTTTGGCCGCATCCTCCGCTCTGTGAATCTCGCAAGGGCCTGCTCCGGGGTCCAACCACATTCAGCAATAAGATAGCTACAAGCCATTGTTCCGCTACGGCCTTTGCCAGCCTTGCAGTGCACAACTACTACCCGGTTATTCTTTTTATCTTTCCACGTATCCAGTACCTTCCCGACTATGTTCTTTTTACCCTCGGGCGCCCCGGAACAGTCTGCATCGAGATCATTCCCGTTTAGCCAGTTCCGCATGCTTGCGATTATCAGTGGCACTAGCCTGAACGGAGGGGGGTGATGATCCGGCCAGGGATAATGTCTAATTCGGTTGTAGACAAGCTCATCGGGGTAGCCAGTGCCTTCGGCGCGAAACTCCCATATGGCCCAATCCTTTCCATGCTTCGAATCGAGGAAGGCAACGAGACGATCAAGAGGATTACGATAGGCGCGCTGGGGATAGGTTTGAGAAGGACCGGACCTGATGATAGGACGTCGTTAGCTGTGATATAGAATAAGATGTAAGATAATACATGCGTTGCGATGATGTTGTCGGTAACGTAGCAAAGATCCAGCCCTGCCTCGGGATGTCTGGCGCGTGGCCCCGCAACAATTTGACGCAGCAAAGAAGCCATTCTTTCGAATATTAATTATTAGATGGTCTTCGAGTGGTGAATTAGCATTGTGGGTTATTGCTCCGATTCCATTCCACAGTAAAAGAGGTATATTTAAAAGAGGATGAATTATACTTCACATGCTGCTAGGTTAGTGTTTTTCGTAGATACATGTATGAAATGCTTGGTTATGAAAGAAAGAAAGGAGGGCTCTCACGACTTCACCCCTGACATCGCCCGTATAGGTACATACGCAACTGTACGTCATCGGATGAAGAGGGTGGAGACGTCCAGGGGGTCAGATCTGAAGTGGGTCTAGCAGATACTAGCGGACTTGGCTGTGTGTCCGAAAATGTGGCTTGAATAGGAGGTCGGTACCTATACCTCACATGCATTTCATATCCATTACTTCTCATCAACATTGAATGTCTTATGTCTCGTTAATTTTGTTCTCTCGCCTCGCGATCATAGTATACCTAGTCATCTATTATGTCCGACACTATCTTCAGTATTTACAGATTCACATGCTTATCATGCTCATCCTGGAAAGTAATTAGGATCATTTACCAAGTCGTCATATTCCACCCCATGTGTTGAGCCGTGAGTATCAACCATGAACGGCTGGTTCCAATCAACTCGGTCCTTATCTGGATACATAAACCATTCTTCTCCTGTATTGGGATCTCTGTCCCTATTATGTGGAAGGAAGAAGTACCGTCGCGTTACATTAGGCACTTGGAGGATTTGTAGCAATTGCTTAAGGTGCAGGTGGTCTGGCTGAGTGACGGCTAGGCATATGATTGGAATCATCACCGAGAACTCCTCCGTAGAGGCACGACGCACAAAATACAGGATGCGTCGTAGAATTGAAATCCAATAATTTATACTAGAGTACCTAAGGTCAGTCACTTTCTTAAACCAGGAAAGGAAATATTCGTCACTTACTGGTCGGCATCGAGCGTTCCATGCATTGTCCTGACTTCTAACGTTTGGGAATTCCTACCCTCTGCGTCATCACGTGAATTGGGTGTATCGGTTTTCTTGTGACCTGATACGCGCAGTCGTACGGCTGCTCTCATGTACACACCACGTTCCTCGTTATACCCACCCTCCATAGCTTCTGCCAGGCCGTCGATTGAAGTATAGCACCATACATGGCGAAGAAACTCACGCTGGCGGTCTGTCAAATGGGCACTAGGCACATGCCTCTGCGTCTCTGCCTCATTTCTTGCTCTCGTCCACGGGCTTTCCCGTGGTAAACAGGAGGCCACTTTCTGACGAACATGCGGCAATGGATGCCATAGAGCCTGTGCGAGTTTGGTATCCTCGCCGAAGTTCGCCATCAAAAAACCCAGATGATCAGACTCGCGATCTTTTCTGTGGATGCGTATAAGGACTCGTTCAATCAGTAACCATAACGTGACGAACTTCTTGAGCTGTAATAGGTTCCATCCGTGGCGATGACCAAGATGAACATGAAGTCCAGTCGAATATTCCATAGGTTTATGGATCCGAAAATTACTCCGAAGAACACGGCAAGCATTTTCGATAGTCTTAGCCGTCGTCTCACTTTCAGCAGCCAAAACAGGACTTACAACTTCGGCGGCGAACCACTGTAATGGTAAAGGTCAGCGCCACGATTCTCTAAGAGAGGGGGTGTAACAATCTCTAACTCCCATGACAAGCTTGAAAGCAGACAAGGAAGTTCAGTAATACGTACCTGATATTCGTGCATTGGAATCTGACCCTCCCGTTCTGGCGGTATGTCATAACGATCGACTGTCATACTATCAAATCCGATACCGCTTAACCTATAATCTTGTACGGCAGTCCAGGCCCGATAGCGGTCGGCAAGGCCGATAACCTGAACATAGTTAGGGTCTACTGCCCGCTCTAGAGATTTAGTTTCTAGTTTATGTAATTCCTCCCTGTGACTAGAAAGTCTGAACGAAAAACTCGTGCAGACCTGATCAACATGCGTTTGGTTGGGCCAATGCGCGAGACACTGCATTATTCTGTTGTATGCGACGTCCATGTGGTTATCCGATATTGTTCTCAGGTCATGTCCATTAGTCCTGCAAGACGCAGCAAAGATATCAGCAAAGTTGTAGCCAATCACTCCGTTTTCGTAGCCTCCTCTCTGTGGATCGTAATTTGGGTGAACCGTGAATTGACTGATAACCGCGTCCCAATCAACTTGTTGTTCGTCGCCAAATTCGCTATCCCTTTCGTCAGGGATTTCTAACCCCTCAGGTTCGTGTGCTGGGAGACCATTGCGATGTAATACTCTATAATAGATCGGATTTTAGTAATCAGTCCAGATTAAACGTTAAAAGATGGGAGTAAAGGGTTTAATTACTGACTTTAAGATCCTTCTTAAAATGTAAGTACACATTTTCCTATGGTTATCTTCATCTTCTTCACTTATCGTGAAACTCAACCCGCTGAATCTTTGTGATATCCAGCGCTCGTCTTGGGGATGGGGATCTTCACCATGCGAGGTTACCGCGAGGGGAAATTCGAGCTCTGTTACTTGTTGTTAACATGTGCGCTAAGGACGGATAAATTTCATCTCTGGAACCGGATCTTTCGGGAACACTGAAGAATCATATGGCGAGATAGTTATCAATGGAAAAGGACATCGTTACGTACTATCATAGAGTTAGTTTTATGTATATCGCTGGAAGGAGGCTTAGTAGTAAAAAATTCTGCTTCACAAAAGATTAATTACTGTAGGAATTTCTTATACGTACCCTATGCAGATCGTATCTACATCCTCCTCTGAACCAGTTACGCATACTGGTGGATTGTCTGGATTATCATCCTCTTCGTTAGGATCATCCGCAAAGATGTCGTTGGGATCTTTTATCAACACATTGTCACCGTCGCTACTTATATCCATAAGGTCGTTACTACCGTCGCTACGTGTGTCCATAAGGTCGTTGTCATCGTCATTATTCGAGTTTGGAGGGTTGTTGTCACCGTTGCCACCGTCACTATTCGAGTCCGGAGGGTTGTTGTCACCGTTGCTATTGGGGTTTTGAGACGGGCTTATCGGCGATTGCGGAGCCCAGGAATGATGCCCTGAGTCCGACATTGTACTTGATATAATTGATTAATATGATTTTGTAGTATTTAATGAAACGTCTATTCAAATACCTTTGGTGTACAACTTAGTGATTTCACGTAAGAAGCTATTCGGATATATATCGTCGACATTTAAGCAATACGATATACAAGAATTAGGATTTTTGTTCGCAGAGAACAACTTAACATATAACAAATAAAGGAAATACTTCTTTTATTTCTTTATTATCTCCAAGTAAAGTTATTCATTAAATACTCCCTTCTCTTACAAATAAAATTTCAACGTAAAACAATTATCAACGTTACCTCAATATAAATTCTATATTTTTAAACACAACTATTTTATCTTGTACTCATCTTGAACAACAACCGATTGGTAATGTTTAGCTAAATATTTAAATTATTATAGAACATTGTTTTCTCGAAACAAGTAAACCTTATTTCCCTTTCCAAAAAGCCAACT
Source organism: Hypoxylon sp. CO27-5 (assembly GCA_002120305.1). NCBI lineage: Eukaryota > Fungi > Ascomycota > Sordariomycetes > Xylariales > Hypoxylaceae > Hypoxylon > Hypoxylon sp. CO27-5. Next base: position 264,543 of record KZ112458.1, read on the forward strand.
ACAAGTTGGACGTACATAATGTTTTTTTTGTAAGAATAAAAGAATAGATTATCATGGGATATTATTAAGTGACATACGAATTCTCTCGTATTAAACAGTTACCCGATGATGAGGAATAATTAATGCGAGATGGTATTAACCTCGCATATCCATATATTTATATTAATGGTCTTTAACTTTGTGGAACTTACTTGTATGGTTACGATTGTGGTTTAGCCATCTACCACTATTGCAATGCATAGTTCATCCTTGGTAGGAATGGAGGTAACTCTCTCAGGTTTGGTTTTTTTCCTCGTTATTGAGCCTTTTTAGCATCGAGTGGGTGTAGGTCGCCAATTCCTCCCGATACCCAAGCAGAGAGAAGTACGATCTTAGGGCAGGTGTTTTGATAATTGGATTTAGGATCAATTGGAAGGTTCGAGAGTCCATTTTCATCTTGTTGCGTTATCACCACCACAGTAGTGCGAACTGCCGAGGATACGGTGGCCGGATCGTACATCTGTGCCAAAATAAAAAAAAGGATAAGCGCTAATCCTAATACTGGAAAAGACTACATAACCACGCATAAGCTATATATTTATCTTATAATAAGTTAATATTTATAAGCTTTATATAAATATTTAAATTATATAAAATAATATTATATAATTAAAGTAATTTATTTAAATATTTTAAATATTTATATATT